>BMAU01018040.1:0-376167 GCA_019973935.1 Trichonephila clavipes | reverse complement strand
GTCAGGAATCTAACGGCCTGAATAAAAATTATTTTCCGCGATAAGTTCCACTTCGAATGGAGCCCCGATTGACCAATGGAAAGATGTGGAGGGATGTTTTTTAAAGCATTGGCCATGCTATCGGGCTCGGGGCCTTGTCTTGCTTTCAACACAGCCTCAACAAGATCATGATCCGAATAAGTTTAATAGTCAAGTGTTGTTCCTAGGTATATTCTCTGAAACAAGGAATTCCGAGCTATGTGTCAACAGTAACAAGACTACATTGTTACGTCATGCCCATCACCGTATCTAGGTAAAACCTTCCAGGAGGTGTTGGCCCAGGCCACCACCATTGCTCTGACCATTCCTTATTTAGACAAAAGACGGAAGTCAGTCAAGTTGACTTGTGTCTAAGTTTGTGAAATACGCCTATTTATTTGTTACTGGTTGGTGTTTTACGAGTATTTGACAACGTACGGCTATATGCGTTTTACTTAAAGGGAATAACTGAAAGGATATACTTTTAGAGGGGCCCAGGTAGTTTATAAATCCTAAAACGTCACTGAGTTTGTGTTTTGCGGCATCTCGAATAGAGGATGGAATGCCGTCTCGACTATTGTTCACCAAACAACCCGATAACAAGAGTTATAGTTTTACAATGCTTTACGATGTGTCATTGGGTATATGGGCTGAAATCAGCCCTCCATCCTATATCTGAGAGTCTGATGGGAAAGCGACAATACTGGAGTTTTCTTTCTGCGAGATACTTCGTGACTAATGGTGGAGAGGACTGGTCGGGAGGTGTGGCGGCTTATCTTGGGTTCTTCCTGGTGTTCTGAAAGTTGTGACTTTTACTTGGAGAGAGCTATGTGGCTGCTCTAATTAAATGCTGAGTGGGGAGGATAATAACTCTTATTAGCTGCGCAAGGGGTTGAAAAAGTTAAAAATGGAGAAATGCAAGATGCTTGTTCAGTTGGAAGATAGAATTTGAAGTTAAGTTATGAAAATAATAAAGAAATTAAAAGGGCGAATTTAAAATTTAGCAGGTATGCAATTAATATATCGCATAAAAAATGATGCTATGGAGGGGTATAGGAATCAAGAAGAATTCTCATTAGCCTTTTAGTTTTTATATTAGCAAAATAGGGAATTAAATTTAACATATTGCTATTGTTTGTATGAAGGATGGAATTATAGAATTTTATAGCAACTTTTTGGATGCACTCTTTGAAACTATTAATTTTGAAAACTTTCATGATATCATCATTTCTAGTATATCTAGTGGCTTTAGTAATCATGCGATTATAGCATTTTTGCATAGTATCTAAAATTTTAATTTTGCTGTCTGCAGCATAGCCCCAGTATGGACAAACATAGACGATAATTGGGCGCATAATGGCCGTATAGGGAAGCACAAGAGTTATAGTTTAGGGTACCATTTATTTTACAGCCGGGCATCTTTAGGTATTATCCGCTACACTTTTACAGTTCAGTGGTACGTTGGAGAGACTCTTACGTCGAGATACTCGACGTAAAAAGGGAGTTTACCTTCCTTTCACAGATACCTAAGCTTGTACTCGTATTTAACAGGATAAGGCCCGGCCGCACTTTGCACCTTTTTATAGTGTTTGTCTTCCTGCTTTTTCAACACTTCTAATTGGCGCGATCGCCAGATGTATTCCTATGATGTCTGAAGAAGATTCATCTCCAATTGCTTCCGGATTGCGCCGATTTACTCGCCAATGGGATAAATAATCACAAGATGACGAGAATTACGTGTTTCCAGTCAATCAGTTCACGTACTTAGTTGCTGCCAACTTTTGCTTTTGCAGGAACTTTCTTTTAAAAAAAATATATTTACAAATAATAGTAGTCTATTTAGTTAAACAAAATGCATTCAATTCATAAATACCAGTATAGTAAGTATATATTTTTTTTAGTTTTGAGAAAAAATTGCGAAGAATTTTACTAAACATCTAAATTTCTTTACCTAATTATCAACGGAAATTTTGTCAAGAATTTTACGAGTAGAACAACAAGCCCAAGTGTAATGGCAGTTTGTTTGTTTGTTTGTTTGTTTGTTTGTTTTTAATTCAATGGTGCACACGTAATTGCATTTACTATGTTACATATGTATTTGTTATTGCATTTTTGTTTTATTTTATTTTTATTTATTTATTTTTATTGGATACAAAATGCTAATTTGAATAGAATTAGCAGACTCTACGCGCGCTTTTAAGTGGATAAAAAAAAATATAAATAAAAAATTAATCTACTGAATTTAAGAAAAGGAATGAATAACTTATAAGAATACATCATTAAGAATAGAATATCGACAGAATAAGAATTTTAACACTCAAGGATTTCACAGAACAAAATTTCATATTTCAACCTAATTTTGTTCATTAGATTCGAATAATAACATATCGTGAATGGTAAAATAATAATTAAAAATCTGTTGCCAGTTGTCTGTCTGTTACCCGTTATTTTACTTGAATAAACAAACACACGGGACAAGTAAAAAATAAGTAATTACGTTGCCGCAGTTTCAGTTCATAAACCAACTTCAAATCACGTGACAATTGTGAATTCAGTTCCGCTGGCACTTACTCCCGCGGGAGAACATCCACAAATTCAACAATGCAATGCTTGCTTCAGTAACAACTTGCATCGGGGCTAAAAAGGTAGGCCCAATAATTTACTTTTTGTTCAGAGTAAGTAATTAAATCATGGTAAGTGTTAATGCTTTATTTTCAATAATGCATATCGTACCTTGTACATAATGCCCTCTTCTAGTATCGCTTTCTATGGTTATGAAACAGGGTGTCTAATTATTAAACAACTCGGGACAAACAAAAA
Source organism: Trichonephila clavipes (assembly GCA_019973935.1). Lineage (NCBI taxonomy): Eukaryota > Metazoa > Arthropoda > Arachnida > Araneae > Nephilidae > Trichonephila > Trichonephila clavipes. Next base: position 373,329 of record BMAU01018040.1, on the reverse strand, counting down.
TAACTTTAGGCAGGCCGCAAAAAAAAGTGTGTGTCGCTTTATGACCACACGATAGAAGTGATAACTGCAAATTTTCTAATGTTATTTCAGGGATTAGTTCGGTAATAAAAAGCAAGGGATATTACTATTGTCCTATAAAATTATTTATTCATATATCTGTACTCATAAAGTAATATTTTTTTGCGAAATATACAATCATATTTGTGAATTAATTGTATTCTAAGAAGGAAACAATAGGTTTATGGTAGCTTAAATAGGTTATAAAAAAATATTTAGGATACAAAATTTCATTTAAATATTTATTAAAAAAACTCCGTAAAGCGTTGTTCCGTTCTTATCGTGCTTTCATTTGGATCATTTGGCATTATTAAATTGAATTTTGATTTTGAAAAATCAACTAAAGGCTTTGATTTGTCTTTTGAAAAATCCACTTTAAAATTCCCACTTAAAATCATAGGTAACAGGTTCAGAAGAATCGATCTGGATTTGTGGATTTTGTTGGTAATTTAACAATATTCAATTCTATCCATGAATTAATTTAAGTAAAGGGGTAGTAAAACAGATAGTTGATTGGGAAGAAAGGAATCTAGGTCAAAACCGTTATACAGGGATTTAATCAGAAGATTTATATCACATAATATCTAACTTATACTAGATCTTTTGTCATTGTATGGCAGTTTTGTAAAAATATATCCGGTGCTGCTGCAAGGGAAGTCTTCTTAATTATATTTTGTTATCTTGCATTTAAATTACTTTTTCTTAGTACCTGTATACTTAATTTTGTTACTTTAAATTTTTAACTGTTTTAATTTTCTTTTTAGACTCAAAATATATTTAAATAATGTGATTAATAGAACTATTTGTTCATTGCTATTTTGATTCGCTTACAAAAATAGATTTTTATTCTTAAATTCACTGCAATATCGCTTACGATAATTATACTATTTACTTGATAAAAAATTTTTTGTCCTTTTTCTACATTTTGTTTGATTTTTAGTGTAGGACTCTCTCTCTCTCTCTCTCTCTCTAATCCTATTTTTCAATTCCTTCTATTAGCTCACACTCTCTATATATTTATCTTGGTGGAATTTTTAATGGTTAATAAAGTACATTTTGAAACTCAATTGAGCTGAAATTTTATGTGCATGATAATTTTGGATGACAATACAGTAATTTAATTATAATTAATAAAAATTAATTGATTTAAACTTCTTTTTCAAGAATTACAAATACAGCCACGTTGGCATCATTTTTGGTGACTTAGCAACCATTTTGGCGACTTGTGTCAAAACTTGAAAGATTTTTTTTCTACACATTTTTAAAGCCCTCATCTAGCTGAAATTTTCTATTCGCTATTGTTTCGGGTAAAAATATGATAATTTAATGATAATTAATTGACAGAAACAAAATATTTAAAAAATTACACATACAGCCACGTTGGTTTCGTTTTTAGCGACTTGGGTCAAAACTTTAAAAGATTATTTTCTCTCACGTTTTAAAGCCTTCAGTTGGACTGAAATTTTATATGCACGATTATTTTTTGGAAGAAAATACGATAATTCAATGATAATTAATACAAATTAATTACCACTTAATCTTCTGATTCTGCCATATGCAGTCGACTCTCGATAATTCGATTTTTTCGATAATACGAACCTCTCGCTAATTCGAAGTATATGCTCAGCCCCTAGAAAAACTCTTGATATTTCAGACAACTAAAAGCTTACGTTTGGTACTCTCAATATTTCGAAGTAAAATTTGTGACTGGCCAGACCACGCAACGCGATAATTCGAAGTTATCCTATAAAACTCTCGATAATTCGAACCTTCAATATTATGAAAGTTAGATTCACTTCCTGTACCTAATTATCTCACGCGGTTTTTACTGAACTTATTTTCAGTTCAAATTGTGCATGTTGATAGAATAACTTAACCTTTGTTTATTATATTTCCGTTATTGCTAAGCAGAATGTTGATTTATTCCCTAAGCCATCTGTTTTTTTCTTTTCCGTTGTACCCAAGCTTTAGATGGATAAGGGAAACACTGTTTTCTTTTTATTCACTGAACTGTAATGAGTGATGCTTCCTTTTACAGAGTATTGCACAATAATTTGGATTTGCGTTGAGATTTATTTATTACTAATAATGAAGAGTCACATTTAAACAGATGTTTTAGGTAAGCTTTCGAACTACATCCAAGATAATTCAGCAGAATCGTTTTTATGGCAGAGGATTGAAAGCGAGAAATAAAACCTTTATATAAAAATGTACGAGGCAAGACAGGAGAGACAGGGGATTTAACTTTTTATTCTATTATTTTTTTTAAAAAAAGAGCGGTAATGTGCCACTAAGAATTGCTCACGTAGCATGGTTGTCGACCCCTCTATTGAGTAAACCTCGTAGCTGAGTGTGAACTGTGAATACGCCTTGTGTGTTCATTTTATGTTCCAAATTTTAAATTAAAATATTATTTTACTAAAGTTGTGGTGATTTGCGTTTCCTACCTGTTAATTTCGATAAACCTTAGGCCATTACTTTACACTTAACCTTAGTGTCGACTTATCACGCGAAATGAACGATGTCTTCTATTAAAAGTACAAGTGTTTAAAAACAATTTCTGAAAAGTGATAGAATCAGTTGAAGAGAAGGTGAAAGGAAGGTCGATGTAGCAAATCATTTGAAATCCCACTGAGCTCACTCTCCACTATTCTGAAGAATAAAGAGAAAATCTTTAGTGCATCTGCCTCTCTCTCTATCTCTTCGAGTAGAGTGAGGAAACGCGTTAGTAAAGGTAATTTTCCACATCTTGAACAGTGTTAAGTTTCATGGATGAGACAGTGTCGAGGGCAGAATATTCCGATGGGTGGCTCTTTATTGAAGGAAAGGCTAAGCTTTCGCCAAAGAATTAGAAATCGAGTTTTCAACTATTCAGCAGAGGATGACACAAATTTTTAAGAGAGATGGGATAGTCTTCAAAAATGTGCGGGGGAAATTAAGTGTCAGGCATTAACGTTTGTTCTGAGTGGCAGAACTCGCTTTCGGATCTAATAAAGAGGAGTTCGAACCACGTAACAGTTTCAACACGGATGAAAGCGGGCTCTACTTTTCAAGTGTTTGCCAGAAAATATTTACGTTCAAAAAAAGAAAGAAAAATGCCATGTGGAAAAACATAGCAGAGGGGGTTAACTATGTTGCTACTGACTGTAAACATGGACGGCTCAGAAAACATTACTCCTCGTCATAGGAAAAATCTGCAAAACCTCGGTGTTTCAAGGGGCATAAACTCGTTCCCTATCAAATACCGCTCAAACAAGAAGACAAGCGATGTCCCCGAACTTTACTAAATGGTTGGTTTTATAGAGCACGGATATAAAAGCCAGAAAAGGGCGTATTATCTTATTTTTAGACAACTGTACTGTGCACAATAACGCACCACCTTTATCAAATGTGAAAAGAATTTTTCCCTCAAAACTCAACCTCAAAACTTCAACTACTGACCAGCATATCATACATAATTTTAAAACTGTTTATCAGCGTGAAGTGGCATGTTAAAAGCGTTTTTGGATAACCTCGAAAATCAGCAGAATGTAACTACTATTTCTATTTTAACAGCTTTGATCATGATTGACAAGTGCTTAGAGAGCTGTTACTCCTTTGACAATTCACAACTGTTTTAAAAAGTCAGGCTTCCTCGCCGAATCTGGTTGAGATGGAATGATACACTCACTGAATTTAATGATGAACCATCCCTTTGGGAAGCTCTTCCAGAACAAGATTTGACGTTTGACGGACAACATGTGTGGTTGACATGGACATTGCTGGTATGGGGACCCTATCTGACGCTGAAATTGTGGCTTTGGAACTAACACAGAAAGTGATGAAGACGAATCGGAGGAGTTGACTCTGGCAACTCTGTCAGAAGCAAAGTGTCACTAAACAAACTATCGCAACTTTTTTTTCCTTCAAAATCATGTTGATGCAGACATTTTACATGCTTCATTTGTTCTAGAAAAATCATTGACAAAGTTAGATTGAATGCCTTAAAACAAAAAAACATAATAGATTTTTTTCGACAAAATATTAATTATGTACAGTACGTATTGTTTTAACAGTTCTTTAATACATAAATGTATTCTTTTGTAACATAAGGACTTTTAACTTCTGTTTTTATTTCATACTGTATAAAATGTACTTTAAAAATATTTTATACATATTGTTTTTGTTTACTACATTGTTTTAAATTTTAAATAGGTTCGAAAAATTTCTTCGTGTATTTTGGGAGTTTTCTATCCTCTTGATAATTCAGGATTCATTGAAATTATCTATTTCGAATTATCGAAATCGGCATATTTATATTAATTGTAACTGTTTTAACTAAAATGTAACTAAAATAAAAATTTTCTTTGTTGATCTAGAAGAGTAGAAATTTACTTAAAAAAACTTTTATATTAGTTGTTTAGGAAGCGCATTATTTGTTTTTAGTTTTTCATGCTCTTACTTCTGGTGAATTCCCAGCATTCGTAGGGTGGCAGGGGGGATGGTTGCTGGCAGAACTGCTTATTTCCAGTTCTTATTCATTTCATTTGTTTGGCACGAGGGTTCTCCGAAGCAGATCGAGTCTTTTTCAGTCATCTAATATAGCCTGATTTTCTGCATCTATTTTTAAACCAAAACAGCATTTCGAAACAAATATACAAATATTAACACTTAATCTAAATACAACTTGGTACAATTTTATCATATTCGAACAAATCCAGTTTAACAATCTGCATGCTATAGAAAAAAACTATACCAAAGCAACCTTCAAATACCCACCGTTACGAATAAACTAAAAATCAAATATGAGGAGATGAGCAACCAACGAATACTGAATTAAAAGTAGCGAAAAACGGACCTCTTCCGCAGATGCACTGAGTCCATAAATAAGGAAGTTAATGTTCCTAGCTAACGAAACGAATGGGTGTATATCCGTACGAATATATTAAAACAGTCCACAATATACATTACAAGACTTGGCACCCTTGAGCAAACCTTATTTATTTACGTATTTAAAATTGTATTTTAACATTTTATACAATGTTTCTATTCAAGAAAATGTTACCAGATGAAAATTTTCATATATTATTCACAATAATTTTAAAAATTTTAATTTTTTGAAGAAAATTGGGAAAATTTTAAAAAAAAATCCTACTCATTTTGTAAAAATTAATTTTTGTAACTGAAATTTTTTTATAATATTCTTATAGATGTTCTTAACAACTTTAGGGATCGATTTTAGAATAACTTCATTCGTTTTCGAGAAAAAAATAAAAATGCTTGGTATACAGGCTAAAAATCAACGAAAAAGACAACATGTCTTACATTTTATTTTTTTAAAAAAAGTATTCAGTTTATAGCAAAACGGATCCCTAATTTTATTACATGCTTTATTTTTAACACGCAGGGAAAAAAATTGAAGTGATTGGTAAATAATTGTCGAAGGAGTAGCATTTTGAATGCACTGGTTTCGAAAAACACAAACTGAGAAAACCACTCTAAAGTTTATAATTCTGAAAATAATTATTATAAGCTTAATTAAACTTAAAATACCACTTTAAGATATTACTTATACGTTTTTCTTAAAATAATTGCATTTTCATATGATTTCAACCTTACACATTTTTATAAATGATCAACTTTTAGAGAGTACTAATTGCACAAGAAAACTCAAGAAAAACTTTAAAAATTTCTTTTTCTGTCACGACAGAAATTTTAGCTGTTTTTCTTTCTCTTTATAATATTAAAGTATTACATTTGTATGAAAAATATATCAGGAATAAGAACTGAAATTATAAAATTATTAATATAAAAATGCCTTAATTTAAAAATTTTACATGCACACATTTTACAAGGAAGAAAAATTACATTATTGTATTGCTCGGAAATATTCTGCTTTTAATACTACACATTCTTTTATAGTTATTATTTATTTTTATAAAAATAGATTTTTTTTTATCATAACGTAGTAATTTTTTTAGCTTTTTTCTAAAAAGGGTGTGTGGTTGAATTGCCTAATTTGTTTTCAAATGAAGTTTTATTCAACTTCTAACTTTCCGACATGCACAAGTAAGTGATATATCAATCGAAAGATAATAATGCAAAAAGAATAATAAATGAAAATAAAAAAAATGATAGGTTTGTGATTTTTAGGGTACCAAGTCATCTTAAGTGATCTATATTATTGATTATTGTAATGTTTAATGAGACATGAATTTGCCGTGATGCGGTTCATATTCTACAAATCAAAATACACACTTAACAAAATTTATATTTCAGGTACTTTGGCATGTGCGAGCTACAGCAGCGCCCTCACATGACCAACATTTCGCTGTATTTTCAAATTGAAGTATAGACCATATTATTACTAGCATACTTCGCTTTAATAGCACTCGTCGGTGTGTTACTCAAAATTTAAAACGATGAGAAATTAGAAAAGTTAGAATTCTTTTTGTTATCATTCGTACTATGCATCCTGGGTGCCCGAAACATAAACGAAAACTTGCTATTGTTGGAATCTTTTAGACATTCAATCACGCATCAGAGCTTTTGTAGGATTATGCTCTGCTTCTGGTACTCACGACGTGCATTTTCGCCACTCCTCACAAGATGTCGCTGTACTACCTCCACTTCACTCCTTTAACCGCCATAAGATGTCACTACTATACATAAATTAAATAGTTATTGACTGACACCACTTAAATTTACAAAAACGGTGCTAGCATGCACAAACTTGATCAGTAGTAATAAAATATTTAAAGACCAAGGAGTTAATTCGTACTCTGTTCGTTATTAAACTTAAAATTAACTTTCTTGAATTGCAGTCTGTATAATGACACTGACACATTACACTCAACTCTCTTGACTTAACATTTTGAAAATTCTCCACCTATTCAAAAAAAAGTTTTTTTTTTGCCTTTTTACGAAAAGGATCATATTGTAAAAATGATCTAAAATTTGAATTTCTAAAATGAGTCACACCACTTTTAATACAAAAGAACTTGTGAAACAGTCAGTCAGAAAACATTATGCAGCCATATACAAAAGGAAAAAAATTACTAAAGCGTGTAACAGTAAAATTCACAGATTTGTTTGGAATCTTTTAACTGTGTTCACTACTTTTCCAGGAACGTGGTAAATTTATCTTCACTTATTTTAACAGCAATGATTGTGTTAGTAGCATCAGAATATGACAATATGATGCTAAAAATGAAGAGAGAGATACACCTTATAAATCTTTTACTCTGTATTAATAATAAGTTTTTTCCTTTCAGTTGAATATTATTTGATAGGGTGAACCCCAATTTGAACATAAACGTACCCTCCCCCCTCTAATACATTTAACAAAGATTGAAACTGTGAGATTGTGCTCCTAAACTACGATAGTTAATGACTAATTTTAAAATCAGAACTAATTCAAAACTTAAAGGTCATGAACACATTGAAACCAGAAAAAAATCTCTTTTCACACCACTTTTTCTTCAAAGATTATAATTATATTTAGAAAAAAAATCACATTGTGAACCGATTTCATTAGACCAGTTTCATGATAGGAGATAGAGCTTCCTTTGCGGGAAGCAGATTCTCCAGTAATCTATCTTAATCGAATTAATTGTTCTTGGTAGTGGACGTTATACACATGAGACGTCACGATTCAGTGATAAATGATACTAGCGTTTCTCGCCTAATATCAACGCGGCAGCTTTGTTGAGATTCTTCATAGTAGTCGATTGTTCTCCTTAAAAGTTTTCATAACCGGAAACGTTAGTGGAATGTCCAGAAAAACAATCTTGTGAGATCCGTGTTTATTTAACATACATATATTATTTACATTTATTAAAATATTGTGCTCCGTAGCAAATAGGCTGAGATACATTCATTCATTTGTTGTGTGCTAAGTTCTTTCGCATTAAAGTTTGTGACGCTGAATTCTCATTTTTTTTTGAAAATTTTTGGCAATTACATGAAAAATATACCATGATTTAATTGTTCTTTTCTAATATTCATATAAAGTTACATTTTTGCTGTCCTTGAAAATGTATTTTAATATTATTGTTAGGATGTCCATGTTTTTAACGTTATTTACTATTTCATTTGTTCAAATCTTATCTTATGAAAATATTTTTTTGGCTTACATATGATAAATTTTTAATTTAATTTTGAATAAATAATTTTTGAGGCATAATTTTTTTTAAAATATTTATTATTATATTTATTAAATGCTTTAAAATAATGATATCTTCCAACAATATATCAACTTCATATATTGTATGAATTCAAGAGGCGCACTCAGGGGGAGTCCTATCCTATATATATAGTATATAAAATTTAATTGAGCATTTGTTAATTAATATATTGTTATAAATATTTATAACAATTATAAACAGTTGTTAATGATATAATAAATTTTATACTACTTTTTGTTCCCGAAAACTGACAAAATCAAAAGAATATGTTATGCCGAGTATATTGGAGCATGATACGAGAAAGGTGGACTTTCGATCCTGGGCCCCCTTGAAAATTCCTGTGTGCGCTACTGTATGAAATATATATTTTAACAAATTCTTTCTATTTCATATGCAATTCATTTTTTTTTGTGTTCTAAAAATAAAATTCATTTTCATCTCAATGCATAAATCTTAATAATTAATCAAAAACTTTATGGTAAATAATATCAATAATTTTTCGATTATAATCTGTTAGGAAATAAAAAGTTCATCAAGTCATAAAACAAGAAATACTTTTATAATATTGAAAGATTAATAACGTATACACTTACTGAAATAAAAGAATTCATTTAAATTCAAAGTGTGCTATAAAAGTGAGAATTAAATTATGTACTTATGATTGGTAACAGTGTTAACATATTATATTCACTTGTAAAGGAAAATATACTCTTTCACTAAGAGGCAGTGGCGCACACAAGGGGGATCCTGGGAGTCCGGAACCCCCCAAACCCTTGATTTTTTTCCGATTGATTATAATTCTAAGTACATAGTACGTGAAATTTAATTATTTGTTTTAATGAGTAATTTTATTAATTAATGCTAATTATTTATTCCATAATTAGTTTTTACTGTGTTTTGTTCCCGAAAATCGACAAAATCAAAAGAAGCGGGATACAAGAATGGTGAACTTTCAACCCCGGACCCACCCTTTGAAAAATTCCTGTGTGCGCCACTGCTAAGAGGTAATTCTCGTAATCAACGAATCACACGACGTAAACAGAATGGACAAAGACTACACCACTGAAAAAGTCTTCAATGCCAACCAATTGGCCAAGGAGGTGTAAGATGGTCTTTTGAATTAATCATCACTCAAATTAACCGGATTTACCTTTTTTATTATTTCGTTCAAAGCATATCATTATATTTACAACTCTTTTTACAATTATAAATCGCATCAGGAAGTACAGACAGCTTCCTCCATTTTTGTGTCCGAGACCACCTTCTTCTCTCCTTCCCGCTCAAAGGCCAAAACTAATCACAGCAGCGGCCTCTTTCTAGTCTGTCACGTGTAATGTGTCAAGACTCCTAGTGCATTATGTGCCACGCCGTTACAGAGGCAAGCCAAATGTAAGTTGGATTGAAGGCCTTGAAAAAGATAAACTAGTTTTGAGAACTACAAATTTGAGAACGCTAGCATAAAATGGCTGGTCTGGAAAAGGTTTTCTTGAGAAGGTCATGCCTGCCCTGGGATGTCGAGCCACTGAGGAAGGAAGGACGTTTTAGAGAAATGGTTGTCATATTAATTTTATGAGACTTGTTTTATTATTTGTTAATCTTTCAAGGTCGAAAACAGGTTACATTCTCGAATCATGCTCCAATACACCATCTAAGATATTCCGATTTGGTGAATTTTCGGGAACAAAATAATTCAATTAATTATTGAATAATTCAATTAATTATTGAATAAATAATTAATATTCCTTAATAAAATTAAATAATAAATATTTATAATTGTTATAAATATTTGTAACAAATGTATTAATAAACAACACTTAAATAAATTTTACTTAGTATATGCATAGAATTACAATCAATTGAAAAAAATTCAAGGAAGGGTCCGACCCGAGTATTTCTCTCCTTACGTGCAATTCACTGATATATATATATATATATATATATATATAGATACATATAGATATATATAGATAGATAGATAGATACATATAGATATATATAGATAGATACATATAGATAGATATATATAGATATATATAGATAGATATTATTATATATACATATATATATAGATACATATATATTCATATATATATACATCTATATATGTATATATATATACATATATATATGTATATATATACATATATATATATATATATATATATATACTATATGCCGTGATCAAAAAGTCAGTATATATAAATTTGAAAATTACCATAAATCAGCTGAATAATGTAGATAGAGAGGTAAAAATTGACACACATGCTAGGAATGACATGGGGTTTTATTGGAACAAAAAAATATAGTTCACAAAATGTCCGACAGATGGTGCTTCATCTGATAAAAAGCAATAATTAGCATAACAAATTAAGACAAAGCAAAGATTATGTTCTTTACAGGAAATGCTCAATATGTTCACCATCATTCCTCAACAATAGCTGCAGTCTAGGAATAATGTTGTGAAAAGCACAGTAAAGTAGGTCCGGAGTTATGGTGAGGCATTGGAGTCGGATGTTGCCTTTCAGCATCCCTAGAGATGTCGGTCGATCACGATACATTTGCGACTTCAGGTAACCCCAAGCCAATAATCGCACGGACTGAGATCTGGAGACCTGGGAGGCCAAGTATGATGAAAGTTGCCCCTGAGCACACGATCATCACCAAACGACCTGCGCAAGAGATCTTTCACGCGTCTAGCAATATGGAGTGGAGCGCTATCCTGCATAAAAATCGCACGTTCCAGCAGGTGTTTATCAGCCAGGCTGGGGATGATGCGATTCTGTAACATATCGGCGTACAGCTCACCCGTCACGGTAGCAGTTACAAAACCAGAATCACGCATTTCTTTGAAGAAAAAAAGCCCGATAACGGTAGATGTGGTAAATCCAACCCATATCGTGACCTTATCGTCGTGCAATGGAGTTTCCACGACAGTTCTAGGATTTTCAGTAGCCCAAATTCTGCAGTTGTGGGTGTTGACAGACCCTCGGAGCGTGAAATGAGCTTCGTTGGTCCACAGCAAGTTAATCAATCGTCATCTTCCGCCATCTTTTGAAACGCCCACACCGCAAATGCCCTCCGAATCACGGAATCGCTTGGAAACAATTCATGATGCCGATGGATTTTGTACGGATAGCATCGGAGGGTAGGCCTAAGTGCCAACCAAACAGTAGTGTATGGAATGCCGGTGCGACGTGCGACTGCACGGGCGCTGACTTCCCCGTGCATAGACGAACTCAGTACAGTCTCCATTTCATCTTTAACCGTCTCAGCAGCATTCCGCCATGTGCTCGGTTGGCCACTACGGGGTCTATCGTCTAAACAACCCGTCGCTTCGAACTTCGAAATCATTCTCGCCACAGCTGCATTCATCAATGGACCTTTACCCCTTCGAATCACCATCGTATGGCGATAGTAACGTAACGCTGCACTAGCACATTCCCCATTCTGATATTACAGCTTCACAAACAGTGCCTTTTCAGGTAACGTCAACATGCTGCGACTGCTGGTGCAACTGATTCTCTCTCTCATGACAGCCCCTTTTCTACGCGATTTTCATGCTCAGTCACTGACGTTTTGTTGTCCAGCACCATCTGTCGGACATTTTGTGAACTTTATTTTTTTTTGTTCTAATAAAACCCCATGTCATTCCAAGCATGTGTGTCAATTTTTACCTCTCTATCCACATTATTCCGTAATTTATTAATTTTTCAAATTTATATACTGAATTTTTGATCACCCGGTATATACATATATATATATATATATATATTATATATATATACATATATATATATATTATATATATATACATATATATATACATAAATATATATATACATATATATATATATATATATATATATATATATATATACATAAATATATATATACATATATATACATATATAAAAATATATATATATATATATATATATATATATATATATATATATATATATATATATATATATATATATATATATATATATATATATATATAAAGAATGTTTTTTTCCAGGTATAGAAGTTTAAGTTGCTAATACTTTCCAAGATGGCGACCGATTTAACAGCTGTCAAGTGATTTATTCTCAGTTTGGTTTGGCAATTCATTAAAACGATCATCAAGCAAGGCGTAGATTCGTCGAATGTGCCGAAAACGAGATTGCCGTTATTCTCGATTTTCATAAGCGAATTTTCTTTAGCGATGAAGCGCACTTCTGGTTGAATGGCTACGTCAACAAACAAAACTGCCACATTTGGAGTGAAGCTAGTCTGCAAGTGTATGTCGAAACACCGTTACATCTAGAAAAACTGACTGTTTGCAGCGCTTTATGGGCTGGGGGAATCATTGGTCCGTACTTCTTCAAAAACGATGAAGGCCACAACGTTACAGTCAATGGTGATCGGTATAGAGCCTTGATTACTAACTTTTTCATTCCTGAATTGAACAATCATGATGTCCAGGAGCTGTGGTTCCAACAAGACGGCGCTACATGTCACATAGCTCGTGCCACAATCTATTTATTGAAAGACACGTTTGGTGACCGCCTAATTTCACGTTTGGGACCTGTGCATTGGCCTCCAAGATCTTGTGATTTAACACAGCTAGACTATTTTCTGTGAGGCTATGTAAAGTCATTGGTCTATGCGGATAAACCACAAACGCTTGACCATTTGGAAGACAACATTCACCGTGCTATTGCCGATATATGGCCACAAATGTTGGAAAAAGTCAGCGAAAATTGGACATCCAGATTGGACTACATCCGAGCCAGCCGTGGCAGTCCTATGCCAGAAATCATATTTAAAATGTAATGCCACAAGATTATCTTTGGAATAAAAAAAATTCATGTCAATCGAATAATACATCGTTGTCTTATTGCAATTTAAAGTTCTATACCTCTAAAAAAAAAACTTTATATATATATTGTTACGTAGATCCGGGATCGAGGATTTTGTTCGAGCATGCGCAGTGGGTGCCGCGCGACGGTGATTAAGTGTATTAAGCGAAACGCGATTTAAAAGTTTTCAGACAGAGAGTGTGGGAGAGATCAGACGAGCGAGAGCGCCGGAATTACAGTGCCCATCGTAAGTATTCCGACATACTGCCCGAGCAACTGAGTGTGAAAATAAAAGAGTTGTGTCAACATCCTCGTCTGGTTTCCTGAGACAAAATCACATAGGGACCACTCCCCAGCATGGTCCGTCCAGCCGAGTCGGAGAAGTGAGCTATTCAAGGTGACGTGAGTAGTGGTCTTTTTTGTGTTTTTATTATTATAAATTGAGGACTAAATTAATTTTAGAAAAATGTTTAAGAACTGCTGTAAGGAAAATCTTCAGATCGTAGCTCTTGAACTTGATGAGACTGTTGCTGAAAAAGTAACTATCGTTGAGTTAACTGAAATTATTAAAGAAAAAAATATTTTAAAGAGGATGTTGAATTTGTTAAAGAATTAATTCAATACACAATTGAGGACCGTAAGAGAGTAGAGGAAGACCGTAAAAAAGAAGCCGAAAATAGGTTACGAGAAAAGGAGCTTGAACTAGCACGTTTAAATGTTAGAGTTAATTCAGATAACAAGAGAACAGGTGAGGATTGTAACACGCTGGATGCGTTGGTGAAAAGTGTTCGAATCCTGACGGTGAAGGTGCCTAATAGACCTGAAGGTTGGGCATTCTTTTTCGTTTCGTTAGAAAGAGCCTTTGTATCAAAAAATGTGCCCGAGAAATTCAAGTCGGAGATTTTATTAAATTTGTTGGGAGAAAAAGCTTCAAAAGTGTTAACATATGTTTAAGATGACGAGCTTAACAATTATGAACAACTAAAATCAATAATACTAAGAGAATATGAGCCAAGTGCAACTCAATCCCTTGAACAATTTTAAAAAGCTACGCGTCATCCAAATGAAACATTTATTCAATATACTTCTCGCTTAATTACAAATGGGCAGTATTACTTAAAATTAAGGAAGGTCTTTGATTTTGACAACTTAAATGATCTGATTGTGTCCGACAAAATTTTCAGTTCGTTTGAAAAACAGGTAGCGTCACACATTTCCGTTCGAGCAGGAAATGATTGGTTTCGACCACTAGAGCTTGCCAAAGAGATAGACTTGTATAACACTTCTCGGGGAAAGAGCTTAAAACCTTTGCCGAATGTCCTTCCTAGAAATAATTCAGTGGAAAACGCGTCAAGGGTATTTTTGGGTGAGATTAAAGATTCTAAATGTATTTGTTGCGCTGAATCGCATCCATTATATAAGTGTGTAGTGTATTTAAAACTCCCCATAAATAAGATAATTGATCTGATTAAAACTAATAACTTTTGCTTTAATTGCCTTTCTACATCTCATAGAGCGAAAGACTGTAAATCGAGATTTGTGACTGTAATCGAGACTGTAATCGAGATTCTGAGTGTCAAAAGAGACATCATAAAACGATACATTATACAGCCCAAAACCAGGAAGTAATGAATTCCACCTTTGAACCTCTAAACACATCAGCGCCAGTCTTCGAGCCACGAGTAGAAATGCATAACTTATTAACCGCAACGAGTATAAACAGAAAAAAATGTGTTTTGCTAAGCTCAGCAATTTGTTATATAAAATGTGAAAATGGTTTATTCCCAGTCAAAGCAATTCTAGACAGTGGAAGTACTTCGAACTTTTTAACGAGGACCTTATGTGATTTAATTGGATTGAAAAATACAAGACGTAATGTTTCGGTTTCGGGACTAAACAAAACAGTAATTCCAATAGACTCGTGCGTTTCAGTATCTATTAGCAATAAAGAAGGGAGTTACATTAAAACATTAGACTTTTTTTTGGTACCAACAATAACGGAAGATCTTGTTCCAACAACGAAAATCGATTTTAATCTAAATAATATTCCCAATCTTAAATTAGCCGACAAAAATTTCAATATTCCAGAGCGCGTGCAAATGCTATTAGGTGCAGAAGTATTTTATGAATTAATGTTACCCGGACAGTTCAAGATGGAGGGTTCAAATGTTATTTTTCCAAAGACTGTTTTCGGATTTGTCGTTTCCGGATCTACTTCTTCAGACGCGAAGGGAAAAGAACATTGTGGGTTTATTCAGGCTGCGGATAATCTAGAGCATTCAATTAAGGTGTTTTGGGAAATCGAAAATGTAGAAATCGATTCTGTTAAAACCAGTGAATTAGATATTTGTGAAGACCATTTTAAAAACACTCATTCGAGAGATGACCAGGGAAGATATATGGTGGCGATGCCATAAAAAAAAGGCACTTCATGGCTTGGTGAATCCAGACAAACCGCGATTCAGAGATTAAACTCCTTGTGGAAACGACTAAGTAGAGATAAAGAAAATTTGTCCCTGTATGAGAAATTTTTACAGGAATATGAGGATTTGGGCCACACGAGGGAAATCAAGGCGGATGGATCTGGAGTTTCATTCTACATGCCTCACCATAGTGTCTATAACCCCGAAAAGTCTACAATTAAACTGAGAACTGTTTTTAATGCATCAAGTCCTTCAACTAGTGGGAAATATCTAAATTCAATTCTGGTCCAAGAAGACCTCTTTTCCATTATGGTTCGTTTCCTTAAAGCACAAGTATGCCTTTACTTCAGATATAGAGAAAATGTTTCGCATGATAAACATACATCCGGAGCAAACGTGTTTGCAAAGAATTCTGTGGAAGAAAGGCATAGGAGAACCAATAAAAACGTACGAGTTTTGACAAATCTATACGGAACTTTATCACTAACCTTCTGAGACGTCTTTTTAGTTAAATTTAATTCCCCTACCTATTTCCAATCAGCTCCAAAAAGAGGACAGGGATTCCTTAATTTTGGCAGATTAGATAAAGTATTTAAGTCAAAAGGAATAGTAAAGTAAAAAGCAGTAGGAGAGAGAGATTGAAGCAGGAAGGTATAATAGTGAAGTTAGAGATTTATTATTGAAGATTTCTAGGTGGATAAATTAATCTCAGGAAGAGCTGAGTTGCAGTGTGGTAAATATTGATTTATAATTAAAGTCTCATTAAAGCTTTATATTAAGAGTGAGATTAAAGTTAAATGTTCAATGGGAATATTATTGAATATAATTCTGGGATCTTTTATTGCGGTAATCTCTGTGTGATCGATATTCTAATTGTTAATTAATTGGATCATTAAATATTTAAGCTAATATAAAGGAAAGTCCCTTTTAAACCTCATATATCTATTTTAAATTATTTGTTATTAAAAGTCTTTGATTCTATTTTCGGGAAAGATAACCAAATAAAGAAAGTTATTCATTATAATGGCTACTGGTTCTTCTTTGACTCAAAATAATTCTCGTTCTCAAAGTGATGTTCTAAGGGGATCTTCACAGAGTTAACTACAGTCACCTACGGCACAGTTAGCGCACCTTATCTAGCCACGAGAACTTTAAAGCAGTTAGCGATGGATGAAGCTAATAATTTTCCTTTAGCAGCTCCTGTGGTGATGAGTGACTGCTACATGGATGACATATTATCAGGATTCGAGAGTATAGAAGAGGTAATCGAGTTGCAGCATCAATTAATAGAAATGTTCAAGACCTTACGGATGCATCTTCATAAGTGGTGTGGAAATTTACCCGAGATAACTTCCAATCTACAGGAGTATGCTTTCTTGAAGTCTGGTGAGACTAAAGCGCTAGGAATAATTTGGAATCCTAAGTAAGACTGTTTTCTTTTCAGAATAGAGCAACAAAGGACA
Organism: Trichonephila clavipes; assembly: GCA_019973935.1. NCBI lineage: Eukaryota > Metazoa > Arthropoda > Arachnida > Araneae > Nephilidae > Trichonephila > Trichonephila clavipes. The sequence goes on along the minus strand of BMAU01018040.1, from coordinate 356,377 downwards.
ACTTCATTCACCAAAAGAATAGTTTTGTTTACTATTTCAAGAATCTTTGACCCTTTGGGTCTCCTCGGACCGATCATAACTTGAGCAAAGATATTTATGCAAAGATTGTGGTTGCTGGAATTGGGATGGAGTGATGAACTTCCTTTTAAAGAAGAAAAGGAGTGGCGTCGATTTATCGACTCTTTGGAAGCCGTGAATAACATCTCTATTGACAGATGTATTGTGATCTTCGAATCTTCAGATTGCGGCAGAGCATTTGGTCGGATTCGACTATTGCGATTTCATGCGATACATCGAGAATCAAGAGAATTGAAGACGTCGTGCTAATCGAGTGTCTAAGATTCATCAACTAAGTTCCCGTGACCAGTGGCATCACATTGCATCAGAACAGAATCCTGCAGATGTGTTATCTAGAGGACTACTTACTGAGGAGCTTCCTGACGTGAGGTCTATCATGGTTCTGATGGTAAAGTGAGAACAGTCAGAATTAAAACAACGACAGGAGAATTTAAGAGGCCCATAACTAACATCTGTATTCTACCTATAGATGTAAATAGTTAAGGTCAATTTCCATTTAAGAAATTATGTGTTTTTGTCTTTAAATTGTGCTATTGTAATTTTAACTTTTTTTTTACTGAAAATTTATAAAGCCTTATATATATATATATATATATATATATATATATATATATATATATATATATATATATATATATATAGTAATTTTGAAAACATTTGTGTAATTTTTGTGAAACTTGTTGTGAATTGTGAAACTGTATTACTATCGTTGAATATTAATATTGCAAGGTCGGGGGTATGTTCGAGCATGCGCAGTGGGCGCCGCGTGACGGTGATTAAGTGTATTAAGCGAAACGCGATTTAAGAGTTTTCAGAGAGAGAGTGTGGGTGAGATCAGACGAGCGAGAGCGCGGAATTACGGTGCCCATCGTAACTGTTCCGACATACTGCCCGAGCAACTGAGTGTGAAAATAAAAGAGTTGTATCAACATCCTCGTCTGGTTTCCTGAGACAAAAACATATAGGGATTACTCCCCAACAGATTTTATGCAAAGCAATCACAAAGAAAATAAACAGTTCTTTAAGAGCGATGCGAATTTATTGACGAAAATCCAATTCTTTAAATACAGGATTAAGCAGCGCTATTCACAGAGTAAATCTCCGAAGGTTTTTGCACTTTCCCAAGCACTCATTTGTCAGTGTTTAAAAATACAAGCACGTAAAAGATTATTCACAAGCACAGCCGAGTTAATCGCTAGTCAAAACAATCGTCATTATTCACTGGTTAAAATCAGACTAACTCTCGTTCCGGCGAGCATCTCCATTTATTATATCCGTTACAGAAACTTCCAGAAATATAACCGCTCGTGTCATAGAACGTGACGTTAGTGGACCTCTCCACAAATTTCTAAAAGAATCCACACCAGCGATACGTAACCTACGGGCCGCATGTGGCCCACCGAGCCTTTTTAAGTGACCCGGTCATAGCCCAATGCTCTGAGAAATTAACTTTATTAAGAACATTGTATAAAAAATTTGGTGGGAAAATTCTTTGTCAAGAAATATAATCTATCAATTTTGCTTTTTGTTGTCGGTGTCGTTCGGGTATAAATTAGTATTCTTTTTCTATTTGGAATGGCTACGGTTAGTGATAACAGACAACAGTGGAGTAGCGACAATTTTATGGGTGGAACTAATTTTTAAGTATCTTTCGTTTTTAGCAAGCGAAAAATATTCGAAGTAAATTTATCGTATGAAGGCGATAGGGAAGTTGATTATTTTGCAGTGAAAAACAAACATGGATAAATAATTGTTTGATTTGTCACGAAAGTGCTCTACTTAAAAAAATTACCAATGAACAGGAATCATTCTCAATGACATTTTTCCTCGAAGATCTCTTTCCAGAGGTGATAATTAGGCTCTTTCTGGAAACAGCAATCCTTGCAACAGTGTTTTGCCAGTGGTAATATCACAGCGGTAACAAAGACATCCAATGAAGTTTGTTATATTTACTATTGGTAATCATATGAAACCGTTTACTGATGCATAAAGTATAAAGGAGTGGTTCTTAAATGCTTCTAATTTAGTGTTAATAACAAAAATAAAAAATATCAAAAAATAATTAAAAAAAGCAAAACAGGAATTATAACATTATGATCTATTTTCCACATTTTAAATTTTCAATATTTACTTGATCTTAAAGCATTTTGTCCCTTCTACCTCCCCTCATTCAGCCCCATGTTGAGGCCGGCGTGAAATAACTAACATATGTATGCGGCCCGCGTGAAATGGCCCAGCAGAAGAAAATGTTGAGTACCCATGATCCACTGGGTTCCAAACTCGCCAACATGGTCGCCATTGACGCCAAATTTTCTGCCAACTCGACTCAACAACCAAGATATCTCAAAGTTCTCATAGAATCGCCATTTCAAGTAAGGGGCGGTATTGCTTGTGTGTGTGAATAGTACAATTTTAACATAAAATAAATATATAACATAGAGTAATATAAATGCTTTACACATCCAAATACAAATTATTTACACTATTTATACAAAATTCGTAACATTGCCCCTTCCTCAAAGACTGCACGTCCCGGGCAGTACAATCCTTGAGTAAGATGTTATTTACAGGCAAACTACTCACATAATAATCACATATAAAGTAACAAATGTACTCCACAGCAAATACAATACAAATAAATTCAAAATACATGAAGAGGTGTAAACATAAATTCCAATATTAAAATAAAACTAAAGAGAAATATAATTTACATTATTTTTTAAAATAATTAATGACCATGGTCTAAACTTAAGGATCTTCTACAATTTGGCCAAGATAAGAGGTTAGCCTATTGTAATGTATTACCTTCGGTTTTGAGTGCGGTGATTTCTGTATCCACACCACAACATCATTCTGTCTTTTTAGGACTGTGTAAGGACCTTCCCAGTTGGTCTACAGCTTTGGAGAATCCTTTGCGACGTTTCGGATTCCATAACACCACACTTTGTCGCCTTCGTGGAAGTCGTGTCCGGTTGCTCTTGCGTCGTATCGGGTCTTCATCTTCTCGGAAGCAATGCCGATTCTTTCCCTAGCCAGATGATGCATTTCCTCCATCCGTGCCCCTGGAATTTCTCGATATACTCCTCTAGTGGCAAGGGTGCATCTGGTGGCTGGCTAAACAGAAGATCTGCAGGCAGACGAAGATCACGTCCGAAAAGCATCTGGGATGGGGAATAGCCGGTGGTCTCATGAACGGCACTCCGATAGGCAAGCAGGAAAAATGGCAATTTCTTGTCCCAGTCCTGTTGATTACTGGATACCAGGAGAGAGTGGCTGTTTACGATGGTTCGATTGAACCTCTCTACCATACCGTCAGACTGAGGATGCAAAGCTGTTGTCCTGGTTTTGTCGATGGCAAGTATTTCACACAGTCTCTTCCAAACTGCAGAATCAAAATTTCTCCCTTAATCGGAGTGCAGTTGTAGAGGGACCCCGAATCGTGAGATCCAGTGTTGAACTAGAACCTCTGCAACAGTTGAGGCCTCTTGGTCGGGAATAGGATAGGCTTCAGGTCACTTAGTGAAGTAATCCATCCCCACCAGAATGTTGTTGTTGCCATCTGATGATCTCGGAAGTGGGCCTAGGATGTCAAAAGCTATTCGTTCGAAAGACGCTCCCACATTATACAGCTGCAGTCTTCCTCTTGTGCGTTTTCTGGGCCCTTTGCGTGCAGCACAGAGATCACATGTGCCACAACACTTTTCCTCGTCACTCCGCACATTGTTCCAGTAGAAGCGCTCACGAACTTTTTGAAAGGTCTTCATAACACCAAAATGAACTCCAGTTGGACTGCCATGGAGTTCCTTAAGAACTGTTGAAACTCTTGTCTTTGTGAGTATTAATTGCCACCTGAATATTTTTCCGTCGTCGGACTCCCATTTTCGATATAAAACACCATTTCTCAGATAGAGAGAGTTCCAAAGAGCCCTGTAATGCTTCGTTGTAGGATGAAAAGAGGCGAAGTCTTGCTATCTGGGCTTTTCGTCAGACGACTCCTTGAATTTCTCCTCCGTTTTTCCCTCCTCTTGCTTTAGATACATTACTTAAATTAATAAAGTTATCCTTTTTCTTAGGTATTAATTCTGTACCATTTGCACTAATTTTAAATTCAGTTTGTTTTGAAACATCAGTTCCAATAATTACATCAATAGTTGTTTGCAAATTGTCAATAACATAAATATATCCGTCATAAATTTGCTATCTTTAATATCAATGGGAGATTTAAAAGATCCAAAAGGTTTAATTTCATTCTTACCGAAAGAAATTAATTTTATTTTTGTAGAGTATAACATTGGTCTTACAAGAATTTGATAAATACATTCGCGTATTAAAGTAATAGTACTACCCATATCAATATGAGCATCTAAATCATATCCAATAATTTTAACAGTTTTCTGTTGAAGAATTGATTTCATTAACAACTTCACTATCAACCAAATTAACAAATTCATTTTTAACCTCAAGTTTTTTAAATACACACTGAGAGATTTTATGACCAAATTGGTTAAAATTAAAAAATTTTAAACCTTTATTTTTATGGTAACATTCATTAGAGGTATGATTAAATAATCCACAATTATAACAACGTATATATGAACATCACTCTTATTAACATTAGCATCATTAAATTAACCTTTATTTAGAAATTTATTATCAGAACACATATTTTTATTAGATGTAGGAAAATCATACTATTTAACATTTGTACGCTTATTTTTAATATCAATACTACACTCATGTCCATAAATTAAGGATAATGAAAACCAGGAAAAGAAAGAGACAGAAGCAAAACAAATTTGACTTAGTTGTAAAGTCTATTTATTACACAAAATGTAAAGAGCAAAAAAAAGATGTTATATATTTGACATAATTAATAAAAATTGCGATTTTTACTCCCTGGAGCAAATTTTAAAAAAAACCTATTTACAAAAAACAGTATAACATGCTAGTATGATGGTTAATACGGAATATGTCTCCAGGACGATGCAATCAGGCCTTACAACGCCTAGGCATGCTGAGTATCAAATTATCAATTTGATCTTGGGGAATTTTACACCACTCATCAAGCAATGCCCTCCGAAGTTCCGGTAGGCAGGTGGGAAGGGGTTGACGGGCTGCAATTCGTCGGCCAAGCATATCCCACACATGATCTATTGGATTCAAAACCAGTGAGTATGCTGGCCAATCCATACGGGAGATATCCTCCAATTGAAGGCATTCGTCTACAATAATTGCACGGTGAGGATGGGCGTTGTCCACCACAAACAGAAATTCAGCATCCATGGCTTCCCGAAACAAACGCACATTTTTTTCCAGAATGACATCCCGATAGATGTGGCCTGTCATCGTTGCACTTTGAACATGCAGGTCAGTTCTGGAACCAAAAATAATTCCTCCCCAAACGAGTCATCCTGCACCACCGGAATGGTGTCATTCAAAGGTGTCCTCTTGGTGGTAACGAGTACCTGGCGCTGTCCATATTAATGTCCGGCAAGAATCAGACTGCAAATAAACTTGGACTCGTCCGAAAACATCACACAAGACCATTGTTGTGGTGTCCACAATGCATGCTCTCTACTCCAGGTTAATCGCAGGCGACAGTGAGTTGCGGTAAGTGGAACACATCTGACAGGCCTACGAGCTTATAGACCAAAGTGCCCTAAGCGTCTGTATACGGTCTGCCTTGAAACTGTCGTACCGATAGTGGAAAAGAGCTGACGAGACAGGTCTGATGCTGTGCTCCGTCTGTTTCTTTTGGCAGTAACTGCCAAATACCGGTCCTCATTCGGCGTTGTAACTCGGGGGTGACCTGTGCTGTAACATCTACTCCCATTACCATCATCTTTGAATCGTTGTCAAAGCCTGGAGATGACACTCTGGGCGATTCCAAGTTCCTCCGATACTTCCAGCTGGGTACGCTCACATTCCAGTCGTCCAATAACTCTACCACGTAAAAAATCATCCAAAGGCTTCCTTTTTGCCATAACTATGCGGTTATTGCACTAAAAGGCTTTTAAAGCGCTCTTGAACAATTTTACTTGAATGCTGGGGGGGTCATTGGGAAACTGGGTTATATGTTAACCCTCCGTCCCATATCTAATGTAAACGTTCCTTACGGTTGAAAGTGGAAGTTACAAGAGCAATGAAGTATAAATAAAAAAGTGTTACAGAGATCTTCTTGAGTTTCAAAAAGTAAAAGTAGAAATATAAACAGTCCTTGGTTGTAGTGAAAAGTCCCTTGAAGTTTCACAGTATTGTCCATTAAAGTTCAAAGTAAAAGTCCGTGATTGATGAACGCGACGGCTCGCTGGGAGCCGTGCGACACTTAGCAGTTGGCTCTGGTCTTGATGATTGATGGGGTGCAGAGGAGGTGACATGATCCAAGTGATGAATAGTCCAGGAGAATTCTCGTCGTCGGGGTAGAAGTTGCACTGTGATTGGCTAGGAAGGAAAGCGAGTAAACCTCTCTATTGGTTTGTAAATTGCCGCGAGTGTTGCAATGGGGAGGGGTAACGGAGTTAGAGTTAGAACGAAGTAAAATAATGGAATTTAATGCAATTTAAATAAAATTAAGACTAAGAAGAAATCTTAGTCGCTCGCACCATCGTAATGGTTGAGAAGATTATTGATTTGCGCAAGAATTTGCGACTTTGTGAGTGGTGACTTAGAAGTTATTTTAGCGGGGCCTGGCGTTGGTTGTGCGGTAACTGTCTGTGGTGATGTTATTAAACTTATGTGTTGTACGAGTGTTGTGAGTGCATGAATTGTTTGCTGGAGCGTCTGAGTGATTAAATTAAGGCAGTCAGTTTGCGCGTTGGGAATTTGAGTTGGTACGATAGTGGGGGTGGGTATTTCCTTGATAGTCGGTGTGTCGATCGGTGCAGTCACGAGTGGTGCCATCTGGTGTGTTGTGTCGGACTGATTAGTTTTTTGCGTTACTTGAGCATAAGAGATATTGGGCCTGATAAAGTTATGCGTTAAAATTGGGTTTGAGTTGATATTAGCGCCTTTGCGGGGTTTAGGGAAGAGGGGGCATTTGCTGTAATTGGCCATGTGGCCGTGAACCTGGCAGTTGACGCAGAAAGGGGTGTCCAGCTTCTTGATCTGGCAGTCCCGGTTTGGTGCTTATCTCCGCATTTCAAGCATTTTGGCGTTAAGTTACAGTGTTCGGCCGTGTGGTTGAATTGGTTGCATTGAAAGCATTGGATTACTCCTCTGCTTTCAAAGCCTTCAACTGTGATGGATACATATCCTAAAGTTTTTAAGTTAAAAATATTTAAGTTAAAGTCGTTTCTGGGGAGTGAGATCGTAAAAACAGAAAGTAATTGTTTCGTGGTATTGCCTGTTAGTTGAGTAACCTTGTTTATTGTGTAGCCCAGATCAAGAAGGTCGGACTGTATTTCTGCCGTTTTCGTTGTTCGGGGAAGGCCCTTGATTACGACTTTGATGGGTCGCTCGTGTTTCGGAGTAAAGGAGTAAAAAGGGTATTTTAGCTCGGTGAGTAGTTGCTTAAGTGTGTCGTGTTGTGGTTGAGTGTCTGTATACAATTTTGCATACTTTCCAGCCGTTGTAATTCTTAATGCGGGCATTTTGTTAGTGAGGGTTTTAGTGTGTAGTCTAAAGTCGTCAGTTATCAGTAACATGATGGGGGGAGGCAATTTCGGTGGTTGAGTAGGGTTAGTTTTACTAGGGGTTGTCACGGGTGATTTATTGGTTAAAACTTGGGTTTCTATTGGTTCATCCGTCGCGGTAATGTCAAGAGCACTAAAAGCGTTGTTAAGATTAATTTTAAAGTTTGATTCGGGGTTTGAATTTGAGTGTGCGTTTTTTGTTAGCTTTCTAGATGGGAAGGGGGAAGTAAATCCTTCGGTATCTTCCTTACGTTTTATCTGGATTGGTGTAGTTGGGTCGCGTGTGTTAGGCTTAAGTGGAGTGTTTTGAATGTCGTGTCGCGAACAGTTGGGGATGCCACAGGGGGGTAGAGAGATGTACTCACTTACCGCACATTGAAGTCTTGCGTTGTTCTTTTCCAGGGCAGCTGATTCCATTTGAATGATGGGGTTGGTAGGGTCCGTGAGTCTTATGCTGACAACGTCTTGAAGTATCGTCTGCGACGTCTCGATCGACACGGATAGCACTTCGATGAGGTAAGCTAATCCCTGAAGTTTGTTGCAGTGCAGCTGTGTGGGGCCGGCCTTCTCCGGCGTTCCGGGTCGTGAGGCTTGAGGTGATGCGGGAAGCGGTATGTCCATTTCGGTCACTTCGGGTGGCTCTTCCGAGGCAGCAGAGTCACTACTGTTGCGCCTGGTAGACGGGGTTTTCTTCGCTCGTCGTTGTTCGGGAATCGGTTTATGTTTCTTCCGAACCATGTTGAAGAACGCAGGAAAGTTATTTCATCGGATTTGTTGAATTCAAGTAGCAGATGCCAGACTGAAAAAGTTTTCAGCCAGCGAAAGTCACGTGCCGTGGCCTGTCCACAGGAACTCGTATGCGGCGCTAGAAAAGTTGCGACCGGAACCTAACGTGGTTCAGGCAGGAATTTTCTAAAAGTCAAAAAGCTGATCTATAACGTTCAAGAAAGTCTTTCCTACTCGCAACAATTTTACTTCATTGCCACCATTCCTTATATACCCCTCTCTTACATTATCGTCATTGTGACGTACTATCCGTGCCATCTGGTGGATTCCTGTAATTTGCATATTCTTCTTCAAGTGGTGTGTAATAATTCTACAGGTGAAATTTTTATTTTAGAGTTCAATGTCTGTGTGATTCTGAATTAGCCTTAATTTATGGACATGAGTGTATAAGAATTATTTTGCATAAAATATTTTCATATATCTTTAACTTTTCTTTAAATTCTGAAATATTTTACATGCATACAATATCAATTTGCTATGGTTAGAATCAGGTATACCGTTAATGCAATGCATTATTAAGCTGTAGTAGTACAAAATAAAGTGTGCTTTTGAAGCAATTTCGAGTATGGTCAAAAAATATTCAGATAGATATTCTGTAGAGCGTAATTTCTTTTTCTACATTTCCTTGTGAACGTCATCCGAACAAAATAAATCTTCAAATTCTTCAATTAATGCAGCTTTAAGAGAACTACACGTTAATATGTTATGAAAATACACGTTAATATGTTATGTTTGGATAAAAGTCTTTGCAAGACCTTGAAGCAAACGATTAACACAAATAATTTTTTGCAAATCAGATATGTGTGGGATAAAAATAAAGTTTTCTTCCACATCGCGAGAAAAAGCTTTAACACTGTAATTATCATTTCCCGTAAGCGATCTAATAGTTGAAAAAAGATACTTTAACAAAATGAATTCTTATCGTTCCCTCTTTGGTTTTGATTTGGTTTTGTTTGCAGGAAGTGAAAAAACGCTCCTGTGCAGAGGGCGAGTGATAAATTGGTAGATTGAGGGGTTGTTTATTCACGTCGTTCACAGATTCTAGCGAAAAAAGCGCAGAATCTCCGTCTTCGTCATCCGTCAATTGTTCGGTGAAATTATTTTTTAAAGATGAAATGTCTGATAAATTTTCAAATAGACGCTCGATTAATTGTTTGGCACTTCCCGCGTAATTTAGGGCTAATATTGTGCATACTTTAATAAGTTCAGTTTTTGTAGTCCTTTAAAATTTTATCTTTTCATGCCTCAATGTCGTAATTCTGTCGAAAATCCGCGAATTTTTTTAATTCTTTTCTAGAAAACTTACTGTAGAGTTCGTCATTAACAATTTTGTGCAGAAGTTGCACCGTTGAAGCAGGGACCGTCGTTCGCAATAGCAGAAATTTTCTCTAGACAGACCATCGTAAATAAATACTTCAGAACAATAGAGGAATAAATTGGAATGGTCTCACCATTGATGATTTCGTCGTTGTTGCTTGCGTATTTTGTTCCGTCGTTGATAAGTGCGTTGCTGATTCCGTCGTTGAAGCGTGCGTTGTTGATTCCGTCGTTGAAATATGCGTGGTCCACCAGTCTTAAATTGGTTGTCTTTTCTAGGGTTTTTTAATAATTTTAACTTAGTTTAAGGCCAAGCCCCCAGATGTTATGTTGTTACTGGATGAATTCGTAAACTGGGATTTGCCAGAATAATCGGTTTATTTTTAAAACAAGAATAAATAAAATGAAGAATAACAATTAATGAATTAAGAGAAAGATTTAACGCGCGTCGTTGTCTAATTGGCTTTAATTATTTTTTAAGAGTTATTACTGCCATGCCGATGTGCGTCTGCCTGTCTTGCGTTCTCTATCTTTCGTGTTCTAATGTCTCTTCTCTGTCAGCCTCTTCCGTTGGAGTCATGGCCCTCTGCTTCCCTTCGAAGCCACCTGGGAGGTTGGTGCTAAGGGCGCTTTCAGTAACGCGTAGAGCCGTCCACTTCACATGTATATCAAGAAAATTTGCTTCATTGTTTTAATCACTATTTTTCTGTATTAAATTAAGATATTGTGGCTCAAAATTAGTGTTAGGTATAAAATTGACTTGCTTGCCAAAAAGGATTATGTCATCTATATAACGATAAATGTAATAATTAGAAATATTAATGTAATTTTTAAAATTATTAATGTAACGTAATGTAATAGTAATTTTCAAAATATTGTAAATATAAATTGGCAAGACAGTTGACTATTAGGGGCACCTTGCCGCAGGACCCGCCGTGTGGCAAACACCTTTAATCCGCAGATAATAGTTACCACTATAATATATATAGTTCTCTTTAAGTACAAACCTAAGTAGTGACCTAAATCTATCACCTGCGTCCAATTCTGACATATGGTTCACCTGTGTGGGGTTACACAGCAGATTCCAGTATTAAAACACTCGAGGTTGCTTAGAACTCGATTATCGGAAATATTGTAAGAGCAGATAGATACACCAGAAATTCTAAAATATATGAAGATACTAAAATTCCCCCTTTTAAAAGCTATATTCAAAAACTGGCTATTTCATTCTTTAATAATTTACCCAATATTGTTAACGAAAATGTAAAATTGCTCAATAACTATATTCCAATGCCAGATCTCAAGAGACCTAGGAGAATCCTCCTAGACTCGTACAATCCCCCTAACAATTAATTTAGTCACTTGCCGAGTGGCGAGTGACCACTACCCTTGCTAATTTCTTAATTTTTTAATTTCAATTTTTTATAATTTTTCTTTTATTCCTTTTAATCCTACTCAACTGCAACCCCACACAGGCTAGTTCTCTAGACCTCCGCTCTGATATATTCCAATGCTTCAGTGCAGCCAATAGAGTGCCTACTCTCGCAGTGCCATGGACCAACCACAGCAAAGCCTTTTAGACATCACATAGACATTCCCGCCAAAACCGTAATGAAGAAAATCCTCGATCTCATAACCACGCCCCCTTGCCACCTTCGATCCACCAATAAGGAAACTCTCTCTCAGGCAGGCCCACCCACACAAGGACTCAGCAACAATCTCGATATGGGATGGAGGAACACTTCGTGTTCCATTTCCTAGTGGCATCCAGCGTCATTCCTAAATCTATCATAATTAAAATTATATATATATATATATATATATATATATATATAAATATATATAATATACATATATATATATATATATAATATACATATATATATATAATATATATATATATATATAATATACATATATATATATATATATATATATATAATATACATATATATATATATATATAATATACATATATATATATAATATACATATATATACATATAATATACATATATATACATATAATATACATATATATATATATATATATATATATATATATATATATAATATACATATATATATATAATATACATATATATACATATAATATACATATATATACATATAATATACATATATATATATATATATATATATATATATATATAATATACATATATATATATATAATATACATATATATATATAATATATATATATATATATAATATACATATAATATATATATATATACATATATATATATATATATACATATATATACATATAATATACATATATATATATATATATATATATATATATATATATATATATATATAATATACACTCTATAACAAAAAAACACGATGCAACAAGAAGGAGTTGCCCGATTGTAAAGAATTTAGTATGCAAAGACATTTGTAAAGAACATGCACATTATTAAAATTTGGTGTCCAATGAATGAATAGCTGGAGCTACAGCGCATCGGAACTGCGTACTCATCAGGTGTCTATAAGAAGCTATTCACAAACTTATGGTTAAAATTTCAGTGGCATTGCGAATTAGGAAACCTTTAAGCGACTGAAAAAAAGGCATCGCCGTAGGATTTGAGCTCATTACGAGCAACTGGTAGAGTTTGAAAGAGGTGGTATCATTGGAATAAAAGAGGTAGGTTGGGCAAATCAGAGAATCGCTTGTCATATGGGTCGAAGCGATGTGGCTATTAGAAGAAGATTGCAAGTATGGGTGGACAAAGGCATATTTCCGCGTCATGATGCTAGCGGTCGACCTTCGATCACAGCAGATCAGAAGGACCAATTAAGTTTTAAAACAGCTGTCATATTACCTGATTCATTGTTATCAAGCATCAGACGTGCGACACACATACGAGTGTCGATCATGACCATTCACAGACGGCTGATAGAGCTTAATTTACGCTTGTACCGACCACTATACCACCTTTCACTTACGCCTGCACACTGATGAGGCAGATTACAGTGGTGGTTGGCTCTATCAAGGAGCCTGTAAGCCCTAGAGGGCGCTTCCCCAGGTGGCGGATAGGGGAACGCCTCTATTCGTTTCCAATGGGTGGTAGAAGGGAAATAAAATACCTTCCGTGGACCAACGGGTAGAAGCCCAACCTCATGGAGGCTACGGCACCTTTTTTTCCATGAACTGTGCAATATTGAGTGATACAGATAATGTTACCACGTTCGGGGTAGCCGACTCGCCACGGGTTGAAGTCCGGGCCCATGACAAGAAGTATGCTACGAGGACCCTAAACATTTTGCAGTTGAATATTAATGGTACCCAGAGAAAACTTGAGGAACTCACCGAGATCTTCAACGTAAATAAGGTACATACTACGTGTCTACAAGAGACCAAGCGTAACCCAAATCTGAAGCTAAAAATCAAAGGCTTTACTAATCTGCGAAAAAACAGAAAAGACCGCCAGATGGCGACCTTGCTTTCCTTGTTAAAACAGCCGACATAAAATTTAGAGAAATCACACTGCCACCAACTACAGATTTTGATGAGAACAGCACGGAAGTATAAGGAATCACTGAACTCCTGCCTCAGCAGGAAAAAACAATCATTAATGCCTACCATCCAGACAACTCCGACATCAACTTAGATCTCCTTAACACGCTTTTGGACACAAAATTTGACTTAAAAATTCTTTAAGGAGTTCTAAATGCCAAGAGCCTATCTTGAGGTTCCCTGACCCTAGACTTGAAAAGCTCACAGATTTAAGACCTGCTCTGTGACAACGATCTCTCCATACTAAATGACAAGAGAAGTACCTACCTCTCCAAAACCGACGGTGCAACATCAGCCGTTGTTAACACGGCCATTAACAACCAAATGACAAGTCAAGCGACATAGAAAATTATAAAAAGTGCTATTATCGACCATTTCCCTATTATAACTTCGATAAACCAAAGAGTTGATGGCACCACCCAAAGCAAAAGATCCTGGAACTTTCGGAAAGCCAACTGGGAAAAATTCACCTCTGAACTTGAAACGCTCTGCTCTCTTTCTTCGCCACACACCCTCTACGAGAGACTACAGTCATTTTCTTCGCATATTAATGCAGCTGCAAAACATTCTATCCCTACGGTCAAAAGAATAGATGACAGGATTACGTTTTGGAAAGACACCAACATAAAAAAATTGATTAACGAACGTGACAAACTAAGTAGAGAACGTCAGAAGAATAATACTGAAACAAACAGAACAAGACTCATGAACCTTTGTCACGAAGTTCAAGAGGTGATTTTCTCCTGCAGTCGTAAAAAATCGACTGAATTCTGCGAAACTTTAGATCCCCCCAAAATATCTCAGCATTGGAAAGTCATCAAAACTCTTAATAATCAATCAACACACCAAAAAGCAAACCTTCTTTCTAACATCATATCATCCTCTGGAAGAGATGCAGCCACAAATAAGGAAACTGCTTCCCTACTAGCAAAGCACTATGAAAACAAAAGCAAGCTAACCTTCATCGCAAATGACAGGAAACTGCTGCGTACCTACAGGAAAAACATTCAAGACTCAAAAAGATATAACTATAAAAATATCTTCACAATACCATTCTCAATGGAAGAGCTAGAAGCTGCCATTGCTAAAATGAATCCTGGCAAGGCCCCTGGTCCGGATGTTATTTTTGGGTGCATGGTCCAACACTTTGGAAATCTTGCAAAAAAGGAATTATTGGAAATTTTTAACTTTTCTTGTGCTACAGGCAAACTGCCCAAAATCTGGAAACTTTCCATCGTCATTCCAATTCTGAAACCAAACAAGAATGCTTCAGAGTGCAAACACTATAGGCCAATTGCCCTCTCCAGCTTCCTCTGCACGCTCATGGAACGGGTAATCCACCGTACATTTATGAACTGGCTCATCGAAAACAAAAATTTTCACTTTTATGAAACAGCTTTCCGAACCCATCATAGCACTACCGACCAGATCTTTTACCTGAGTTAGTCAATAATTGATGGTTTTCAAGAAAAGCCTCACAAGAAAACTTTAGCAGTATTTTTGGACATCTCAGCAGCATTTGATAGAGTTTAGCGTCAAAAACTGGTCCATACTGTCCAAGACACAGGAATTAAAGGCAAAGCGTGATAAATTTTTTCTCAGAGGAAGAAAATTTTCTGTCAGATTTAACGGGCCACTTTCAGAATCTCGCAGAATGTGGTCTGGAGTTCCACAGGCTCTTTGACATCTTTATGAACACCATCCACCATCATATCCACCCAGACACAAAAATCGCCTGCCACGCTGACGATATTGCTGTATGGCACTCACACTACGACATTACAGAATCGGAAAAGGCCCTAAATACAAAACTGAAAGGAATTGCTGCATGGGCAGAGAATCTTAAATTAACCATCAACGCAGACAAAACAAACTACTGCATCTTCTCTACCGATAGACGACACAGAAGCAGTTTTACAGCTAATATCAAAATACAAAGCTCTCAAATAAAAAAAGTTGACCTACTTACCTATCTTGGAGTAACCTTAGATCCCGAACTCTGCTTTTCAAAGCACATCGAACAAATTGCCAACAAAGATCTTGGAAAACTGAATATTCTTCGAAGGCTATGCGGAACTTCTTGGGACTCTCAAGACCCCAAATCCTAAAAATCACTTTCTGCACCGTTATCAGACCGGTTTTAGAATATGCGACCCCAATTTGGACTCCGACCTCTATTTCTGTTAAGCGAAAACTTGATTCTGCACAACACAGAGCTGCCAAAATTATAAAATTATTATTGGAGCAGTGTCATCAACCAATAATGAAAAGGCTGAACAAGAATGCGGCCTGCCTCCTCTAGAAAGCCGGCACAACCTTGCCACTATCAAGTTCACTAAAAAACTACGCTGGTTTGTGTGTGTGTGTGTGTGTGTGCGTGTGTGCGTGCGTGTGCGTGTGTGCGTGTGCGTGTGTGTGTGTGTGTGTGTGTGTGTGTGTGTGTGTGTGTGTGTGTGTGTGTGTGTGAGTGAGTGAGTGAGTGAGTGAGTGAGTGAGTGAGTGAACGAAAGTTTCATAGTGAATTCATTTTAAGTCATTTGCGATGGAGGGCAAGAGTAGAACTATCCCAAGCTGAGATTTATGAAACTTTAATTATATTAATTCTATTAGTTTTTAGTAATTTTATATATATAAAATAAAATGAAGATACAATGAGACCCCATTAGAAATTTATCAAGAGAAATCCTAATGTAGAGATACTTTTGAATATATTTTTAACACAATATTGATATCGAATTCATCAATTGAGAGATCTTTTTCAGTTTTAAAGCATGTTAAAAACTATTTAAGAAGCAGTGCGGGTTTATCCATTAGGCGCTTGGGGAGGGGCCCGCATAAGCTGGATTTAACCAGATTTTCTGGTTATATAAATTTTGATCATCCAGTGCCATGGGAGCCTGTAGATCTGAGTCCAGCGCCCGAAATGATCTTAAACACGCACTGTTAAGAAATACTATGGGAGAGAAAACAAATTGAACAATAGGGCCATATTTTTATGGAACAAGATATTGTGTGCAAAATAGATACGAAAAAAATAATTGATGAATTTGCCAAAGCTAAATCAAGAAGTTAGGTTGTAAAGCAAGGTTGTAAGCTCTTTTATAAAGATTTTAATTTTTTTTTTATGCAGTTAAGATTTTTCTTTAACCGTTGAGGGTTATTATTTGCAATACATTTTATTTTAAGAATTCAAGGACAGCGGATCTTTTCAATATTTTTGTTTTTCGACTTTTAACCCCATGGGCCTCCAGTTACCTCAATCCGCCTCTGTCGCTGAGAAAGCTTGGTGCATTGTGACGGATCTACAGTGGGCAACAAAAGTGTTCGTATACTTGCAATTTCTTATAAAATTTAATGTTTTCGACTAATAAAAATTAATATATTGTAATTGTGATTTTTTTATGATATCCATAACTTGTTCTTAATGGAATGACATAATTAAATTTTTTAAAAATAGTATAACTATTTTTTTAAAAAATTAATAATCAAAAAGCTACTAAAAAATTACGCCACAAAAGTCTTCGTACACTTAACAAAAATCTCAACTTAGCTTTAAATATTGTATTTCTTTCTTAATTTAATACTCAGTAGGATATATTTTAGTATCCACAACAACTTTTAAACATCTTGGTATATATTTAATTAGTTTTTTTTATAATTTCTGCATCGATTTTCCTCCATTCTTCTGTGATTATTGTTTTCACTTCACATTTTGTGGTTATTTGTCATGTTTTCTTTTTTTTACGTCAAAATCTCCCCAAATATGTTCTACTGGGCTAAATAAAGTGATTGAGGAGGTATTTTCATAATTTAGGGACAGTTAGAGATACACCAGTGAAGTACATTGAGAGCAGTGTGCTTGACGTCATTATCCTGCTAAAAAATAAAGTCGTTTCCAATATCCAAATTTTGGGCGTATAATTAAAAAATTTCTCTTTAAAATATTTAAATAGAGCTCATGATTCACAATACCAACAAAAATTACCAAATTACCTTATTCTGTGGCCGATTTACACCCCCACACAAGAACACTTTCACCCCATGTTTTATTGATCCAACTAGATTATTGGGATTAGGAAAATGGAACAAGGAGCAACTGATTTATCAGGGCTTCTCTTTTGAAGACGAAGCTGAACAAACTTGCAGGCAGCAAAAGAAAAATACATATTTTCGGTGAAAGTAAAGGTGTGTGTGTGTGTGTGTGTGTGTGTGTGTGTGTGTGTGTGTGTGTGTGTGTGTGTGTGTGTGTGTGTGTGTGTGTGTGTGTGTGTGTGTGTGTGTGTGTGTGTGTGTGTGTGTGTGTGTGTGTGTGTGTGTGTGTGTGTGTGTGTGTGTGTGTGTGTGTGTGTGTGTGTGTGTGTGTGTGTGTGTGTGTGTGTGTGTGTGTGTGTGTGTGTGTGTGTGTTATTGTTTGGACCATATCTCTAGAAAAGATTTTGATAAATGGAAAAATTCTACAAGGCTCAAAAAATCTTCGACTCTCCAAATTTATAGTTAAATCAGAAAAGAACTCAATTTGGAACATTCCTCCTTAGAGTTCCTTCAGGAGCCCCTCATTCAAAAAAAACCCACCAAAGAACACATTTTTCGAATTGGAATTGTTGCAACCATGTTCTAAAAAGGAAAACCCTGTATCTCTCAGACAAAGAGAACTTGAAACGATAGAAATACTCTGTCAAGATGACTTTGCAATCACCTACACCGATGGTTCCTCAGACAGTTCCCTCAGCAATGGAGGTGTTGGAATCCTCCTCCTCCTCCCATACGGTAATAACTACAAACACAAAATTAACACAGGCATAATCGCCTGAAACTTCACAAGTGAACTCATGGCGATTAGAGAGCTCTTATATTATACCAACAAGACCCACATGTTATTGATTCTACAGAAGGATTAGTAATCTTCTCAGATTCTCTAAATCAGCTATAGAAGCCATAAGAAGCGGAGAGACCAACATCTCCTGTGATATTATTACCCTTCTAGAACCGCTGCACAGCAAAAGAAAATCCTGTATTCTGCAATGGATACCCGCACATGTCAACATTGAGGGTAATGAATGTGCCAATATATATATATATATATATATATATATATATATATATATATATATATATATATATATATATAGTCTCTCCAAAGAAGCTAGAGACATCGATCAGAAGTGCTCCCACAATCACACTTGACGATGCTAACGCCAAAAATAGAATTCTGAATCACACTTTTAAAAAAACCCTAGTTACGGAATTTGACTGTCCCCGAATTATAACATCCACAATTGCCAGATTGAGGACTGAACGCCTTAAGGGCATGACGATTCACCCAGACAAGACAAGATCATATGTTCAATGCAAACACTGCCCATATCTTCAACTCACGCCCAATCACATCTTCGAATGCCCAACCGTCGCAACAAAGTTACTAAAAATGGGAATGGTCCCTCTAAGGGACTCTTTGCGGTAAATCCTGTACAGCCCTGATGCTCCCCGAATAGCAGAGGCAGTGATCAAGACTTTCGACGGTATTTAGTTATATCTACTGCATTTATTCATGGACACGAGAACAACAACAACAACAGCTGTCACAGTACCTGATTCATTGTTATCAAGCATCAGACGGGTGACCCACAAACGAGTGTCAATCATGACCATTCACAAACGACTGATAGAGCTTAATTTAAGCTTGTACAGACCACTATGTCACCTTTCACTTACGCCTGCACACTGTTGAGCCAGATTGCAGTGGTGCTTGGCTCTATCAGGTTGGAATCATTGCTAAAAAGAGGCGTATAGTGTTTAGCGACGAATCCCGCTTCTAACTGTGTCCTGACGATCATCGAAGACGTATCTGGAGACGCCCAGGACAGTGCGCCGAGCCTGCTTTCGCTATTGCACGCCTTGCAGACCCTTAACCAGGAGCTATGGTGTGGGGTGTCATTTCTTTTGACGTCCGGACCCTCTTGGTCGTCATTAGAGGCACACTTACAGCACAGTAGTACGTCGATGATATTCTATTTTGTAACCATTCCTATTGCAGTACCTCATCCTTATTTTTCAGAAAAAAAGGTCAGACCACATGTGGACCGTGTTGCTATGAACTTTATTACAGCCTTTTAAGATTTCCTTGGCCAGTCAGATCGTTAGTTCTCTCTCCAGTCGAACATGTTTGAGATATGATGAGAAGGCGAATGCATCTATCAGGGAATGTTGATAACCAGGCCCGACAATTGGTGAATGTTTGGCAAGAAATACCGCAAAAGAACATCAGGGTTCTGTACTACTCGATGTCACGTCGAGCGGAAGCTTGCATCCAGGCTAATACCTCAACCTCATACCAATACCTCATTTAGCTCGTTGCTTTGTAACTAAAGAGTGTTTTTTTCTTCAGTTATTGAAGTTTAAGTTGGCATTACTTTCCAAGATGGCGACCGATTTAACAGCTGCCAAGTGATTTATTCTCAGATTGGTTTGGTAATTAATCATGAATAGACTCACGCCTGAACAACACTTTTAGATTCGTCGAATGGGGCCAAAAACAAGATTGCCGTTGTTCCCGATTTTCAAAAGCGAATTTTGTTTAGCGATGAAGTGCTTTCTGGTTGAATGGCTACGTCAACAAACAAAACTGCCGCATTTGGAGTGAAGCTAATCCACAAGTGTATGTCGAAACACCGTTACATCCAGAAAAACTGACTGTTTGGTGCGCTTTATGGTCTGGTGGAATCCTTCTTCAAAAACGATGAAGGCCACAACGTTACAGTCAATGGTGATCGGTATAGAGACATGATTACTAACTTTTCATTCCTGAATTGAGCAATCATGATTTCCAGGAGCTGTGGTTCCAACAAGACGGTGCAGCATGTCACACAGCTCGTGGCACAATCAATTTATTGAAAGACACGTTTGGTGACCGCCTAATTTCACGTTTTAGACCTGTGAATTGGCCTCCAAGATCTTGTGATTTAACACCGCTAGACTATTTTCTGTGGGGCTATGTAAAGTCATTGGTCTATGCGGATAAGCCACAAACGCTTGACCATTTCGAACACAACATTCGCCGTGTTATTGCCCATATACGCCCACAAATGTTGGAAAAAGTCATCGAAAATTGGACGTCCAGATTGGACTACATCCGAGCCAGCAATGGCAGTCATATGCCAGAAATGATATTTGCAATGTAATGCCACAAGATTATCTTTCGAATAAAAAAAATTCATGTCAATCGAATAATACATCGTTGTTTTATTGCAATTTAAAGTTCTATACCTCTAAAAAACACTCTTTATTAAGTTTATCATTAATTTTCATTTAAGTTGAAATATTAATTGTAATCAGAACACAAAGAGGAAAAGAGTTTCGTGACAGAAAAACTAGCAGCAAGTCTAAAATTCATATCTATTTTACATTCTTCCTCTTTTGTATTACTGGAGGACATAATAATGTATAATAAAATTAAAAAAAAAATTTTCCCGAAATAGGAAAGATAGTAGCTTAGAAGAAGTGTCATGGCGTAAACATTAAATTTTTCTTGTTCTTTTATATACGTTAGTTATAATGTATTATTTTCTAAATAAACTTACGTTTCTATGAATATGAATTTTTTGCGGCCCTTCTATTGTTAAAGCTTTTTTGTTTGGGCCCAAGTTAGCATATGATTTCACACTCTTGCTGTACGGGGACTGACGTGTAGAGGCTAAAAGTTCTTAGTAGCTGTGGGCGTGCATATAGAGACAGGGGTGCGAACTAAGATGTCGATCTCGTCATCTGATTGTGATCAGATTGACTGCAATCAGCTGATCTTGTGTGGCAGAAATAGACTCCGAAAAAGCGTTCGATGCAGAATGTAATTTCCTAGGTAATTCTAGAAGATATATAAAAGTATTCCTTATTGGACAGTTACAGAATGCATGCAGAATGTGTAGAAGGTATTCAAGATACATTAAGGGTGTCATAAAATTTTATTAATTGTTAAAAATAATCGGGATAGTGGCTTATTTGTTATTCCTAAGCTTTCTCTGCATAGTCGCCATCCAGAGTGATATCCCCTTGATATGGTAGGATAATTAGATAAGGTAGTGCCTTCTAAGGTGTCGTCCTCGTCACTTGACCATGGCTCAAAATGACGAGGTTAGTCGTTAAAAGCCCTCGAGTAGCTAAGCAGTGCGATGCTAATATTCACGCACTCCAAAGTGATATATTCCTCCCAGCGTTAGCACCCCCCTCCGAACTTTCCAGGTCGTCTTCATAGATTTCACAAGATTGAATAGAAAACCGTCGTTACACCTCTTGAATGATGTCATCCGTGTTGCCAAATTTCCGACTCCAATATAGGTTTTGTTTAAAAAAAATCCCGCTTGGGACGGGATGAGAATAGGGTAAATGCGGCAACGCTATACTATTATTACTAATTCGCGAGATATTTCATTTGTGTGAACCAATGCTATGTGCATATTCAATGGAAGATTAATCTCTTTCACTATAACCACTTTTGTAAGTTTTTCGTTCAATATTTTGAACTGCGACACAATAAAATTTACCCTTAATTCAACTGGCACTTGGGATTACCTGTGAGATGAATTTATTATTTCTAATCTCGTCTTTCTAGTGAACTGGGTAATAAATTACTAGAATTTTGTCGCTGTTGAAAGTGCGAATTTCATACCATGATTCTGCGTTTTCATTTCCTTAATTAAAACTCTTTTTTTCACTTTTTGTTATTGTCAACTTAGATCTGTCTTAGAATTTATAAAGAATTGAAAAAATTTCGAAGACTTAACAGAAATTTGTTTATTTGTAAGTCCATTTCGCAGTTCACTGAAGAACTTGCATTGTTAAAGCTGACTTCACTGAAATATCAGAGTTTGAACACAACCTGGTGCACAGTTTCAGATTAATGAAAGACAAAGCAATCGTCTGATTGGCGCTAATAGTCCTTTATGCGTCAATATCGGCAATCGAACGGGTAATTCGCACATCAGTAATTGCTATGATCAGTATTAGCCATCTCAGGGAACCACGGCTGAGATCACTGCATCTACAGCGTATCACTGATATACAAAGATAGACACTGATATACACAGACAGACACAAATAGACACAGACAGACAGACACTGATATACACAGACAGACACTGATATACACAGACAGACACTGATATACACAGACAGACAATGATATACACAGACAGACAATGATATACACAGATAGACACTGATATAGACAGACAGATATACAAAGAGACACTGATATATATATATAGACTGATACACACTGACAGACACTTATATATATAGACTGATACACAAACCTTTGAAATGGAACCGGGTGCATTAGGCCAGGAATCTAACGGCCTGAATAAAAATTGTTTTCCGCTATAAGTTCCCCTTCGAATTGAGCCCCATTGACCAGTGAAAATGTGGACGGACGTTTTAAAGCATTGGCCAGCTATGGGCGGGCTTAGGGACTTGTCTTGCTTTCAACACAGCCTCAACAAGATCATGATCCGAATAAGTTTAATAGTGAAGTGTTGTTTCTAGGTATATTCTCTGAAAAACAAGGAATTCCGAGCTATGTGTTAACAGTAACAAGACAACATTGTTACGTCATGCCCATCACCCTTATCTAGGTAAAACCTTCCAGGAGGTGTTGGCCTAGGCCACCACCATTGCTCTATCATTCCTTATTTAGTCAAAAGACGGAAGTCAGTCAAGTTGACTTGTGTGTAAGTTTGTGAAATACGCCTATTTATTTGTTACTGGTTGGTGTTTTACGAGTATTTGACAACGTAGGCTATATGCTTTCTACTTAAAAGGGAATAACTGAAAGGATATACTTTTTAGAGGGGCCCAGGTACTTTATAAATCCTAAAACGTCACTGAGTATGTGTTTTGTGGCATCTCGAATAGAGATGGGATGCCGTCTCGACTATTGTTCACCAATCAACCCGATAACAAGAGTTATAGTTTTACAATGCTTTACGCTGTGTCATTGGGTATATGGGCTGAAATCAGCCCTCCTTCCTATATCTGAGAGTCTGATGGGGAAGCGACAATAGTGGAGTTTTTCTTTCTGCGAGATGGACTGGTCAGGGAGGTGTGGCTTATCTTGGGTTCTTCCTGGTGTTCTGGAAGTTGTGATTTTTGCTTGGGAGAGAGCTATGTGGCTGCTCTAATTAAATGCTGAGTGGGGAGAATAATGACTCTTATTAGCTGCCCAAGGGGTTGAAAAAGCTAAAAATGGAGAAATGCAAGATGCTTGTTCAATTGGAAGATAGAATTTAAAGTTAATTTATAAAAATAATAAAGAAATTAAAAGGGAGAATTTAAAATTTAGCAGGTATGCAATTAATATATTGCATGAAAAAATGATGATACCTCTAAAAAAACACCGTTTATGTATAACTCTGAAATAAATCATTCAATTTTTCTGAAATTTTAATCATTTTGCATTCAAGGTACTATCTTTCTACCCACAACTTTTTGTCTCTATCGGACTACTCATTCTTGGTGAGTCGGGGTTTTTATTATATATATATATATATATATATATATATATATACAGAGAGAGAGAGAGGGTATATAACTTACAATTAGGTGTACTTACAGCTAAATACTGTTAATCATTTAACAAGGCGTCTTATTAATAATCTACACTTTCAAATTTTCATTCAACAACAAATTAATGTCATTTATTTAACAGTTGAACATTTAGTTCATTTTTCTTAAAGCAACTTTTTTTTCGGATATTAAATCCTTAAGACTTCATTTTCATATAAAACCCTCGGTATGGAATTTTTATGAGGGGTGAAATTTTTGTGCAAACATTAGCAAAAAAGAAAAGAGTTACGCTGTGTTCTGCGCATGCGCTAAGTCGCAGGGATTTCTTATTTTTTTGTCGTTTTTAAAAAATTACGATCCTTCTTTTCTTACCGAAATCAGACAATAAATAATTACAGATTCTGAAAAATAGTTTATTTCGCCACAATATGGAATAATTTTTTTTACAGAATAGAGATATTTTGTATTGTTTACTATTTTTTTAAAAATGGATTAATGTCGATGCGTTTTTATGAAAAGAATTTTTCTATCGCTCTGTACGGATTTCTTATCCTTGTAATGAATGGACAATTTGATGTCTTAGAGTCCGCGATTTAAAATATAAAATGCCATAAACTTTTTTTGTTTACAATTTTTCAAATAATACTCAAACTTCTAATTAAATATTTAATAGCTTTTCATCATTTATAAAAAATAATCACACAAAACTTTTTTTCAGTGTCAAACGTTATTATCCGTCTTTTGTGCATAGACTGACAAAATTTCTTAAAAATTACGGATTTTAAAAAAGTTTTTGTGTTTTTCATCTAATACAGAGGTTCCCAAACTTTTTTTTATCTCATAGACCCTTCCCATGTTTTTCGGTTTGGGTTCCCCTGCTTACCTAATATTGAATTTTTGCAAGTTTACCAATTTAAATGTCTTTTTGACAGCTGGTATAGAGCTACTTACTTTAAACGATTTAAACTTCTAACTGAAGTGAAGTGTGGTGTTTAAAACTTAAGAAAAACATGTTAATTAAATTAAAATTTATTTAATTATAAAATAACTGAGCAACAAACAAATGCTTTTAAAGGGAGGAATAAATCTGGTGCTTTAATAACAATTTTTCAACATTTGCAATCTCGATCATGCTAGGTTTAACCCTAAATCTCCTCAGTAAGTAGCGTTCAGCCTTATTTTCCCCCCTTTCTTTTTTGTTTTGTAGATTGACAACCAACTAGGACTTATTAAAACTAGGAAAAGTAATTATAAATTTTCTCACGGTACTCCATAAATTGTGATAAATAACAGATATATGTCTTTTTAAAGTCAAAATTGCTGACATGGTTCTTGTTTTAATAAAATTTATGCTGTCTCCTTTTGTAATTGCAAATTAACATCATTAAAATTAGTAAATATATCTATTAAATAGATAAAATCTGGTTTCCACTTGACTAAATTTTATTTTAAAAATAAAATCTTGAATTTGTTCAATGACAGTCTTCATCACAGACCCCTTTACACCTTATGGACCCCCAAATTATTTTTTCGCTGACGTGGACGACTTGGAGGTCGTCATAGACCCCTGGGGTCTATCTGAGAATCACTGATCTAATACCTTACCTTTTTCCAAGAATTTATTTACACATTAATTTTTTTTACCTTTTTTGTTGAAAAATTTAATCGATGTGTGGTATTTGGAATTCCTTTGTATACTGTCGTTTCGTCTACTGGCATCATTGGCGTCGAAAACTGGTTTTCGACCCAACCGATTCTTTCACGAGGAATGACATATACTCTGTTTCACCTCAACTTGGCATCCCGAATCACATCCACTGCTGGGTTACACTTGAAGAAGAGGTTGATTATGACAAATAAAAATCACGAAATTTGACGAGTAAAAAAAATGCGTTTGAAAAATTTATATTTGTTCACTTTAATCCTATAAGTTCATTTACTACAACCGTTAATGAAACAAAAATTTCTATGATATTTATAAAAATCTTAATCACATTTACTCCGTTACCATTCTTTTAAGTAAGTTTATAATAATATGAATAATTATTTACAATACATGTAAATGTTGTTTTTGTATGTTATTTTAAGATGTAATGAAGCATAAAATAGAAATTTGATACTCATTTAAAAAATCATCAATATTAAAATTTATTGCCCTTCTTATAAATTTTAGTTTATTTAAAAAATATTTCGGTGTACATTTGAAAATTACGTTTCTGACCTAATATGCAAAGTTGAATGCACAGGTATATTCTGTTCAATAAGCATAACCATTAAAGGAAAAGGATTCGAATCAAAACTGTTAAAAAGTTCCATTAATAGTTGTCCTCTTTAGTACATTTGATCTATTATTTGGTACTTTTGCCGCTTTCAATAAACTAGATTTTTGTTTTAGTGTCATTTTTTATGCAGACGGTTGTCACGAGAAATTGGAAAAGGATTATTAATAATCGCTTTCATAATTTCAAATCCTGAGAAGGAAATTATTATTATAAAATAACGAATATGTTTGTTTTTCAATTCCTACTATTAGCTCACACACTCTATATATTTATTTATTTATCTTCGTGGAACTTTCAATCGTTAATAAAATGCATTTTAAAGCGCTCAATTGAGCCGAAATTTTATATACATGATTATTTTGGATCACAATACAGTAATTTAATTATAATTAAAAAAATTAATTGATTAAAGCTAATTATTTAAATTACAAATACAGCCACGTTGGCATCATTTTTTCGTCTTAGCGATCATTTTGGCGACTTGTGTCAAAACTTGAAAAGGTTTTTTTTCTCACGTTTTAAAGCATTCAGTCGAACTGAAGTTTTATGTGAAATATTGTTTTGGATGACAATATGATACTTTTACCCTCTAAGTGGATACCTTCCTCCTGAAAAGTTATTCCGAAAGCGATAACTCTTATTTTGAAGTTTCCTTTAAAAATGCAACAGACTTCTTTCCTTTCTCCCTTTTAGAACTTGGGAGGTCGAACGGGGACAATTTTATGACCTAGTTCGGTTCCTTTGTCAAGTAAGACCCAAGAGATCAATAGTTTACAGTTAATCCGCTTTTGAAAACGTCACTTGAAGGCAGAAAAATCCATGATAATTAATAAAAATTAATTGTCATTTAATGTTGTGATTGTGTCATATGTATATACATATTTATATTAATTGTAAATATTTAATAAAAAAGTAGCTAATCTACAACCCACACAGGCAAGCACTTTTTTCCAATTAATTTCTGTTTCATAACTTCAAGGCAGCGAATAGAGTGTTGACTCACTGATTCTTTTAGTCCAGTGTCTCTCAAACTGTGGGACGCCGTGATAACCCTAGAAGGGGGCGCGAGAATATTGAAAAGTCAAAAACAAAACATATTTAAAATAATTATTAATTTACTGAAAGAAAACAAATAAAAAATGAAATACACATTTACACTGAAATTTATTTACACTTATATAAATATATCAGTACTGCGCAATGAACTTTATAATTAATTCCACAATACTAAGTTAAAAAATTTAATAATTACCAGTGTCCCCATATGCCTGCCATATATAAAATTAAAAACAAAACTTATCACTTATCTTGTTTAAGTGTGATTGGTAAAAATTGGATTAGAGATCAATCTTTGAATCGTGAGGTTCGAATTTGATTTTTGAAGTAGACTGATAAAAAAAAGTGCTACAACTCTTTAAAATAAAAGATTGAGGTTTAAGTAATAAAAACTTTTTAGTACAGCATAGTGCTCTGTTAGAGCACATTGATTAGGTCGAAGACCTATTTGCTTAAAAAAACGATATTTAATTTGAATTATTGATACTATCGAAATGAACCCGGAATTGAACTTGGACATCCAACTGGCTACTGGAACTGGACCTCTTTATGAACAACTGCCTGGAGGAAACGAGATGGAGCAATCCTTACCTCCCTCCGATAGTAGCACCCGACCCGAACTCCACAGCTCACCAACTGTGAACGCATGAAAGCGGTAACCTACGACTTAAGACAAAGCGCCATCCTCATCGAATTACAAGAGACGACCATCAGCACCCTTCGCATCCAAGGACTAAACGATGACGCCGTCATGACCAGCCTACTGGAAAGATTAATGGATTTACAAGTCAAGCATCAAATAGCGGTAAGTGAGATTTCCTCTATACCTGGCTGTGATAACCCTGATTGCAACGTCCATAATACCCCTAACTGCTCTCCCAACAAAACTATACAGGAAATATCTACGCTCTTCAATTGTTCTCTCAGTAAATCTGTTCAGGAATATCCACCACTTCCCAAAACAACTGCTGTTAAAAGGAAAGAAAAGGAAGACGGATTTTCATCTCCTCTACTCGTAAATTATCCAAAAATAAGAGAACCAATTTAAACCCGAACTTAAACTTTAAAATAAATTTGAGCAATATATTCAACGGATTAGAAAATTTAGAATTTACAATAGAGCCCGTAGCGGGAACCTCGACCGACAAAACTGCGATAAACTTGCCTAGTAACAAAAACTTAACCGGAAACAATAAAACAACTCAGAACGATACCTCCACCAGAAAATTACCTCCCCCAGTAATGTTAAAGATCACACTGAATTTCAGAGACCAAATGAAAACGTTAACAGACCACATGCCCCAAATAAGAAGCAAGATGATGGGTGAATATTTTAAACTGTATTGCGACACTGTGGATCAATACCACGAGCTTAATAGAATACTGGAATTCCTAAAATAAGAATTTTATTCTATAACCCCAAAATCAGAACGCCCTATAAAAGTAGTGATAAAGGGTCTCCCGAAGAACTAAAAAATTCTAGACATACATAATGACTCACTTGATCTGGGATTCACCGTTGATCGGGTCTCCCAGCTCCGTGGAAGAATCACAAATCAACTCCTCCCTGTATTCATGGTAACTTTACCTAGAAATATAAATAATCTAATATCTTTAAAGTCAATAAACTCTCTTTTCTTACTGTAACTGTTGAGGGCTACGATAGCAAAGGGGTTACCCAATGCTATCAATGCCAAAAATTCAATCATACTGTTACTAACTCAAGGTTCTGCAAATAATATTTTGCGACGTTTATTGGAACAAAAATCTTTATTTACAGCACAGAGACACACAAAAAAACCTACAGTTTCCAAGAAAAGAGCTACATATATATATACACTTGATTCTACATCTGACATCATCTTGTGATGTAATCAGGAACCAATCCGTGACCGGCGCGCATGACATCACTTTAATCCTTACGTCATAGTTATGATGCCACGAGCGTGATCAGAGAAAGTTAAAGAATAAATCAATGGCGTCGCAACATCCTCCCACCCTTTTGAGTGTATTGATATCACTCAAAAGCATATAAAACTTCATTAAATAACCCAAATCTTTCAGGTATCTTAACTAATCTACCTGATCTAGTGACTTTATTTTTTATGACAGCGTTACCGGTTAATTTATCTTCATTAACACTAGATGTCGGAACGCCATCAATTTTTACAATTTCATTATTTATAAATGGCACTTCGAGTGGATAAACTCTTTGAATTGGACGAATCAGTTCAGAGTTCTTACATTTTAATTTCAAGGTACGAACTTTACCATCTCTATCTGGAAGCAGACTTATTACTTTTCCTAAAGGCCAATACACGCGCTTATTGGATGGGTCTTCAATCATCACGACATCACCAACTTTGAAATCATGACCTGGATTTCCTGGACGTTTTTGACGTAGTTGACCAAGATATTCTTTCCTAAAACGTAATCTAAAATCATGGATCAGTTTTCTACAATATCTTATTCTATTCTGAAACTTGGAGAATTCACTTAAATCTAAATCTATGGTGTCATATGAAGATTTCCCGTTTAAAAACAAACTAGGTGTCAATGGTATTAAATCATTCGGATCTTCCGAGACATAGGTTAATGGACGAGAATTAACCACCGCTTCACAATCACACAGAACAGTTAAAAATTCTTCATATGTTAAAATTGTCTTACCTAAAGTACGCTTCAATAATTCTTTAATTACTCGTACTAATCTCTCCCACCAAGTGGCAGTTGGGGGATTGAACTTCCATTTAATAGGTTTAATATCGGTCTCTTGCATTATATATTTTATCCCAATCTAGATTTTTCAATTCACTATTGGTGCCGACAAAATTAGTTCCGTTATCTGTATATATAGTTTCTGGTCTAGTACGACGTGCAATAAACCGTCTTAAAGAAAGCATGAAACACTCAGTAGACAATGAACTCACTAGATCTAGATGTATCGCTCGATAAATGGCACAAGTGTAAAGCACTATCCACACCTTACCTCCATCTCTAGTAAAAAGAGGTCCAGCCAAATCAATACCTGTATTGTCGAACGCGTTAGCATCTTTAACACGATCCGCAGGCAGATTTGCAGGTTCACTCATAGGAGAGTTAGAGCTATGTCGACGACAGGGCACACACTTCATAACTACTTCCCTGACCGAATTTCGTGTTTTCACTATCCATAATTTTTCACGCAGTATAGACATAAGAATTTGAACCCCAGCGTGGAAATGTTTTAGATGGTAATACTCAATTAATCTTGTGGTTAAAAGGCATTTACTAGGCATCAAAATAGGAGCAATAAAATTTGGATCATCTTTTCTCTGTTATTTTAGTTTTAACTCTAATGATTCCCTCATTGTCTTTAAAGACATTTACAATGGGTATTGAATTCAAATTAGGAAACATCTTATCTTGTACTAACCGAATTAACACCCTTTCAGCATTTTCTACAACAGTTCGAACAAACACACATGCACCATATGAGCTTTTAGATGCATCAACAAAAATATGGAGTTCAGAGGTTTCATTTATGGCAATATATCGAGGTACAGTAACTTCTTTTAACAAATACATTTCATTTGCCCTTTTCATAAATTTATTAACAATATTTTTAGGTAATTCTGAATACCAAGGCAGTTCTAACTTCCAAGTTTCTTGCAATAATAATTTGGGAGGCAATGTAGCTGGAGATAACAACCCGTTTGCGTCAAAAACCTTTTGCACTGTCTAATTTTAATTTCTCTACAACATTACAGTATTCAAGAGGTGCGTTATCTAATAGATGTTTTATGGATGCGTTTAATAGGAAAGGGGAAGAATTTAAACCAGAAACAATTCGACAATGCCTATACACTAATTCTCCTTTACTAGGATAAAATAATCGAAGATAGTCTATCTTTTGGATGAACTGATAACATTAAAAACGCTTTCTCTATATCTGCACTTAATCCTATAGGATAGAGTCTAAACCTATCTAAAATGTCAGGTATTACTTCTAAAAGATTTATGCCTTTATATACGCATTGGTTTAATGAAGGTTTACCATTTTCACCAGCCGACCCGTCAAAACAGGGATGGTACTTTGTGGATTCACTTTGCAGTTTTATTACAGGCCTATGCACCAAATAATGACATTTAACCGCTTTTACTTCCTCTTCCGGTACAATTTCAATAATCCCCAAATTTTCCCAATCCTCAAAAACTTTTTGATACTCTCTGAGAAAGCCATTACTTTCAGCCCTTTTGATAACTTTCTCATGTCTAGCCCAAGTTAAACCTTTATTATCAGGTAAATTAACTGGATCATGTTTCCACGGAAGCTGTAACTCATACCTTCCGTTAGGAAGAATCGTTAGTTTCTGCTGAAAATCATCTAAAGCGTCTTCATAAGAATTTTGTTTGCTTTCCTCTAGTGTTGGATTTGAAATGCCTAAATTTTCGAGACTCCAGAGATCAGTTAATTTAAAATTTCTTACATACATTGAAAGTGTTGTCATAACATTTCTATCAATATGGCATACATCATCCTGCATTCCTATAACTGTATTTCCGAGTTTATAGTCTCAACCACACTTAAACCGGAATCTAACTCACAACATTTCTTCATTAAAATGCGACCTAACACATTCGAACCCACTAACAAATCAATTTCTAAATCTTCACTAAATGAATCTGAAAACTCTATGTTCAGTTCTCTTAAATTATTTATAATTTGCTCATCTGTTATTTTCGGGACACTGTTACATATCTTTTCCTCTGAGAGAACTTCCAAACAACAAAAGTAATCTCCATTCAAAGCCGACAGCTCGATAGAATAAACTCCATGTTTCTTAGGCTTCGTTTGCGTTCCTCCAAACAGGGAGTGAATTATGTTTTCATATCTATGCGGTATTAATCCCAAGTGCGCAATTAATCTTTCACTCACGTAAGAATACTGGCTGGCTGAATCTAAAAGAATCCTTATGCGGCTTTCTCGACCTCGCGCAATTACACAGAGAGTCTGCAAATAAACCGTTCGATCTCTGCTACATTGATTAGAAAGAGTAAAAGTGGAAGGACAATTTTTAACACTTAAATGTTTATCACTACACATAATATCATAATGAGATAAAGAGCAAAAATTGCACTTCAGTTTAGATTTAAGTCACACTGCCTACTGATATGATTTGATTTAGTTAAACATGAATAAAACAAGCTCCCTTTTTAGACAATATTTTTAACTTCTCATCTAAAGACATTTTCTTTGCTGAAAAACATTTATGGCTGGGATGGGGTTTATCACAAAAAATACAAGCAACTTTATTGTCAATAGATTTTAAACTTACCAGGGCTGCCGCAGTTGCCGGATCTCCACTAATCTCGTTTAGAGGGGTACAAACATATTCCTTTTTACGGGTAACTTTATTCGATGCATATCCAGTTCTTGATAACACAACCATCTCTTCACCCTGCACTTCTTGATGGTGATGATGATGATGATTGTGAGTTTAAAAGGCGCAAGGGCCAATTTTGGCCAAGCTGCGCCAAACACTAGTTAAAAGAAAAAGTCATTTTGTAAAAGATATATGTATAAAAGCATATGCACAGATGTATATGCAGGCGTGCTTGCACGCATGCATACATATAATATAGTAAAAATACAAAGAAACACACAAATCAAATCAAATGTAAAAATCCAATTTTTAAAAGCCAAGGCAAAAAGGTTTTGGTGGGGGGATTCCCCCACCAAGTCAGATAAGGTTAAAACAGATGTATGAAAGAAGGTGACGCGATGACGGTTAAAAACGGGACAATCTATTAAAATATGATAGACGGAATATGGGACTTTGCACGATGGACATTCTGGGGCATTTTCACCCAACAGAAGGTGCCTGTGCGTGAAACGAGTGTGACCAATGCGAAGTCGAGTCAAGCGGACATCATGTCTTCGCGCTGGTAGTGCTGCCCAATGAGAAATGGAAGGATGAATGCTATGCAGTTTGTTGAGGACCTGTTGATCCCAAGTCTCTTGCCATACACGATGGATATAGTTCTCTGTGCAGAAGTTTTTAATTCCTGGTAACAGACAGGCCGCTGCATGTGATCAGACATGGATCGTGCAACGGTATCAGCCTGTTCATTACCAAGTATACCCACGTGTCCAGGTACCCAGGAAAAAATTATATCAAAACCCTTCCTTTCTAGTTTTCGCAGAAGAAGAAGTATTTCTATCACAGTGGGGTGTCGGCGTTCTGTTAAAAAGTGCAAGGATTCTAGAGCACTCATGCTGTCAGTGTACACACAAAAATGACGGTGGTTGGAAATTGATAAATGTTGAAGTGCAATAAGAATGGCAGTTAATTCTGCACTAAAGACAGACATGGAATTATGTAAGCTAAAACTTAAAATGGTATTGTTAAAAACAACACCACACCCAACATGTCCTGCAGTCTTCGACCCGTCCGTGTAGACGGGTATGTACTTAGAATACTTACTGCGATGAAAAGAAAAGAGTTGCTGGTAAATAATATCAGCAGTACCTGCTTTGTGATAGCCTGAAAAGGGTTTGTGATAGGTAAAAATTTGGATGTCCCAGGGTGGAAATGCAATGATATCATTTTCCTGGATATTTATGTTATTTAAGTGGGCGTCATTTAGAACAGCCTTTGCTCTTTCCGAAAAAGGTTTGATGTTAAATGAACGGGCCCCATAGAGTCGGTTGAGACCAATGGCAAGAGCAAAGGGTTTTAATGGATGAGAAGGAACAGACATGGCACGAATAAAATAAATGGCACTTAATTGCCTCCGCCTCAGTTCTAAAGGTGGTTGATGGCATACCACATACAAGCTGGTAACAGGCGAAGTTCTGAAGGCACCAGAGAGAGCAGATTCTTAGAGCAGAATGATGTATTGTGTCCAGTCGTTTTAATACAGATGTACGAGCAGAACCATACACTACACAACCATAGTCCAAACGTGAAAGTATTAGTGATTGGTACACTCGGAGTAACGAGACTCTATCCGCTCCCCATAAGGTATTTGATAGTACCTTTAAGATGTTGAGG
Source organism: Trichonephila clavipes (assembly GCA_019973935.1). Lineage (NCBI taxonomy): Eukaryota > Metazoa > Arthropoda > Arachnida > Araneae > Nephilidae > Trichonephila > Trichonephila clavipes. The sequence goes on along the minus strand of BMAU01018040.1, from coordinate 322,087 downwards.
GGTCGTTCACACTTCTTCCGCAAGTAAAGGACATGCGGAAGGAAAGTCAATTTGCAGTCAAAGATTACTCCGAGGAAGCGCACCGCACTGACGACAGGTATTTGAATATGTCCTATATGAATAGAAGGATCTGGGTGTAGATTACGTTTTCTGCAAAAATGGACACAGCTGCTCTTGGATGGAGATATCGTGTGTCCATTCTGATCGCACCTCTGAACTAATCGATTGATAGTCGTTTGCAGCTGTCGCTCAATTAGTCGCATATCTGAACCTTGACAAGAGACCTGCAGATTGTCAACATAAAGCATTCCTCGCACTGAAGGTGGAAGTTGATGAAGTATGCTACTCATTTGAATATTAAAAAGGGTAACGCTCAAAACGCTACTCTGAGGAACACCTTGATCTTGCATGAATTTATGAGAAGATGAGTGACCAATGCGTACATTAAAATAACGAACAGCTAAAAAGTTAAAAATAAAAATAGGAATATTTCCCCTCAAGCCAAAATCATACATATTACGGAGAATCCCATAACGCCATGTTCGGTCGTATGCTTTCTCTATGTCAAAGAAAAAAGAAACCAAATGGTTTCTCTTAACAAAGGCATCCCTCATTTGGGATTCTAAAAAAACAAGGTTATCAAGGGTGGATCGGCCCTTGCGGAATCCACTCTGCAGAGGAGAAATACACTTTTCTTTCTCTAAAACATATACGAAACGAGTATTTACCATACGTTTAAAGGTCTTACAGAAGCAGCTCGTCAGAGCAATGGGACGGTAACTCAGAGGATCTGTTGCCACCTTGCCCGGCTTAAGGATTGGAATCACAACGGCTTCTCTCCAGCTGGAGGGAAAGCAATGCTCCTTCCAAACTGATGAATAAAAAAAGAATGTTGGTCAGAGAGTTTGGATTTAGATGACGGAGCATCGTGTAAGTGATTACATCCGGTCCAGGGCTTGTATTGTGCGCTTGTAGGACTGCCTTTTTTAACTCAGTCATAGTAAAATCACAGTTATATGGAAAAAAGGAACGAGTGGAAAAGTTAATCGGGGTACGTTCTGCTTGCCTTTTAATTTCGAGAAAACGAGAATTATAAGAGGCTGCACTCGATACACTCTGAAAAGTTTCACCCAGAATGTTGGCAATTTCGACTGGGGAAGAAAAGATAGAGTTCGAGGTTTGTAAAATAGGGAAGGAAAATTCCCGATATACTCCGTTAGCAGCCTTAACCTTTTTCCATAATTGTTTACTGGACGTTGATGAAGTGAGTGAGGACACATATCGGATCCAGGATTGCCTCTGACTCTGACGCCTTACTCTGCGAGCATTTGCTTTTGCCTTTTTGAACGCCAAGAGATTCTCCGTAGTGGGATATCTGCGAAAGATTCCCCATAACTTCCGCTGGTTCTTATATGCTGTCTGACAATCAGCATTCCACCAAGGTTTGTAACGTTGGAATGAATGACTTGAAACTTTTGGTATGGATAAATCAGCAGCAGTAATCAAAACAGTGGTGACCTCTTGTACAGCAGTATCAATATTTTCTGTCTTGACCATTGCATCAGTTATCACAGCCAACTGTGTGAAAAGGGCCCAGTCTGCACGATGATAATAATACGTAGGTGGGAAGGTTTTTCCACCCGGATCAGAGTCGTGAGAAAGGATAACAGGGAAGTGGTCACTATTATACAGGTCCTTCTCAACGGACAAATTTAAATGAGGTAAGAGTGATGGTGAGCAGATGGCCAAATCTATTGTGTGAAAGGATAGTGTGGGTTCGTGAAAGTACGTTGGTTCCTCGTGATTAAGCAGACAGAGACAGTGATCAGAAAGCACCTGTTCAATCTGTCTGCCACGAGGGTTCGTCTTCGCACTACCCCATAGAGTGCTATGTCCATTGAAGTCACCAAGAATGATAAAGGGTGCTGGCAACTGATCAACCAGGTTGTTCAATTCATGTTGGTGGATAACAGTATTGGGTGGCAAGTAAAGACAGCAGATTGTGATTAGGCTCGTGGAGTGGATTCTCACGGCTACAGCCTGCAACGAGGTATGGAGTGGCAAAGCACTAGATAGAACATCGAGGGACGTAAAAATACATACGCCTCCAGACACAGAGGGTCCCTCCGTGTATTTCCGCACACAACCATACCGACGTATCTTTGTTGTGTGACAAGACTTCAAGAAAGTCTCTTGAAGTGCTACGCATATTGGATGGTACTGACGTATGATGTCTTTTACGTCATCTGTATGCGATCTATAGCCACGACAGTTCCAAGAAACCAGGGAAGTTATTTTTTGGGCGAAATTGGTGGAATGGGCTTTTTCAAGGGATTATCTGCCATTTTTTAAAATCAGCCTCTAAAAGGTTCTCATCTTCTTCGGATGCCAGACCTATGACGCAATCAGAGTCCGAAGGATTAGCGTCTGTGTCCATGGCATCCGAGGTTTTAGAAGTTTTCCGTCTCCGGGATCTTTTGGAGACGGGAGTTGAATCATTGGGGGGAATCTTCGTCTCTCGCAGTTTTTAAGGTTGTGTTTTTGGCAGGATTTTTCTTTAAATTTGGTGTAGGTTTTATACTTAATAAGTCTATTGTTTTGATATCTTTTCGGGGACGATATAATTGAGATGGTTGTTCTTTAATTTTCCCTTTTGTCTTAGACATGGGAGTTAGTGGCTGAGGATGATGTGGTAATAGCAGTTGGAATATGTGTTCTTTGTTTGGATGACAGTGGTGCAAGTAATTTTAAAGGTGGACATTTTATTGTAGTGATGTTTTCATCTGTCTGCGTTGTAACGGATATTGGCGAAGGTTTAGTAGCTTGGGCATATGTTTGAGGTAGCTGAGGAGGTAATAATTTTTTAGCTTCTATATAAGAAATATTATTGTTTGTTCTGATTTCTTGTATTTGTTTTTCAAGTTTCCATTTTGGGCATAATTTAGAATTCGATGGATGGGACTGAGAACAGTTAATGCATTTTGGCTCTAGAGTACAGTCTGTAGAAGAGTGTCCAGCAGACGCACATCTAGAGCAAGTCAGTTGTCCACGGCAAGAAGTTTGTGAATGTCCGAACCTCTGGCACCTGAAACAGCGCAGAGGATTCGGAATATAAGGGCGAATCTTACAGTTTAGGTAACCGACTTTAATTGTTGTGGGTAGTTTAGGTCTATTAAAGGTTAGAATCAAGTGTTTTGTTGGAATGACCGAATTATCTTTTTTTATTGTTATTCTTCTGACCTGGATCACACCCTGATCAGAAAATCCATCGAGGATTTCTGTGTCTGGGGTGGTCAACAGATCAGATTCTGAAATGACACCTCTGCAGGAATTAAGCGTTTTGTGCGGACTTATGGTTATTGGAGAATATAAAAAGGATTTGGCAAGTAAAAAAGATTTAGTCTGTAGAGCAGAATTTGTTTCTATGAGTAAATCACCGGATCGTAAGCGTTTGACAGATTTAGGTTCGCCACCTATTCCTATTAATGCTTTGTGGATAGCGAAAGGCGATTTTTTCGACATATCATTGTTTGTTAAGGACAATATTAAAAATCTGGAATTAGCAGCAATTTCATTAACGTTAGGTCTAGGCAACACGGGTTCTTTATCAGGGCATGGATTTAAAGAATCAATGACCTGATCATCATGAGTTGGGTACGGTAGAATGGGGGTTTTAGTAGATGCGTTTTTAGTTCTTTCCTTATTTGGATTTATTTTGTTTGTTTTTTGAGAAAGGAGGAGAATTCCTTGTGATTTTCAGAGGACCAGTTTGGCAGGGCTAGCCCTAGATTCAGCAACCAGTAGTGGCCTCGAGAGAGCCCCCTGCTCTGCAATGCAGGACCCCATCCAGGCACCACCTGGAGCTACAAGACAGGCGGGATTATACACCAGCTGATAGAGCAGCCAGGACATGCTGGTTAGGCTGTCCCGGACTCCTGTACTATCTGGCGGCCTGAGACGCAAAACACAGCTTTTCTCCGGTACACTCTACATGGTCGCTTCCTCCAAGACCCCACCTCACTACTCCAAAGGTCCTCAGAAGTTCAAAACCCCGATCCAAGTGCCAGTTTTCCCAGGGAGCAGTCCGTTGTGTCATCATACCAAAAGTGAAAAACCATCAGACACAACTTCATTCCACTCAGCCCTGGTCTGCCACAGGACTTCGTGGCAGAAAAATAAAGATAATAAGTTGAACATAAAAAATTCAATAATCGAACACAAAAGAAGCAACAAAATCAAAATATTGAAAGAAATTTAAGCAAATCAAATGAAAAGAACGTAATATAAAATATAAACCATAATACGGTAGTAAAAAATATATCAAATTTTTTAACAGAAGAAAACAAAGTTCATTGTCCAATGTGGGTCTGTGATCTGGACGGGAAAAGAAGAAAAGGGAAATTAGGATGGCAAGAAAAAGGGCCGAAAATAGAAAAGGTTCATTAGAGTTCCCAGGGTTCGTGAAGCCCGTGTTTACCAAAGACGGTAAACCCCTAGGGAGAAGGAAAAGATCAATAGGGCACCTCGGGAGCGTGAAACCCGTACTCACCTAAAGAAGCTAAGCCCCCTGAGGGGGCACTTCTTGACGGAGAAAAGTCCTTAGATTCTCTAAGGAGCGAATGTTCTTTCCGGCAGTGTTATCGCATAGTTCGTGGTGATTTCTGTTCCGTTCCCACGTCATTAGCAGTTCTTCGGGCAGGCAGCTCTCAACCAGGGGGGCTAGGAAATCTCCAAACTTTTCCTGCGTTCGTCCTAGGAATAACAGTCTCTCCAAACTTCTTATCGATGTGAGAGTAATATTCTAAATATTTTTCACGGTAGCTTTCCGCATCAGTGAAATCAGTCTCAATTCTTCTCCATTATCTTCTAATTGTAGCAAAGTTCCAGATACTGCTTCTTGGACTGCTTCTAATCTCAAATATTTATCTTTCAATTGCACTTGTGTAGCAACGAAATCTTCTGTAAATCTACTACATCATTCTTTAGCTCACTTTCTATCTTATTTGCGCTTAAGGTAAATGCAGTCCTAAGTACTCGTCTCTGTGCCTTTTGTGCTTTAAGATCCATATCTAATTCTATTTATCTACTTCTATTTCCAATAACACATCCTGTCCCGGACGCCAAATGTTACTAACTCAAGGTTCTGCAAATAATATTTTGCGACGTTTATTGGAACAAAAATCTTTATTTACAGCACAAAACAGAGACACACAAAAAACCTACAGTTTCCAAGAAAAGAGCTACATATATACACACTTGACTCTACATTTGACATCATCTTGTGATGTAATCAGGAACCAATCCGTGACCGGCGCGCATGACATCACTTTAATCCTTACGTCATAGTTATGATGCCACGAGCGTGATCAGGGAAAGTTAAAGAATAAATCAATGACGTCGCAACACATACGGCAAGCAATTGCCACATTAAAATGTGGAGAGGCCCATCAAACGGCCGACTGCCAGATTAAGAAATTCGATACGATGTACTGCGTCAATTGCGAAGCTTACGGTCATATGGCCAATTACTCAAAATGTCCTTATCCTAAACCCCACAAAGGCGCAGTAGTAAAACCAAATTATTCTCATGTAATTAACAGTCTTGTCTTTCGCACAAGCGGCCCAACAAACACAGGCAACAGTTAAACCCTCCGCTCCATTAATGATGATGCCACATGTCGGTCAGGTTCCCATTACGAATCAAACACAAACTCAGGCTATCAAAATGCAAATTCCTCCCCAACCCCAACCGATAAATACAAATAATGATTGTATGAGCCTAATAACTCAAACTCTAAATCAAACGATTCAAGCACTCTCGGTGCTAGTTCAACAAATATAAGCACCATAAACTTGACACAAAATAACTCGAAACCAACCAACCCCAAAAAAAACAAGAATAAAATTAAGAAGGAAATGTACGCCTTAGTAGAGGCTTTTTTAGATGATGAAGATGAATAGGCACCAAATGAATGGCCTGAGTTTGTGTTCGTGGAACGCAAACATTTTGTTAAATAAAATCTCAGAATTTAGACTATTTGTAGAGAAGTACGATCCTGATATCCTACTTATTCAAGAAACACGTTTGACACCCACCCTCAACATAAACATTAATAATTACACTTGTTACAGGAATGACCGCCTCACGAACGGTCTCGATCGTGGTGGTACTCTTATATTTATTAAAAGTTCAATTCCTCACTTTAACTCCCCCACCCTTCATCATGTTGAAGCTACCACCGTAACCCTTACACCCCCGAATACTAACCATATCTCAATTACCAGCATTTATGTTCCTCCCAGATCTGATAATCTCTTATTCACCTTGGATCTAGAAACTATAAATGCGCACGCAAGTGCCTCTCGTCCCTTCTACCACACGGAACAACCATATGTTCAGGGTGAGCTAAAAGAACTTATCAAGGAACGAAACAAAGCCAGGAAAACCTGGCAGCAAACAAGACACCCACAACATAAAACAGAATTAAACAGATTACAAAATGCTATTAAAAGAAAAATTTATCATTACAGACAACAGGCATGGGAGGATAACCTTTCTACCCTGAATGCTGAAGACAATTCCCTTTGGGGAATTGCGAAAGCGTTCAGGAAGAAACCCTCTCCGATCTGCGCCCTTAACGGCCCCACTGGTATTGCTCTCAGCGATACAAACAAAACTGAAGTAATTGCTCATTCGCTAGAGAGTCAATTTCAACTTAATGACATTCACAACCCACGCAAAGACGAGATCATCACCAGCGTTGTTGATGCATACATGGATTCGAATACTAACAATACTGATATTATCCCCCCACTCTCCCATCTGAAATTATTCAGATTACTAAAAAGTGTCTGTGGAGAGATGGGGTCACTAACAAAATGCTTAAAAAACTACCGCGCCTTACTATTTTTAAGATCACTAATATTATTAATAACATGCTAACTCTAAGATACTTTCCTATGTCATGGAAGACTGCGGTTGTTATTCCGATTTTAAAACCAGGCAAAAATTCGGCTTTGGCCGAATCTTACAGACCAATAAGTCTACTTCCTGTCCTTAGTAAACTGGCCGAAAAAGTGATTTTAGCCAGACCCAACGACCATCTCGAAAGAGAAAATATCCTGATTCCGGAGCAGCACGGGTTCCGACCTCGTCTCTCCACCTCCCATCAACTTCTCAGAGTCGTTGAATTTATTAAGGAAGGAAACAACAAAGATGAATGCACGGCCGCGGTCTTCCTTGATATTCAAAAAGCCTTCGATAGAGTTTGGCATACTGGCCTTCTCTTTAAATTAATCACCTATAAAATTCCGCTCCCACTTATTATCCTGATAAATTCCTATATCTCTGATCGCTCCTTCACTGTAAAAATTAACCGTACCTTCTCACAACTTAAAAAGATTAACGCTGGGTTGGCCCAAGGGTCAATCCTGGCCCCAACTCTATTTAATCTTTACGTTAATGACATTATTAAAAATTCTAATACCGTAATATGCATGTATGCAGATGATACAGCCATACTCAGCAGACACAGAAACCTCGACACACTAGTCGAAAACATCAATGAACACTTAGCTCACCTGGAGACCTGGTTCTCCGTGTGGAAGATTGCTTTAAACTCTTCAAAAACGGAAGCGGTTTTCTTTTCTAAAAGAAAACCTCCCCCTGAAATTACTCTACAAAATCAAAGAATACCCTGGTCTCAACACACCAAGTATCTTGGTGTCATCGTTGATAAAAACCTCACTTTCCGACAACACATAACACATATTAGAGATAAATTTAAAGATACTACGCGTAAACTTTACTCCCTTATCTGCAGAAAGTCTAAATTGAGTAGACACACACACATAACAAACTGCTTATCTACACTCTCTGATCATGAAACCATTACTTACCTACGCCTCCCCCGTGTGGGGACACACAGCAAAAACTAATATAAATTTACTTGAAACTGCTCAAAATTTAATAATCAGACAAATTTGTAATGCCCATTGGTATATGCGAAATAAAGATCTAAGAATAGCTTGCAATATACCAACCATTTGACAGACCATACGTAAACTTGCTATTAACTTTTTCAAAAATATCGACGAATCTGATAATGCATCTATAAATGATATTTCCCCTTACTTCTCTCCCACTTTTCTGTAAAAAGACCAAGAGACATCTTGGTCAACCCAGATTTCAATTAATTTATTAACTTTAATTATTTTTCCTTTTTAATTTAATTTTGTTTGTTTTTTCTTTTAACTGTTTTTCCAATTTACTGCAGTTCAACTTCGCTGAACTGCAGATGCTCTCTGATTGGCTATTCCCCCTATACCCCATTAGCCGAACGTTTAGCTCGGCCAATCAGATCATCTCCTCTTTTATTTTCTGACTTGGACTAAAAACCAAGATCATTTTCCCGCGCCTTCTGATAGACAGTTTTTGCTGCACTCGGATTGGCTAGGATATCTCCGCCCACATTTCTTGCATTTTTCAATGATTTTTTCAATGCTTTTAAAGTTAAATTTTTAATAGTTATCACAATCTCACATCCAAGTAATTTTTAATTCTCAAAACTACAGAACTTTTTCTTAATTTTACTGATTTCTTCCTAAAACTGGGCAATGGTATAACTCGTAAAAGGGATCTCAAAAATTACCTGATAGGAGGTTAGAGGCCGACAGGCCTAGGCACTCCATCCAGTTCATCAACGATCATCAGCTCCATCTTCTCAGACACACCCACTCCAACCGGCTTCAACAGGCTGCCCCCTGATTGGACCACTTACAGACTTCCCCTAATTCACTCCCCACTGATATATTACACTTATAAATATATCAGTGCTACACAATGTATTTTGTAAGTAATTTAGCAATACTAAGTCAAGAACAAGTTTAAAAATTACCAGTGACCCCCCATGGGATTGACACATATAAAATTATGCACAAAAATTAACACTGATCTTGAGAATTTGTACGGTTTATCATAAATCCCTTAACTGCCGATTAAAAATTGAGTGGTTCGCTTCCCAATGCCAATCGATTTCCACGTAGGTGCGCGTATATAATGTTCTTTTTTTGGGGGGGGAAAAAGAAGCAAATATAATCTGAAATAAGTAAATCCTTCGCAAAAATTGTAAATGTCAAAGTTCTTTTCTTGCATTCTAAAGCCTTCGGAATAATTTTATGGATAACAGTGCACAAAAAAGATCGTTCTTCGGAAAGACGTATATATACGTTCGGGAAAATTTACGCTTTGGATGCGTAAGACGTTTATATACGCCTTAGGCATTTAAGATGTTAAAGTCGTATATAATCGTAGTTTTAGCATCAAAGTATAGTATTATTGTACTCCATGCATTTGTAGGTATAGATTCGAACCGGGCACCTTCCATTCCGAACGCCAGTACTTTATCGATCACGCCAAAACGATCGTCTTCGCGTGATGTCTAAGTACTGGTTTACTTAGATACCGCTACACTACTCTCCCACCAGTGAGGTGGATAGGCGAACGATTTTTCCCCCGTTTGTTTGTTTTTGGAGAGAGAGCATGTTTTTTTTATTTATTTACTTATTTTATTCTCTCTCTCTCTCATTCTTATTTATTTTTCTTGCTGAGATGAGAGAAAGATGATCTATTGTTTGTTTCGGAGAGAGTATGTGTTTTATTTATTTACATTTTTCTTCTCTTATTTATTATTTTTTTTCACTCTCCCTTATTTTTATTTTTTTTTATTTATTTACTTTTTCTTGCGGTAGATGGCGCCATTACAGTTCAGAAAGTTGCGTTTTCTTGCTTCAGTCCAGGGTCACCAATGTAGGTATAGATTCGAACCGGGCACCTTCCATTCCGAGCGCCATTACTTTATCGATCACGCCAAAACGATCGTCTTCGCGTGATGTCTAAGTACTGGTTTACTTAGATACCGCTACACATTCTTATTGTATGAGGGGGGCGCGATGAAAATTATGATTGAATTTTGAGTCGCGAATATAGAAACTTTGAGAAGCACTGGGTCAATCCCAAAAAATGTTCGTTGCGGGCCGTGAGTTTGACACTTCTGTTATAGAGTATACACTTGTGAGGAATGAGAGATTCTCTCATTTTCGCCCAGAGATGGGGGAGGAAGGGTAGAAAGACTACCCATATCCAAAAACATTCTATTTATTGATCACACAATCAGCAACACAATTCAAGTAACTTTAAATAAGAGATGCATCAATTTAAGCAATATGTGGATAAATAACGAGGTACTCAAAAAATAGCAGAAGGGTATCTGAAGTATGAAAAGACTTCAAATATCAACCCGCTTATTTCAGAATCGAATCTATTTCCTAATGATCTGAACACTAATTAAACTGTCGAGACTGATCGTCACTTTAAGGTATCCGACTACGTTCGGAACCGAGATTTTTAAAAAAAAGTGCATAAATGGATATTTTTCATGATATTTAGTGTCTCTTAGATAAGAATACATGTATAAAATTATTTTAAGGTATTCGACTACGTTCAGAACCTTGATTTGCAAAAGTGCATAAATGAATAATTTTCATGATATTTAGTGTCACTTAGAATGTATGCATAAAATGGTTTTAAGGGCATTTTGAAAAAAAAATTTATTTAAATATAATATTTTGGCAAAAAATTAACTTAGAATAATCTTTTTTCCAAATGCTCTCCTTTTGTGAAAAATGCTTCTATTATAATAATATTTTACCTGTATATAGCTCAGACCTCTCTACAGAGGCTCAACTAGAAGTTTTGAAAAATTCACATTATTTTCAGAAGTACCACTCATTGAAATAATTATTGGGGTTTTTTCTTAAAATTGTTCCCCTCTGTTGTCGTAAAATATGAATAAATCCATTTCTAAGTTATATATTTAAAAAATTCTAGTTGAGACTCTGTAGAGAGGTCTGAGATATATACAGGCAAAATATTATTATAATAGATCCATTTTTCACAAAAGGAGAACATTTGGAAAAAAGATTATTCTAAGTTAATTTTTTGCCAAAATATTATAGTTAAATAATTTTTTTTCAAAATGTCCTTAAAACAATTTTATGCATGTATTCTAATCTGAGTGACACTAAATATCATGAAAATTATCCCTTTATGCGTTTTTTTTTAAATAACGGTTCTGAACGTAGTCAGATACCTTAAGGCCATTATGACAAAAAAAAATTTTAAAACACAATATTTTGGCAAAAAATTAACTTAGAATAACGTTTCTTAAAACGTTCTCCTTTTACAAAAAATTCTTCTATAATACTAATATTTCGCTTATATAAAGTAACAACTTCTCCATAGAGGCTGAACTAGGATTTTTGAAATATTCTCATTATTTTCAGAGTTGCCACCAATTAAAATAATTATCGCCTTTTTTTTTCTTAAAATTTCTCCCCTTTGTTGTAATAAAATATTGATAAATCCACTCCTAAGTTATATATTTCAAAAAGTCTAGCTGAGCCTCTGTACAAAGGTCTGAGATATATACAGACAAAATATTATTATAATAGAAGAATTTTTCATAAAAAGAGAAAGTTTTGAAAATTGCTCATTCTATGTTCATTTTTTCTGAAAATATTGTACTTAAATAATTTTTTTTACTGTAATAGTATTCTTAAAACAATTTTATATACGTTTTCTAATCTAATTGACACTAAATATCATAAATATTACCCATTTATAAGATTTTGCAAAATCACGGCTCCGAACGTAGTCGGATATCTTAATTCTTTTACCTATCAAACGTCTGAAATACACTATAAAATTGAATAATACCTGATGAGTAGCAAACTATCCTATCTCCTCACTTTGTCTCTCTATATAGCTTGAAAACCATATATAGCAGACCTAATTTGATTAATCAAGGTTTCTTCTACAGAGGGTTGGTTGTGAATTACACATATATATATGAAAGACCAAAGATTTCGCAAGAGGACTTTATTAATGGAAGGATGCTGATAGAGCCGTCACACACATATTATCATAAAAATATACTCTACGATATATTTTTATGAAAAGTAAAACATGTTTGATTAAATTAAATCGATAATAGATGTCGATAAAATATTCATACTAATTTTTCAGTCCCTAATTTTCGTATTATGCTTATAATTTTAAGGTGTAATATCTAAATTGTAGGAACCCCCCTGGGTTCCACCCTGGACACTAAGATTAATTTGAGACAAAGAATGACCAGACGCCATTTGTATAATGATAACTTATATTTATTCACTTGATTCAAATATCAAAAACTCTAATGACATATAGTATCTATATGTCTACGTCAAACAAAACGGATTTACTTTTAATATTAAATTAAATTACGAAATATGAAATTAATCAATAACTACGCGCAATATCAAAAGGGTGTACCGGAATAGGAGGTCTGAGAAATACACGCCACTTGAATTAGTAGCTTTCATCTGCTGAAACTATTTTATTAAACTAACACTTTTGGCAGGCGGTATTAAACTAGAATATATCACCTGGTAGTACTTATGATCTCTTCAGGTAAATGAACTTCCTAAGGTTCCTTCGTTGAGTATTAACAGCAACGCTTCACTATCGTAATCCAATTGAATCCTCTAAACGTTGTCATTACTGCTGCTGGTTCAATAGCCTTCATCTCCGCTAACTTACAACGCTCTCCTATCTACTTTGCATGTCCCGTTTTCTCCTTTTTGAGTTCATTGGAAATTACGCGAATTTACCATCCCCAAAGACGCCTAAGAATATTAGTGAAAAGGTACCATAAAGATTCGTGACAAAATGTATGGAAAATTTTGTTATAAAATGAAGTTTTGCTTATTCTTTCAGAGAAAACGTGCGGTATCTATATCCCCTTACATTTCAATATTTTTGGTAAAATACAGTTTTCCCTTTTTCCAATGTTAAGCCAGTTGTTCTCCCAGCAACCTGATTAAGAATTTGTTAATAGTGAATTTCAGAGACAAATTCTTAAACTTACAAGACTGTAAAATTACTAAGAGTAAGCAAACTAATATTTTTAGCTTGTAAAAACTTAAATAAAAATCATAAGAAAATACATAACTAGTTTTTTTAATTTTATGGAAATGAAATAGTATTATATTTACCATTAGCAATCCCATACAATTATTTATCATTAGCAAACACTTGATTTCATTCTTTTTTTTCAAATATAATTTATTATTGGACAAAATTATTCTTGCTGAAAAGCAAAAAACCTGCATACAAGAAAACACAGTAATAAGTTATTTATACTACACGACAAAATAAATTGAAATAACAGTCCCGCGAATATTTTGCCATTGGCGCCCAATGATTTGACAGCTGGGTTTTTTTTTTCTAAACGTTTGAGTAATTGCGTTCGGCATGTGTACTCAGTTTTGACCTTCTGTATAACACACACACACACACACACAAGTAACATAAAAAAAAATTAAGTCAATTCCTACTTAGATCGACAAAGAAAATTTTTATTTTAGCTATTTTTTATTAATTAGTTACAATTAATATAAATATGTATATACATAGGACAGAATCACAACATTAAGTGGTCATTAATTTTTATTATCATTAAAATATCGTATTGTCATCCAAAACAATCGCGTTTATAAAAGTTCAGCTCAGCTGAATGCTTTAATTGATTGATTGATTGAATATTAACGTCGCACTGTTCAGCTACACGAGGGCTTTTGGCGACGGACCACGTAATTTTGAACCATGGTCAAGTGACGTGGACGACACCTGAGCTGGCACCCCCCTCTCCTAAATACCACACCAACGGGAGGACGTTTCAGCTCTCGACAGATTTAACGTGCATCGCTGCCCTACACGGCGGGTCTTTAGTGGTAAAGGGTTCGAACCCGTGACAAAGCAAGCCACGGTCCGATACCTATACCACTCGGCTACCGCAGCTGCTGAATGCTTTAAAACGTAAGGGAAAAAAACCTTTTCAAGTTTTGACCCAAGTCGCCAAAATGGTCACTAAGACGCCAAAAATGATGCCAATGTGGCTGTATTTGTAATTTAAATAATTAGCTGTAATCAATCTTTTAATTATAATTAAATTACTGTATTGTGATCCAAAATAATCATGTATATAAAATTTCGGCTCAATTGAGCGCTTTAAAATGTATTTTATTAACGATTGAAAATTCCACGAAGATAAAATATATAGAGAGTGTGAGCAATAGCGCACACACAGGAATTTTTCAGGGGGCTGGGGTCGAAAGTTCACCATTCTTAATCGCAAAATTAAGTGGTACTTAATTTTTATTCATTATCATTAAATTATCATATTCTCATTCAAAGCAATCGTATATATACAATTTCAGTTCAACTGAAAGCTTTAAAAAGTCAAAAAAATATTTTTAAGTTTTGACCCAAGTCGCTCAAAATGATGCCAACGTGGCTGCATCTGTGATTATTTAAATAATTAGTTTCAGTCAATTAATTTTAAATAATTATAATCAAATTATCGTATTTTTACCCAAAATAATAGTGTGTAGAAAATTTCAGCTCAAATGAGCGCTTTAAAATGAGGGAAAAAAACATTTTCAAGTTTTGACGCTAGTCGCCAAAACGTTCGCTAAGTCGCCAAAAATAATGCCAACGTGGCTGTATTTGTAATTCTTTGAAAAATTAGTTTTAATCAATTATTTTTTATTAATTAGAATTAAATTACTGTATTGTCATCCAAAATAATCATGTACATAACATTTCAGCTCAATTGAGCGTTTTCAAATGTATTTTGTTAACTGTTACAAGCCCGCCCTCTCTTTGGGAAATACGTAGGTTTTTTTTTTTCATTTAGAAACTGAAAAGCATGTGTAATTATTGATTAGCATTTTTAAGTTATTTTTTATGTTTTCTAAAACTTGACTTAATTTTCTATACTTTTACTTTGTTTAAAAATTGAGTAACTGCATATGCAGGCTAATTGTTTATTATCTAAATTTGGAAAAGTGTTGTTTTGAGTGAATGGCAACATATTTGTAGTAGCGGTAGAGTAGAATATAAATAAATTGATTAGGAATAATGTAGTAAGTTCGTATCTTTTATATATATTTAGAAAACCACATAATTAATAATATTTAGAGGAGAAACGACTGAATGAGAAATAAAATTCAGATAGATTTTCAACATTAACGATTGAAAACTCCACTAAAATAATGATGTACAGAAGGTGAGCTCTAATAGTAGGAATTGAAAATTTTAGATAGGATTATAATTAAATACGGCAATCGACAATTTCAAAGTACGGGAAATGTTTTTCTTAGTCGAGAAAGGGCCAAGAAAAATTATACTAACAGAAATCGTCGTTGTCTCACTTTTAAGAATGTTATAATATTAGTGCTTAATGATTAACAAATATCTTTCAATATATCGTCAGTCTAATTATCAGACTGCGTAACTCCGTCTGGGATGCTAATTTGATACAGTAAGGCTATGCGCCAAGTTGTTGTTTATGTTCGCCAAGATAGGCGATAATATTACAATAATGAATTGAAAATTAAACAAAAAAAGCCTTTGCATATCTCAGCTGAACAAAAAAATTTATTAGATATTAAGTCTGAAGATCTAATAGCTGATGAAAAGAGGGAGGGGGGTTGTGAATCCGTAAATCTCTTGTGAGTTGATTTCTGAAAACACATTCCTAAGCTGATCTCTGCTCAATAAAAGTAACACATTGTTACTAATATTGTGTAATGAACGCTTAAAATAGTGTAAATAATTCATATCTGGAAGTGTAATACATTAATATTACTTTCTGTTGTATTTATTTTATGTTAAAATCTTGCCACCACCTCTACCTTCGAAATAAGTTTTATTATGAAATTAAAAAAAATAGTGATTATACTGATCAAAGGAATAAATTAAAATTAGAGCGCGCACTGAGGCATGGCGTAGACAAAACAAAAGGGAATATTTTGCTTCACCTCTGCTTGGCGCGATTAAGGAATTGCAGCAAAAAGCGCTTGGCGCGCGTTGCACTCTTATATCAAACCAGATAGACCGGTGGAATTACGCAGTCTGATAACTAGGCCGACGATATGCTTACAATTTTTATATAAAATGATGTGGAAATACTTTTTTAATAATACCGTCACTTCATCTTGTAACAGTGCAAGTTCTTACACAGTCATGTTAGTAACGAACCACTTTGTTAGATGGCTCTAGCAGTCATTCCGTTTTAATTTATTTTTCCTGCAGATGTTAGCCATGGAGCACAAAGTACCAACCGATGCTCCATAAATCATCAATTAGTTCTTAGTCAATTGTTTTTTTTTTCTAGAAAAGTTTCAAATAAATCAAAATCAATCAACACACCGTTCAAGGTTATTTCAATCCGTTTCCAAATATTTTGTGAAATTTCAAATCTGTTTGTGTCAGATATTACGATAGAGCTGTGTATGTGACGTGCATCATAGTTTTTATTTGTTTTTTCAACGTAATCCATCATTCATTAAATGTTACATCAGATTCAAACTGTCTGGTTCTGTCTTCAAAATGTTCAACAGCGTCCCGTATGAAAAACGAGTTTCTGGTTCCCTGTGGATACCACTTTTCATCAACACTTCAATAGAGGGCGCAACGATATCCCCTTGGATTGTTTTGCATTTGCTACATTCAAAGTGGCTAGTTCGCTCGCAATCTTGTGTGATCTCTTTCTTGATTCAATTCTTTCAGCACAATCTTTTAAATATTTTTTCAACGTATTTATATAGTATTAACATATAGGTTTAAATTGACTCTTATTTTTTAATATAACTAGCATTGAATCTAAAGGGGAGATTAGAATTCGGAAGGATCATACTGCTCCACATCCACAAACGAATGAATTTCTTCACATGAAAGTTATTCCCTTCATTAGATGTCGCTAGTGTGTGTGAACTGCAAAAAAAAAGAAAAAAGAATTACTCGACTGAGTCCGATTCATACGCCACAGTTTAAATCCGGGGCTAAACTTTTTTCACGACTGAGCCATTTTCTAATATGCGATTTCACACCTTCTTTGGAATATGTAATTTTCATTGTAATATCGTGTACGTAACCAAGTTGAAACATTAACTATCAAAATTTCTGATAATTACCAATCATACTTCATCGTGCATCCCCCCAAAATGACCTCTCCTCCATTTTGTCATATTCACAATGGCAGTTTTAGTTATATAAACTATGTTATAAGATATGCATAGGCTTCTTAGTCCACCACAAATTTTAGGAATGATTATAATGAATTTTAGAATTATAGTTCAGAAATCTATTTTTTTTATCTCGTAAATTTAATATTTCTAAATTATTTTAAAATATAAATCTTTTCCGTCATTTTGTGAAAAAAATACCAGTTAACAATACAATGCGTGTATCTTAAAGAAAAAAAAAAAAGGAACATAATATTACACACATTTAATAAACTAAAAACAAAATTCAATTTCTGAAAAGTGAAAAATTTATCAAATCATAAAAGCGAATGCAATGTATCGGAAATATGTATATATATTCCCTTAATGGCATCTATCGTAAGTAATGGGCAAAAGCTGGTACTAAAAACTAACCGTGAATTGTCATTTTCGTCCGTTGTACTGCTCTTTATTTTTGTGTATTGTTGCTCCGATAGGTCTGATATATTTCCAGGTGTTGATATGTAACAAATACGTGTTTATTTCAATAATTTGTTTTGTTTACAATTTATCTTGTCTTTCAATACATTTCAACACTATTGTCAACAGCACCACATAACAAACATTCTTGACATATTTTTTAAAATATACCACTTTTTTTTCAATTTTTTTTATAAGTATTGTTCAAATTTAATATATCATCAGATATTTTCCTTCTCTTCCATATAATGCAGTGTTTCTCAAACTGTGGGGCGCGCTCCCCGATTTGCTGTAATCCCATGTGGAGAGATTTTTTTTTTTTACGGTTTCTTTTCAAAACAAAATGAGAAAAAACGAAACCTAAACCCATAATCAAAAAATTACCCTCTACCAAAACGCTCAACGCGACTAAAGAAGTTTTCACTTCAAAAAAAAAAAAAGGAAGATAAAAAATTCATCACTGTTATATTATTGTCATCAGCTGTAGGCAGCAGAATGTGTATTTTTACTGCGGTTTGACCTTCAAACTTACTTGTACGGTTAGTTACGTCCCTGCTCTTATGTGTATTTGTTTTTTCATTTAGGGAAGTTGTAAATAAACTATTTCTGCTGCGATTTTTTACTTGTAAAATATTTTTATGATTTTTGGAAAAGCACAGAGAGAACTTTGAAGGATTACTTGGCCAAGATTTATTTCTATAAGTTATTCCCAAACACATATATATAAAGCATAATGAAAAACGTTTTACATAATTTTTTGAACATCCATATTGTAATAAATACACTTTTAATCCGGAGCTGTCACGCCGAGCACAGAGTGCACGAAATCGGTAATTCTGGCAAAACTGTTTAATTGTTACCAATGGCTCCGACACTATCCTTCTTTTTGACTGTCTTAACGTGTGAACTAAAATATATTTGTCACATATCTTCCTCTTTTTGGGAGTGACAAACGTTTTTTTACAATCTTAAGGTACTAGTTTTGACTGAGTTCCCAGTGTGATAACTTTTTTTCCGAAATATTTTCTGTGTCCTTGAAAGTAGGTGAGTATATTTTCTCTTAATTAAATTATTCACTGGAATTACGATTTTTATTGTGTACTATAAAAATAATTAGAAAAAAAGGATTGGGGTGACTCATTAACCCCACTCGACCATTAGTATCGAGTGCGTGCCTGCTCCGGGATTAAAACATGTTCAAGTCTTTTCACTTTAAATATTAAAAATAATACAATTATTTTTCATCGTAATTTTATATTATTGTTCATTATTCAACATCAATTCTAAATGCTAATTCTGTGAGGCTTAAAATTACAGTTCGATTAAAACTAAATATAATTTGAGCAATGATTTAAAAAAATAATTTTACATTTTTGTAAACATTATTGCGCACTTGGCTTTACTCTCCGTAAAATTCAGCGATTATATCAATAATGTTTTATTTTCTTATAAATTAACTCGTGCAAATAGCGGGTACTTCAGCCGGTATACTTTTAATGCATCAGTGCTGCACAGAGTATTTTATAACTAATTAATTAATGCTAAATTAAGAACAAGTTTAATAAGTATTAGCGACTTCCATGGGCTTGTCTTACAGAGCAAATTTTTTAAAGGAATGCTTATGATTAGAAATTGACCCAATGAGTTCTTTAAAAAAAAGCTGATATCTATATTTTGTCTTCTAAGCAGCCACCGCATTTTGCAATATGTTCCAATTTAAAAATTAGAGAAAGGAGAAATAACATAATAATTATCCTATTACTTAATTGTTTTGTTTTTTTTTTGCTTAAAAGCAACATATACGAAATTTAAAACTTATGTAATGAATTTGTACGATTTATAATTAAGATTATTGCTTTAACGTAAAAAAAAGTGCATTATTATTGCATTCAGTACATTATTAATGTATAAGGGGGGGGGGCGCGATAAAAATTGTGATTGAAAAGGGGGGCGCCAGTATTGAAAGTTTGAGAAGCACTGATATAATGGGATAAATCCTTGATTTGTCCACAGTTCTTGTACAAAAATTTTGATTGGTATAAGTATAACGCTCTAAATTGCAGTTGTTTCCAATCCTTTAAATCGGGAAATACTACACCAAGTCCATTTGACCTTTCCGAGTAATAGTGTCACACACCACGTCTTGCTCTCCATACAACTGTCGCAGGGAAATGCCCCAGCAGTCCTGAAGATGAGCAGGGACAGTTAAAGACTTTACCCCCATGCACAAAAGTCATACTACGCAGGTGACCGCTTCTAAAGCGCGCCAAGGGCGTCTGATGAGCCCTGAAACTCCTGTATGGATAGGCCAGGACTCTTAGCTGCGTACTAGTGGTGAGCGGGAGGATTTCGCCAAGTCAAACTCATTTTATTTCTTTGGAAAGGAAAGCTCTAAGTTCAGAGCGAAATAGTATGGTATAGGAAACCTAAGAGCAGAAAGTCATGGTATAAACTTGTATTTGTGGGGCTAGCCACTGGACCTGTGACTTGGTCATGGCCTATGGACTAAATTCGTGTGACGTCATGATCACGTGATATATATTTCACGCTTTCTCCGCCTAACACAAAAAAAGCACTCTCGTACTATGTGTAATCTATTATTATGTTTTACAAGTTTTCATAACAAGAAACGTTAGCGGAATGTCATGCACAAGAATCTCGTGTGCTTCTGGGTTTTTTTTTTTTTTTTTTTTTTTCACTTCTCATAAATATTGTTTTAGCTTTTAAAAATGTGCTGAGTAGCAAATGGGCTTAGATACATTCATTCTTTGTGTGCGAAAGTTCTTTCTAAGAAAGAGGGTTTGTAGTGTTGAATTCATTCTCTGTTATATAAGTACCTTTGGTAATTATCAAAAAATAGCTTGATTTATAATTGTTATTTTCTAACATTCATATAAAGTTTTCCCTTTACTGCTCTTAAAAATCCATTTCAGTGTTATTGTTAAGATATCTAAATTTTTAATGTTATTCGTCATTTTCTTTGTTTAAGTTGCATGGAAATATTTGTTTGGCTTACATCTGATATATTTTTAATTTAATTTCTAATGACTATTTTATGAACACATTTTTTAAAATATGTATTTATAACTTTGCATGTTTGAAATGCTACTAAATAATCATATCTTCGGAAAGATAATACTGTCTTGAGAATTTCGACGGATCAGTTATTTCAAGAAATAAATTTATAACAATGTTTCAACTTTATATTTTGTATGAATTTTATATCGAGTAATGAATCCTTTGTATTTAACATACAGTTTATTGTGTTGTAAAAATAAAATTCATTTTTATCAAAGGATAAATCTTAATTTTTAAAATCAAAACTTTCATATTAACTAATTATATTTTATAAACTCTGACTTCAAGCAATAAATTTTTCTATTGGTTTAAATTGTTTTTTAGAATCGTCTATAGTGTATAGATAAATCATACTATTATTTTTGCAATTTATGTGTAATGCAATAAATAAAAAAAATCATTTTAAACGAAGGATAACTAAACTGAATTTCTTAAAATTATTTCACCTTTTCTAATGATAATTATAATAATGTATATATATAATAATTATTATAAATTATATAAATCAATATTTTGAAAAGAGTTAAAAGTGAAATAAAAATTTCCTTAATTTACATATATTTTTTCAATGGTTTAGAATCATTACATTATAAATTGAATATTATTGCCTTGGAATCAATATTATTGGTGTTGAATCACTTTGTGGCTTCATAATAAATATCAATTATTGACTATAATCTGGAAAGAAAAATTTAATCATCATAAAACAATAAATTATTATATAATAATGAAAAATTAACAATGATGTATACTAATTGAAATAAGAAAATAATAATTTAAATGCAAAGTTGCCTACAAAAATGAGTTATCGTAATTAACAAATAATTTAATAAATTGAAAGGAAGTTTTACTTTTAAGGTCGTGGAATTTGATATGAATTCTCTTAAGTTGTTCTCGATAGTTACTCTTAATTTTCAGCATTATTGGGGCTTGGGCTTAGGAAGAGTTTGCTCGGAATAAGTTGGAAGCGGTTGTCAAGTTGGGCAAACTGGTTGTCCATTTCAATTGCTTCAATATTTGCGATTGAAGAGTTAGGCTTGGCAGTTTATTTGGGGGAGGGGGAAGAAAGTCATCTGAGGATTCCTTTTGTTTGCTATTACGTTTTTGTATTTTTCTTCGTTTTGTTGCTAACAGTTAAGCTATCAGTTTTGTTACTTTCATTGTTATTTAGGGTTTTTTGATTATCGGAATTAATTTCCATATTTACATTAGTAAATGGGGTCTTATGGTCCGGGCAGCCAGGTAAATTACAAAAGGGGGAGGGATAGTAGTCATTCACCGTGGCATCCTTGCTTTTAGCAGTATCTTTAATTGATTTCTTCAGGACATCTGTTGCTCTTTTGTTTTTATCCGGTTTTCCTTCGTTGAGTAACTGGATGTAAACTTGGAGCAGTTGTTCTGAGTTTCTGATGTTGTTCATGGTCTCTTTCAGCTTTTCGCATACATTCACGGCATTCAAGTTCATTGTTTTGAAGTCAACTTTGTCTAGTTTCGAATTTATAATCATCCTTAGTCAATCAGAGACAACGTGTTTTGAGAACATGCAGGCTTAGATCTTCCATTGGAACCGAGACACAATCATGTTCATAATCAGTGTCGGTTTAAGCTCATTTCGGGCCCTGTGCGCAGACGATCTACGGACCCCTTGGTATTCACGGATCGAAATTTAAAAACATAAAATCTGATAAAGTCTAGCTTATCGTGCCCCCTTAAATCCCTTCCGGGCCCCTGGGTGCCCGGCCCAAACGCCCAAAGGATAAACCGGCACAGATCATAATCTTAAAATTAAGCATCCAATCAACTCGCCTTTCTCAGATTTATTTATTAAATACATACTTTTAAACACTTTTAAAAATACTTTATTTCCTCTTTTGACTAAAACAGTTCAGGGATTTGATGAAATCACTAACTTCCTTCAGGGAAATGACAGCTTATTGATCATATATCGTCGGCCTAATTATCAGAATGCGTTACTCCACAAAGGAAACTAATTTGATGTACGTGTGCTACCAGCTCCTTCTAGATCAGGGGTAGCCAACCCAAATGAATTCGCGGGCTACTTCGAAAGAACTTTATAATCCCGCGGGCCGCATATAAAAATATTTATCTTTATATTAGATTTGGATGCATTACAAACATTTGTTGGAGTTAAAATTTAAAACAGACTGATATATTATTATTGTTTTCATTGTTTTTCATGTATACAAACATAGATAATATAATAATAATACAATGATCAAGTAATTTTTAATTTATTCAATTAGGGAGATATCTGTTTCGGACCTCTTACACCTAGTTTTTACAAGTCGATCTCAATGCATGTGCATTTGCGTATCGTAATTGATGTTGCCGATTTTCGTGCGTTAAGTTTGAGCACGATTTTCATGTTTGATAAATTTCAATTTAGATAAAAAGAGATTCACAGAAACAAAAGCAACGTGACAAAATGAGAATTATGGGATTTATTTTTTACAAAAAAAAAAACCTCTTTAAACGAAAAAAAACTTTTAGAAAATAGTCAAGTTTTGTAAAGTTGTAAAGAATCTCGCGGCCCCCAAAATTATTCAAGGTGGGCCACATGCGGCCCCCCGCCACGTGTTGGACACTCCTGTCCTATATGATAGGAGGTGCTGGTTCTCTGCGCCGAACGATACACATGACCACACGATACAAATATCAAGGTAACGATATTGTAATGTTAACCCCATCTTGGCGAACATAAACAATAGCTTGGCGCGTAGCACTCCAATATCAAATTAGCACCCCAAACGGAATGCATTCTGATAATTAGGCCGACGATATGGAAATTAGTTTTTTGTATTCTTAATTTTTATAATTTTCAGTTTGAAATAATATATTAACACATAATTACATTCTCCTTTATAGTCATTGTAATAAATTGATACTTTTCCAATAAAGAAACTCATTTGTAATACATATAATTAAAAAAAGCTTAGGTTTTCACACTTTTTTACAGTTCCACCTAATACAAATATTTAAAAAATTAAGTCTTTACGATTTCAAATGACAATGTAAAATTATTTACAAAACAATCTAAAAAAATGTTGCTCAAAGTATATAATTTTTTTTTATTTTAATAAAAACAAATATTAACGCTAGGATCGCAATAATCGTTTTCAGAAAAACATTATTTAGAAATTAGAATTGCTTTTCGGATCACATTGAGTACATAATTGTAATTCAGGATTACGCTTATATATATATATATATATATATATATATATATATATAAATATATACAATAAAAAAAATTTTTCCGAAGACTTCTCATTCTCCATCTCAATATTTAAATAAATATTCCCTGACGTGCATATTTCTGCAGGGAAAAATCTATCCTTAATAGGAATTTTGGGGATTATAATAAAAGATAGGAACGTAAAGATGCGGCCACACCGTGATTATGATCAAACTCGTGTATTATTTGGCTTAAGTACATGTTTCAATTTTCGTTGAAACCTCTCCCTAGCAATTTTAAAGTATAGTATGTAGATGTCGCTGTAATAAGTACAAGCCTTTTAGGCAAGGCTTTAGTATCGCCTATCCTGACCTGTCGCCGAAACTGCAGACAAGGTTATCATAAATAAATGTCAAACAATGAATTTAGAAAATATATTCATTTTTTTTCAGTATATTCGCAATAGACGGTAATTAGCTAATATCACACTCTCATTCAGTTCTGATTGATTTATGGTGGAAATACACTTTTTTTTGCCAAATTTTTCATCCTCAAATTTTCTATATTTGTGGAGTCACTTTCTTGTGATGTGAAACGTAAAACCTAATAAGAAAAAAAAATCTTAAGAAATATAATTGAAAATCTGGTGTATATAAAACTGGAGATTTGGTTATGACTGGAAAAGTAGTTTTAAATAATACAGCGCCTCCAAAATAAATTTCATAATAGAACCTACCCATAAGTAAATAATACACCACTTTTTTTGTTTTAGTAATTTTTATATATATATTAAACATTTGTTGTTCAGTACGCGATGATGAATTGCTAAACCAAAGGAATATATTAAACTAATCCCGGTGCTTTATGCTACTGGGTATTACGAAAAAGTATCTTATCGATCGGAGGTGGCGAAAGCTTTACCTTCAAGATGTATTCATGTGGTGCTGGATTAGCAGGGCTTCGAGAATCTCTAGCGTCTCGAAGTACTACTAAACGGCTGCCAATGGGACTTTTTACTGCGCATGCGCTTGGAGGAGTATATTCTCGACAGCAGGAGAAATGGGTTTCTGCCAGCCGTGTTGGATTTGAAACCATACTGTGTTGTGTAATTATGAATAAAAGCCGCGTTGGTTTGAATGAACTTGTTTTACTTGAAAAGAATTTGATGTGTATCCAGAAGAAATGTCGTGTTATAAGTTGAAAAGCTGTATTGTTTTGAAAAGAATTCGTTTCTGCGTAACAAAATTTGTACTTTATTTTGAAGAAATAGGGGAAAATAATAGTTCATCGGCATGTGACATTCGTTAAAAAATTCTAACAATGAATTAGTTCTTTCTTTATCTTAAAATAATCTTCAAAAAAATACTGGATGTACGATTATTTTAAGTATCTAATATTTTTAAAGAATTTTAATTTTCTAGAAATTGAATGAAAATTGGCTTCTCTACCAATTTTTGTCCTATGATTCAAAAATGTATGTTTGAACTTTTTTAGAAAAAAGTCTTAGAAAACATTTTACTGCTTGGGAATAAAATTTCATTTCATCGAACGCATAACGACACAATAAAAATGACTTAATATTATTTAATTGATTTTAACGAAGGGCAAAAGTCAATCATTTACAGTCACTCAAATACCTACTGATATGAGGTTGTAGCTCGAAAGAGCTGGGCACTCAAGTCATCCACCCAATGATATATTTTATTGTAGTTTAGTGAGAAGAACATTTTGAATGTGTGTGTGTAAAATCTGTCCATGCGTAAGATCTTGCATTATTTTTTTGCATTCATACAAAGAAAATTTATTTAGCTTATGATAAATTTTATTAATATTGAGACATGTTATATTCTGAAAATTGCAGAAATGTATTTTGTTAAACAAATAATATCATTAAAACATTTTGTAAAAATTTGTATCTGAATTTTATTTTATGTAAGCTAATACTCTAGGATTTATAACTATTCCCCACAAAACATTAAAGTTTAAATTTTTAATTCCTAATGCTTTTTTAAATTGAATATTTTCTTACAAATTTTTTTTTTCAAGTACCTCATGTTATACTAATTATAATGAGTTCCATTCAAAGTCTCCGATTGAGATTTTTTAACTTTGAGATGGTCTGACAAAAGGGATACCAGCAAACATCGTAATGTTGACATTGTGGATATGGGGGAAAAGAAAAGTTGGAGAATGTTTTAAAACCAGGTTTGTGTGATTGAGTACAATAATGGAATGGGAGGCATCTAAAAAAATAAGCAACAGTTGGTGTGTTTTCTGGATATGAAAAAATATTGTGTAGCATGACTCATTAATCCCTATTTCCTACATGGAATTTCAACTTTTAAAATTTTCATTATTGAACTTATATAACTTTCGAAAGAGTAATATTTTTATTTTATCTATCAGTGTTCAACCCAACTCATTTTGAGAGTTTCAACTAACACCCAATGTCTTTTCCTCAAAAAACCAGTGTAAAAATTTTTTGAATTGTAAAAGAGAAATACGTTTCCGTTAACGGCCTGCACGTTGCAATAAACTAATTTGGATAAAAAAAATCATGCTGAAATTTCAACTGCATAAGTTTTTTAAAATGTCTTTGCAGTTATATATTTATTTATTTAACATAATATTTAGCATTTACATTAACATTTTTAAATCTCGTCTATACTATAGATGGCTACAAATCTTCATTCTAATGAAAATGTTATCCAATGCTACTTTGAAAAATTAAATAAGGGATAAAACATGTGCTCATGGCATGCCTCAAGGTTAAATAATGCAATGCTAGATACTCTTCATGATAGTTAGAGTAGAAAATTACATACATTGCTTAGCAATCTAAAGCAAAATGTAGAATGAGTCAACAGATGTAATGGGATGTATGTGTCCTAAATTAATAGAATTTTAGACTTTGCTCCAAACTTTCTATCAATATTACAAAGATTTGAGCATTTAAAGTATCACCATGAAGTTGGGAAGGATTTTTAATAACCCTGTGTTACAAAAACTGTAAATGATTAGTTTGAAACATATTTATGAAACCAGCACCATTTAATTAAAAAATTCCACATTTTTTCCATACATGTATTATCTATAATATGCAAATTTTACAACTAAATTGCCTTTTCTCTTACCTAAGTATAATTACAATTTTTTTTTAAAGGAAGGAAAAGAATTTTACGTACAATATTTAAATAGTTATTTAATTAACAATTATTTTTAATAGTAAGTTTATCAATATTTTCATACAGAATTTTGTATAAAATCAAATTAAAACAGAATATGTAGGGACTGCATTTAATCTCAATAGACATAGATTTCGGCAGTTTGTGTAAAAAATACGAGCTTATACCCCAGTTACTAAATATGATGCACGGGTAGGTGACACTTGAATCACAAATTATTATTAACTAGCTACATGGCCCGGCGTTTTTTTTTTTGCACAGGCTTTCTCAACTTTCAAAAGTAAAAGCTTCAGTAAAATATATTTTTTCGAAATTTCTTTGCATTACAGTTATAAGCAATATTGCGTATTTTTCAGAATAAAAAATGCTAACACTCATATGTGCATTGATAAAGTAAACGTAAAGCATGACAAATGAAATTGTTAAAAGTGTCATTTTATTTTTCTTAACATTTTAAACAACCTTTTTTTAAAAAAAGAATTAAAGATCATCAGTTTTAGTACAGTTGTCAAAAATAATATATGGTTAATAATGATATGTTCATTATTATGAGTGTAAAATGAATTTAATATTCAAGAAATATTTTAATAAGTGGTATGTAAATTAAAAAATGTATTATAAAATTGTATTATGTTCAGTAAAACAATGGAAAAATACTTTGAAATTGAAATTACTTTTGTAACTTCAGAGAATGCTTGTGTGGCCGCGGTAGCCGAGTGGTATAGGTATCGGACCGTGGCTTGCTTTGTCACGAGTTCGAGCCCAGTACCACTAAAGACCCGCCGTGTAGGGCAGCGATGCACGTTAAATCTGTCGAGAGCTGAAACGTCCTCCCGTTGGTGTGGTGTGGTAGTTAGGAGAGGGGGGTGACAGCTCAGGTGTCGTCCACGTCACTTGACCATGGTTCAAAATTACGTGGTCCGTCGCCAAAAGCCCTCGTGTAGCTGAACATTGCGACGTTAATATTAAATCAATCAATC
This sequence comes from Trichonephila clavipes, assembly GCA_019973935.1. Taxonomy (NCBI): domain Eukaryota; kingdom Metazoa; phylum Arthropoda; class Arachnida; order Araneae; family Nephilidae; genus Trichonephila; species Trichonephila clavipes. Next base: position 294,059 of record BMAU01018040.1, on the reverse strand, counting down.
AATCAGAGAATGCTTGAAGTATCATAAAAGGCATAGAAAATAAGGATTGCAATTAATAATGAAGCATAATAAATACATTGCTTTTATTTTTTTAAAACTTGTAGTGGGTGGCATTTGATGTTAATAAACAGCTTTTTCAAACATAAATTCATTTATTAAATTAAAAAATATGGCAACAAAAATAATAGTCCAACAGCATATATAGAAAGGAAAATTGTTCGTTGTGTCCCTGTAGCTCAATTGAAAAATCCAAAGGTCATGGGTTCGAATTCCACCCGGGATGACCTATTTTCTGAGAATGTAATTTCTGTTTTACTATAATAATTAAAAATTTAGTTAATAAATAAACAGTAACAAACAAACACAAAAAAAATAGAAATAAAACATACATAGTACATTGAAAGGAAAATTGCAAGAAAAATGACTTTATATTTTGTCACTAAATATTCTGAATTTGTCATATGTATAAACATATTTATATTAATTGTGACTGTTTAATAAAAATTTTCTTTGTTGACCTAAGTAGGAATTGATTTAATTTTTTTATATTACTTGTTTCTATGGAAGTAATGTGATAGGTGCATTGATAAAATAAAAGATGTGAAAAATGAAAGCGATAAAAGTGTCAAACTTTTTTTTAAAAAAGGTAATTATAAATGTTAAAATAAATATATAAAGATTATCTTTTTTATTATATTTTTCAAAGATAATTTAACACATTATGTGTGTAAAATATTTTTCATATTCAAGACATTTTTATAAGATGTGGTATGTAAATGAAGAAATGTATTACAAAATTCTATTATGTTCAGTAAAACAAAAGAAAAAATATTTTTAAATGCATTAAGAGGGAGGGTACACCTATCAACTTCCTGTAATGGCAAAATTTTTCAGAATAAAAAAATGCTAACACTCATGTGAAATTTGTAATTAGTCAAAAATTTATTCTAATACTTACACACATTTTAATAGCAATAGTTTTTAGGGAATAGAAATATATATATTTGTGTACATTTAAAAAGTATTTAAATATTTGAAATAGGCATAGATATCTAATAATATACAATTGAAAAGTGAGAAAAAGAAACGAGCCTCACAGTAGTCGCATATGATGTGTAACATTTGGTAAAACATGCAATAGTAACTTAAATCCTGAAGAAAATGAATCCAGTATGTGGTTGGAAATAATTTTCTATCAAATAATTATATCTTTAATGAAAATTTTATTTAGGAGTAATGCAATTTTTTATCAAAAATATTTATTCTTCAATTTGGGCAAGAGTGGATACAATAGACTTATGATAAGTAAAATACAACATATATACTTGTGATTTCAAAGTATTTAAAAACCGTTGAAAAACAGCATCAATAAGAGTACCACTGTTAGTTGTCGAACCATTTTGATTTGTATTCACTTCGAGCTTTAGTTCGCCAGTCAAAAAAGCTATGAGCACCTCAGCTTGTGACAAACTGTAGTTAACGTTGAAATCACCATTCAAAATCATCGGAAGTGCATGATAGTTTGTTTCTAAAAGAGTAGAACCATCCTCGGTATATGGTAAAAGTACAAAATGCAGGAGATCTTCAATTTTTTTAACAGTTTGATTCAGAGAAATATATATGGGTATCAAAATCACTGTTTGACCATTTTTAAATATGCTTCTGCTGCACGTAAGTCCCCAATATCTTGACTAGCAATACCCAGTCCACTTGTTTGACGATAAATAATGTCCATCTGAGGAGTCACAACATGCGAGTTGTTCTGTTTGCGATACATCGCAACACCAGCTGCTCTGTGGCCTGGTCGTTTAAATTGTACGCAGCAATCAAAGTTACGTATCGAAACACATTCATCATTATCTAACCAAGTCTCTGCCAACATGAGTAACGTACAATTTTGTAAAATAACATCTTCAAATTGCAAATTTGCGTAAGAAAACGAAATTGAGTTTTAGAATTCAAATCTTTTGAAATACTAACTTTAACAACATAAAAAAACAAATGCTTGAGTTGGATTTCGCATATATTCTGCTCTGGATTTACCCATCTCTGCAAATTACAAAAAAATTAAAATAACTAAAATTTGCACGACAATAAAACAAATTCGTAAAAATGGAAATACAAGTAAAAAAATATAAACTTAACATGCAATAAATATAGAACTTATATATTCCAGATTTTCTTTTTCTAAATAAACACCATTTTCCACGTCACCCAGGAGGTATGGTGCAAAGACGCATTACCCTTTTTATCCAAATACTATACTGTTCGAATTCATACTTCGTATTAATACAAAGAATTTTCAGTCTACCTAAGGTATGTAATGATTAAAAGATTAGAAAAAATAGTTTGTCCCAATTAATTCAAACAGTATAGTAGGAAAGGCGGGTTCCCCAATAGGTCTATTTCCTTATACAACATGAACAATAAGTAATTACGTATTAGCCTGTCACCAATGGATACTATAATATAAATTTCACAATAGCTTAACATTACTTTAAACAATTTTAACAGATGTTTAGAAACAAATGCATAAATTTAATTATAAACAATGAAAAAAACTACTTATATTACTTGATGCTTATTTTTGAAATAAAATGTAATAAATGTTTTTCTCAATATACAAGGCAGGAAAAAAAAATCCCCTCCCCAACATTTCTGTAAGTGAACTGGCATCACTAGTTTTTATATTTACTGCAGGTTTGGTGAAACTTATTTACCTTAGTTACTTCAAGTTTAGAACATGCTAGTTATATAATAATAGAAAATTACAGGAATAATCCACCATTCTGCAAGAAAGAAACATTTCATAATTTAATTTTCACCAATCATATTGACATGATATGATGCAAGAGTGGTGCTAGAATGCATTATTTTAAGTTAAGTATTTATAGTATTTACATATTATTGTTGTTTTGCTCTCTTGGAACCTTTATTCTTTTTAATGAATTTCCTTTGCTGATCAATATTTTTATTTGAAGGAACAGTAGCCATTTCTTGTTGGACAGGTGGTGAACTAGGTAAATTTGTAACATTATCCAAACTCTTAAAATGTATTTCTATGGCAGTAAATGCTTCTTTTAGATAACGCACTTGATCAATGGATTTCACTTCCCTTATTAGTCTTCCAATGTTTTCATATTTGGTTACAATTGTATTCATTTCTGAATCCATGGAAGCTTTATGTAGATTAGATATTATTGCATTTTTTTCTATTTGATGCTGTTCTTTATTATTTATATCTATACTAGGATTATGCTGTGTTTGTTGCAAGTCTTCTGTAACAGAATTCATTAAGTTGTTCTTTTGCTGTATGAAATGAATGTGCTTGCAAATCACAAATCTTATGCAATAATCTACACAAGTACATGAAAAAGAAATAATGCAAATATTGCATTCCTCGCACCTGATATATATAGGGCAACAACACAATCTATTTCCCTCGTGAATGTCATAAGTGAAGATTGATGATCCTTCACTTTTTGTCACTATGTGTTTTTCATTACATTGAATGTAATCATACGTATTGTTCATTTTTTCACTCCCTCTGTGTCTTTTTTGGATCAGAGCAACACGAGAGGTTAACTTGCCACGTTCAATACTAATTACACAAGATAACAATTTCTTTGCAATGGCGGCTAAAAGTAATGAAATTGTTTTGTCAAACCTTTTCATTACTGTGCCTCCTGCCCATCATCTTATTAAATGTGGGAATGTGTATTTCATTCAAAATATCTTTTAATTGAAATTTAATTTCTTCTTTGAACTTCATAACTTTGGTATTAACATTTGAGTTCCAGTTTCTGATTACATGCCAGCTACACAATAAATGTTGGAAATCATTCCCAAATGCCTCCTTCCAAGCATTTGGAAATGAATTTGTGTCATCACTCATCAATACGTTTGGTTTAAAGTTGGGCACTTGTTTTTTGATTTCGATGAAAAATGGAATGAGTATTTCAGTTGATACTCGTGACGAAAAAAGTGTAGCAACGGGCATTCCCTCGTGATTTTCATCATGCACCATTAAGGTTGTCAACTGAAAATTATATATATATATTGATCGGTTCCATGGGTGGAATCAATCATGACACAATTTTTACCATACAGTTCGAGAAGTTTTTCTCGGGCATCATTCATTATTGCTAACAAGAAATCTCTTTTGTCAATTCTTGAATAATTATCCATTTCCCCAGCAACTGGTTTATATAGTAATACTGGATTCTTTGTGTCACTTTGCATTTTTTTCCACTATAATATCGACTGAGGTTGCATCATCTGTATGCAGAATAACTTTTTTCCCAATTTGTTTATCTCTGCAGATGTTATGAAGATCTTTTCGTGTAGTTAATCCAAATCGCTTTGTAGGTGAATATTCCTCTCTCACTTTGTCTAATATTGTAGCCATTGGTATTCCAAGAGAGAGTGATGATGCAAGACTGGATTTTTCTGCTTTAGACAGATTAAGTTTTCCGACTTCCATATCATGTCCAACATGAACAGATTGATATTGAACAGTTATTTCTTTCGCCTCTTCTACAGTGTGTGTAGAAACATTAATGACAGCTGGGCAGGTGCAACCACATCTGACAGAACCAGAAGCTTTCATATGTCGAACTCTGTTCAATTTCGGTTTTGAATATCCACTTCGATGACACACATAATATGAAAATTTTACTCCCACTTTTTCTGATGCACTTCTTAAACGAAAAAATGATCGACTGTCCAACTCGATTTTCTCTTTCCATTTTAAGAAATCTTCTTCTGAATAAAACGTTTGACTTGAAAAGTTCAGTTTCACATCGTGTTTCTTTTGTAAATGTTCATGTAAATTCACAATCGTGCGGAATGTTTCCTTGCACAATCCGCAAACTTGATTTTTAGAAATTACAACATCTTCTTCCGGGTGAATTTTTCTCATATGAGCATATAAATTCTTCTTATATCCGACGGTTATACCACATTTTTTGCAAGAAAATGTAGGTTTATTTGGCCCTGAAAAGGGCCTTTCAATGGAATTTTCTAAAGACATTTTCAACACGTGAGAGCAACACGGCAAATAAATCCGATACGACTACTAGAAAACGATTTCTCCTGCCGTCGAGCATACTCGCGCATGCGCAGTAAAAACTCCCATTGGCAGCCGTTTAGTATTCGAGACGCTAGGCCTGCATCTTTCAAATCTACAACTGGAAATATTTTCTTACCCTCTAATGTACTAATGATATCATCTGTACAAGGAATTTGAAAATGTTCTCTTTTAATTACTTTGTTAAGATCTCTAGGGTCTAAACATAATCTTAAATTTCCATTGGGTTTTTCTACAATGACTAAACTTTGCACCCAATCAGTTGGCTTATTAACTTTTGACACTATTCCTTCGTTTTCTAATCTATCTAGAGTACTTTTTAATTTTGGCTGCAAAGCCAGAGGAACACGTCTTGGTGGGTGAATTACTGGTACAGCATTATCTTTTAAAGTAATGTAATATAGTTCATTTGGAACTTCCCCTACCCCATTAAATACATCTTTATATTGCTTAATTAACTCATTTTTACTTATAGTACATTCAATAGCATCAATTCTTTCAATAAGTTTTAATTCCTTACAACCTCTTAACCCTAATATTGGTTTGGATTTTACATTTACTACATAGAAAGGCAAAGGAACAGTTTTGAGTTTATCAGTAGAGCAATTAATTATAAAGGAATCATTTGGCTTTAAATTAAAAATAGCATATGTAGTTAGAGATATATTAGTTTTACTAAGTTCTGGATTAACTTTAAACATACTCAAAATATACAGTGGTAAAATATTTACTTCAACTCCAGTATCCAGTTTAAAATTTACATCAAACACTTATTATTTACATCTAATGAAGCATTTTTGTACCAAAAGTTGTTTCAAATACCATTTCTACATTCTTAAAATTAGAGTCTGTACTATTTTTCATTGCACACATTTAGTTTCCTTTTCATTCACAGAATCAATATATAAACCACTTCATTTTCAGGAACGTTCATTTCATGAATGTTCTTTGTACTCTGGAAACATTTAGCAGCAAAATGGTTTTTCTTCTTGCACTTGGCACAAATTTTTCCGAAAGCTGGACACTCTCGAGGCTTGTGTTTTCGTCCAGACTTTTTGCAGTTGCACTGGGTTTTAGACTTGTTCTGATTCTCCTTCGCGATGTTCATTGTGACTGTATCGTACTTCATATTTCGAATTTGTTCCCGACTCGCTTCAGCTGCCCGGACGATTTCAATCGCTTTTTCAACATTAGAAAAGAATTAACTTATGATAAAATTTAATTGCAATTTTTAAGTGGAAGTACAGCACTATATTGTGTTTTTTTATTCCGTTTGTGTTGTTTTTCTTCTAAATATATATTAAAGGCAAAACTACTCTCTCCAGAAACATGATACTTGTTATTCTGGAACGAACCCCTTTATAAAAAATGTATATATTTTTTTTTGATCACACAAATATGTATATTATAATCATGTCAATGTCAATCTCGACTTATATAGTCTTGTGTGTTATACCAATACCGAAAAAATAATATGGCATGCTTCTCAGAATTTAACATAATTCTCCCCCCCCCCTTTCCCTCCCCTTTAAAATGGAATAATGGTTGAACAATCTTTCTCCACACTTTTGGAAAAAGAGAAAAGGGAAAAGAGCTGTACTTTTTTCTAAATTCTTTATACAAGCTATTTTCCTTCGACTCTTGTTAGCAGATGGCGCTGTGTTCAGTAGGTAGCGATATGGCTATTTGTTTCATTTGTTACCTTTCAAACTTGAGTCGGAAAATCTGTTTGTAAGGTTCTATGTAGTAACATTAATAGTTATATATTCTTCAAACTTTTTAAGTTTCTGTAAACACCATTCGTTCCTCCGAAGCGTGGACCAAGGTACATACTATAAAACAAAACAACAATCCTTGTAAATAAAAATCATAAGTACTTATTTTTCAAGCTTTGAAATGCGAGCAATAATAACTGGAATTCCTTTCAGGACTTCTATCGTATTAAAAAAAAATGCCCAAGCTGAATAAAAAAACCATTTCTTATTTGATTTTAAACGCTGACTGCGCCTCTAGTAGCGACTTGAGTCTCTAACTGATCGAAGAGAGGGTATAAATTCACACAAAAATTTCTTGCGAAGAAAAAAGTAAGAAAAATTAAAATTAAGTCGAAAGGAGAAACACACAAAAGTTCTGTTCAATATTTTGTTTGAAATATAACAGAGAGATTTTATAAGTAATTATCTGACTTTCTGCTTTAGGAAACTAAAGATTATTATTTTTCACGGGACAGAAAATCAAAGTCAAATTAAATTTATCTACACAATCTATGGAGCTACGAAATAAAAATAATAAAAAGACACCTGAGCATTATGGCCATTACACCCAATTTTTTAAGGAGAAAAAAACAACAGCAGCGCCATCTTTCCTTGAATGCAAGATGAATCAAGTGAAAGAAGTTGGGGGTCTTTGGGAAACTGGATTTTATGAAATCCGCCGTCCCATATCTGAAGTATTTGAATCATTAAATGTGGTAATTGGAAATTAAAAATGCACTTAATAGTAATTATAGTTCACTTGAGTTCTTAAAATTGTACTGTCCAAAATGTCCTTTATGTTGATTCCAGAGTTTTTTGCTGTCTTAGGTGATTAATGTGGAGTCTTGACAGTTCGTTGTAGCTCGCAAGGAGCCGTGCTTTCTTTAGCAGTGTGTCGTCGCAGCATGGTGATTGATGGGGGTGGCATCTGGGGTGAAGCGCTTGTCAGGAGGAGTGACGTCATCTCGTAGAGGAGTGGGCTGTCAGTCTTGATTTGTGGTCTTTCTGTTGATTGTCGGTCCTGTTGTGTGAGATAGGGCACTTCTATTGGATGTTGCAGCAAGTGAGAATCCTCTCTATTGGCCGTGCCGTAGGTTGTGCAGAAAGTAGTGGGGAAAATTTTTGAATAATTTCCTGTTAGATGCATTGAATGTAGAATTGTTGGGGAGTTGAATGAAATTTAAAGTTTAATGAAAAATTAATGAAGAGTAATTTAAAATTTAGCAAGAAGGGGTTCATTCGCCGATCGGTGAATGAACGTTTATGTGAATTATGGCGGATTGTAGGAGTCTAGGAGAATTCTCCTAGGTCTTTTTGAGTGTCCAGAGGGGTGTAATTTTCGAGATTGATGATGTTAGAATTATTGATGTTGGGGAGATTATCATAGAAATTTTTGGCTAAGTCTTGAATATGTTTTTTAAAAGGAGGTATTTTGATTGCTCTATAAATGTTTTTGTTGGAGTTGTATCTACATGCTCTTACAATACACCGAATGATGGAATTTTGAGCTATTTCAAGAATTTTGATATTTGTATTAGCTGCGTAGCCCCAGATGGGACATCCGTAGCTCAGAATTGGTCGCAAGACGGCCGTATAGAGAAGTACTTTATTGTATAAATACATATTGGAATTCCGGCAAATTAAAGGGGTAGAGTTTCTTTAATGCGATCCGGAATTTATCTCGCGCATAAAGAATATGAGGCTTCCATGTGAGAGTTTTATCAAAAGTAATTCCAAGGTACTTAGTTGTTTGAGACCAGCGTAGTTTTGTGGAATATAGAGTGGGTGGTGCAATTGGTTTACGAGTTTTAGTGAATAACACCGCAACGGTTTTATCCACGTTGATTTTGATCTTCCAGTCGTTGAAGTATTTTTCGGAGTAGGGCCAGGTGTTTGTTTAGTGCTATTGTAACTGATTTTGTATTTTTGTAAGTGGCTGAGATCGCAGTGTCATCAGCATATAGGTTAATCATGGTGCGTGGGTGTGAGGGTATATCATTAACGTAGATGTTGAATAACACAGGGCCCAATAAGGAACCCTGTGTTACCCCAATGTTGACGCGGTGTGTAATTGAGAGCGTGTCGTTCACTCTGACTTTGTATTTCCTGTTAGTAAGGTAGGAGTATAGAATATGAATGATGGCAGGTGGAAAATTATAAGTAATAAGTTTATAAATGAGTCCGTCTATCCAGACACGGTCAAATGCCTTTTGAATATCCAGGAAGACAGCACCAGTGGTCCTGCCTCTCTGAAATCCTGAGGATATTTTTTCCGTTAATCTGAGTAGCGGGTGGTAGGTAGAAAGTTGTTTGGTGAATCCAAACTGATTAGAGATGAATCAAGGCATGTGTTAATAATATATATACTTAACTGTTATTTTTTTAAATTTATTCAAATGAAAAGAAAAATGGTAAGAGTTTATCTTTTAAATTTGCTAATATACGAACAATAAAGAAACAATATCATTTCTTATTCGTACAGAGATGAGTATAAGTTGTCAAGCTGGTATTTAAAAGAACATTTAATTTAGATGAGTAGTATTTTTTTTTTTTTTCTTTTTGTATTTCAATTTAGTATGAAATTATTTGTTATTAGGGGACTTTTTTTTAGTAAAACAAATCATTGCGAGGTCCTCATTCCATTTTCCTTCATATTGTATAATTTTAGACAAGAATTTTCAAGTTTTGACAAAATTTCGACTGAATGTGATATAGTTACATATAGTTGTGATATACTTACATATAGTTAAGTACCAATGATTTTCTAATTAAAAATATGTATTTTACATATTTTTCGATATATATATATTCACTTTAATAGTAGTTGGTGCGTGTTTCTTTTTAAAGAAAAAATTCTATTAAGTACAATGTTTGATAAAATTTCATGTGGGTTCATAAAGATGTAGATACATAAACTAAGGAGTTTTTCAATTAAAAAAAAAATGAGTGTTTGATTCAGTGTGCAAGAGACTGGAGGAGACACAGAGGGCTAGAGAAACCCGAAAGTGGTTTGTGAAAAGAGTAATTTCGCTGAAATGATGCGCTTCAATTCAACATTTTAAAAAACTATATATTTTATGTTTTTTTAATCATTATTTCTATGAAGAATCCACTCGATTGAAATAAAAATTTGTAATTGCAGTCGACATTTTTATATGTTTTAATTAAAGAGTTTTGAATTTTGTTTCGTTACCCTCGTCGTTGAATTATGAGAAAAGGCATTTCCGCGTTGGTCGGGTTTTTAGGAAAAATGTCTGTAGGCTAAAGAAAGCATAAAGTACAAAATTTATTACCCCAGAGAAGATTGTTCCCAGCTAAGGAATAGAAGGAAAATAAGAGAGAATGAGAAAAAAAAGAGTAAGTAAAAGTAAAAAAAGAATAAGTAAAAAAAAAAGGGTAAAGAAAAAAGACTGTGTCCGACTATCTTGGATGGGCTACCAACCGCCTTCCATTCACAGACGCTATCCCACTACTGCACCGTGCGGGAGCTTTTGCCTGCTCCGTTTCCGACCTGGGCCGGTTCGCTTCTCCTTAGACGACCTGGTGATCCCGAGTTCCCTCAGGTGCACCATATCGACATCGTGCTTAGCGCGGACGCCTGATCAACATGGAGAAGCGGAGGACAGAACCCCCAACCTCACGCCGTCCAACAGCCTAGACCTCCAAAGCGGCTGGATTACAAGACCACGCCACCGCTCTCGATTGTTGCGAGAGCTTTAATACTGCTATATAAACTTGTCCAAGTGACCTGCATTTTCACGAGACAGTTAATTTAAAGAATTTAATACATTTGTTTAGTTTTTATGCTTCTCGGGATGTTTCCTCTCCTCGTTTAAAACTTTTTATCTTGTAATTTCTCTACGCGTTTGAAAATTTCAGTAATTCATTCCAGGCAATCAATAACAGGATACAGTCCTGGCACCATCTATTGAGAATAAAGAGTAGCAAAATGCTTTGAAAACCTTCACAATTAGTGTAGTATAATTTTTTTTTATTTCATTCTTATTTCCTGAAAAAAGGAACTCTAGAATTCAAACATCATTTATAATTTATCTTTCTCTCTAAGCATCATAAGAGCCATTTGTAAATGCAAATATATCTGTGTATGAAATATTTTGTCAAACACTTACTGAGACAAGAATATACGTATTTGTGTTTACTACTTTATAAATTTCACTTGTTCTCTCTCAAATTAAACTCGAATTATCAACGGGCGCCATCTACCCCAAATAATATGTATTAAATTTATTTTTTTAAGCAATAACGTCTCACTGAGATATGTTTGAACATTTGATGCAAGCTTTAAGTGATACAGTACAGTCCCGATAATCCGAACAATATCGGACCGACCCCTGTTCGGATTACGTGATTGTTCGGATTAGCCGGAGTAACAGCGAAATCACTATTTGAACCGGGAGTACGGGTCTATTGTGTCTATGTATTTTGTCGTAATGTGAGCGTACGCGCCCGCTTTTCTGCCGCGTGGACTGTACTCCCAATCCTCGACGCGTGTGTCCTCCCTCCACCACTCCTAACTTAGTGTGTCAGTGTGACTGCGTGTGCGTGTGCTCGTACTGTTGGCCGTCAGTCGTTCCGCGCTCGTTCTATACTCGTCTGCTTTTGTCTCTGTGTTAATAACAGTATTACAGTGTGATATTCTACGGTGAAAACAGTTTGTTGTGTGTTTTGGACATTTGTCTGTGATACAGTGTACGTAAACAGATTGTTATGGCGAGTAAGCGTAAACACTCAACACTTACTCTTAAAGACAAACTAGAGGTTCTAAAGCGTTTAGATAAAAGTGAAGGTGTGACAAAATTGGCTACAGAGTTTAACGTTGGCAAAGCATCAGTTGGAGACATCAATGAATGGATGGAAGAAGACGGGGAAACAGCCGAATTTCTGACTGATGACGACATAGCTGCGGCAGTGACTCAAGAGCTAATGGAGGAGGAGGGAAGTGACGGCGAGACGCAATGCAATAAGAAGGACGTGGTGCCACATGCAGACGGCGCAGCTGCCCTTGACCTTGCCCTGCGCTACTTAGAGCAACAGCCCGACACTACACCAGCTGATGTGTTATTTATGAGGCGCTGGCGAAATTAAGCATCATCGAAAAGACAGTCTTCGTTGCGTCAGAAAAAATAACTGAATTAATGTTATAAGGTACTTTAGAAATTCACTACATTATCAGTACTGTACTGTACTGATAATGTATGATAATGTATTTTATGTTTAATCTTATGTTGTACAATTTTTCATACTAAACATTAGTGTTCTGTTCTGTAGTTTATTCCATTTTAAAATTTGTACCATAACTTGATGTACAGTGCGTGAATATTAAATAAAGAACTGTTTTGAATTAAGGTTTACACTGTTTTATATTGAAATATTCACCGATTTTTTCGTCCTTAAAATTATAAAAAATTTTCCGCGGAGCCGTTCGGATTAACCGGATGTTCGGATTAGCCGTGTTCGGATTAGCGGGACTGTACTGTATTTAGTAAACTTTGCCTTCAAAGTCACTTTTCATCTCATTGCATTGCGTTTCAATTTACCAAATACTAATATGATTCGAGTTTCTTCTAAGTATACAATTTAATGAATTGTCACTTTTATTGTATTTTCAGTGGCCAATCATTACACCAGGCCAACAATATTTAACACACATATATTTACTTAGGAATTTTGGTACAGAACAAATAATTAATGTTGAAGACTTCAGTATTTGATTATTAATTTTATTAATACGAATTTTCCAGTAATAATAAACTCTTGTTTAGTGCGTATGTACATAAAATTCTGTATATCCATTTATCAAACTTTGCCAATTTTCATGAAAAAGTAATGAAGTAAATTTGAGTGTTTTCCCATTATGAAACACATTAGAAATAAACAGTTTCACCTAAAAACTTTTGAAAATGCTTTCCAGTGAGAAACATAAATAATCCCTGTTCAGCTATTCTGCTTTTAAATTCATAAAACCATTTATTTATTTTTGCTAATTAATGGAGACATTTTCAGATAGGCTACTGAACTTTTAAAATAAATGCCTCAACATTTCAAAAAATAATTGAATGAACATAATCGAAATATGAACATGGCTTTCCGTTTCAACTTTGACCTGAAACCCACAAGAGAGAAGCATATATTTTTTTTTAATATACATCCCCCTTCATCCCGAAAGATGACATTGGCTTCATTTGCAATGCCCACACTCTCTCGACATCTATTAGTTCTATGACTGCAATAGTAAGCACCGAACAATTCTCAGGCTGTACCGTTTCGACATCGAGATACTCATAATTGTGCACCTATTTTATATATAACTTACAGTTTAATGTGCGAGTTTTCTTTCTGATGGCAAGGATTAGTAACAAAACCAGTTTTGAATCACATACTTTCAATTTGAGCCATCGTTAAATGTTTTCACAAACGTTTTCTTATTTTACTTGGAATGAATTGTTTAAATTTCATACTGCCCATCCCGAAGCAAATAGATATCGAACTCCTAAAATGATTTTTTTTCCCCAGTTTCAGTATATGAATTTATTTTATCTAATCACAGGTCAATTAAATCCTGCTTCTTCTCATTGTTTTTGTTCCCTCTGTGTGGGTTAAAAATATCTGTAACAATTAATTTCATATAATACATGTATTAATAATATAAAACTTGCTTGATTTATCATTCCTTCAGTTAATTGCAGCGGTAAGTCTAAGACAGCGATACTCAACCAGCGGCCCACTGAGCCTTTTTAAGCCGCCCGGCATGGCACACTACACTGAGAAATTCATTTATTTCAGCCCAGTAGCGCACACAAAAAATTTTCAAGGGGGATCCAGGTTTGTGTGTGAAAGTCCATTATTTTGGTATCATGCTCCAATACGCCGCTCAACATATTCTTCTGATTTTGTCGAATTTCGGGAACAAAAACAATACAAACTTAATTATTGAATAATTAACTGGCATTAATTAATTATTAATAACAAATACATAATTAAAGTTTACGTTACATATACATAGGATCATAACCAATCGAAAAAAAGTCAAGGGCTATGGGGGGTTATCTGGACCCCTATGACACCCCCCTTGTGGGCACAACTGTTTCAGCCCAATGTCATAATAAATTGGCGGGAAATTCTCTCACTCAAGAAATCAAATCTATCAAATTTGCTTTCTGTTGTCTTGTGTTAATATATATATAAATATATATTGTATCTGCAATGGCAAGTGTTTACTGTAACTTCGTGAGAAGGTAGCGTACGAAAATAACAACACAGCAAGGTTGTGGGAGTAAAAAAAATACTTTTAATTTTTTCTCCTACAGGGAAATTAGATTAAATTGGATTTAGAGTTTAATTGTCCCTGTGTCTAGCCAGTATGGTAGCCCCTTTTTGAAGTCGCTCTCTCCACAGCTTGTCTCGGTACAGTCCGCTATGCGTTTTTTTTATTCGCGTCCAGGACTCCTCGTCAGCATCACGGTCCAAAAAACTCCGAGATCCTCCTTTTCCGCAAACGACCAGCCCTCGTCTTTTCAATCTTTTTATCTTTTCTTCTTTTTTCAGCTCTTTTAAAACATCAGGGGCAGTCCATTTCTCCCCCTCATGCTTTCTCATTGGTGGGCCCATATGAGTCGATCCTTGAACCTCAACTCATTAGAGCCTATTGGCGCATAATCCGTCAATCATCCTCTACCCTGGTATCTTTACAAACCAGCAGGTGTCCGACACATGCTCCGACGGCCAAACCCCTTCGGCCAACTGTCGTCGTTTTACCATCTTTGATGACAATTCGCCATTGTGTATGTAAGGCGACAGTCAGCTGCCTCGGAAGCGATCTCGTCCACAGTAGTATGGACAGACTATTGTATGTCCAGTCACACTGGCACCAAAGTCCAAACTCTAAATAAATGAGAATCAGCCCCAGCTGCAGGTGCACCAAAACTCAGTCTAGTATTGTCCTGAAATAGTATTGTCCTGAAAGAGTGAAACTCGTTTCGAGAGGGGGACGTCACAACTTCCTTCCCCCTAAAAAAGGTCAATTTCACAGGACTTCTCTGGTCCCTGTTGGATTCAGTTCTTAGAACTCACACACATAAAGATCGTCCCATCAATGAGATTGATCAGAGCTGCAATCCCGGTATTAAACACAATAAAAAATAACATAATATATGAATCAAAATTTCAAAAAAAAATGTACACTTTACACAATTAGGACAAAATCCGAATCTGGGATTCTTTTACTTAAAGCTACATTTCACCTTTAAATTATAATTTTTAAACAAAATGAGTCAAATGCCAAACTCTTACTAACCATCTACACTTAATCGCGCATGACTACAGAAGTAAACATCTGTTGGTTTACGGTTAACTGAGAGAGATCAGAGATTTTCACTAACATCCAACTTCTTCCACTATGTACACAGATACACTCACACACATACAAATAAAATAGTAATATAAATATATATAATAATTAATAGGAAAATCCACAAACTACTTATTCCAATCTACTTAAGCCGTCCGCGTTTCCATGGAGCCTCCCAGGTTTGTGTTTGATTTCAAAATTAAACGGCTATAAACTCAACGCCCATCTTTGTAACCTAGGATTAGTACTCCCATCTTGTTTAGGTACCTTAAGGGGTTGTGGTCGGTTTGAATAATAAATTTTTGCCCATCTAAATAATGCTTTAATCACTTTAGACTAAAAATTATCGCCGCTAATTCCCTTTCCACCGTGCTGTAGTTTCGCTCCGCTTTAGAAAATCTGTTGCTTACGAAAACGATGGGGTGCTCTTCCCCCTCTATTCTTTGCGATAAAACAACCCCAGCACCCACCTCACTCGCGTCCGTTTGCAGGATGAAATCCGTGGAAAAATCTGGGACAAACAATATGTGTTGGGAGACGAGTTTGACTTTTAGCTCCTCGAACGCTTTCTCATATTTCTCATCCCAAGTGATCTTCTCTTAATTTTCCCTTTCAGTGCGTCAGTCAAGGGTGAAGCTATTGTGCTGTAATTTGGGATAAAATGAGAGTAGTTCCCCACTAGAATTTCCGTTATCGTGGAGGAGCAAAACGCCTTTTGACAGCATGCCACGCCGTTTGTTTTGCAATGCTCTTCGAAGCTTCCGTAGAGTGACGCAGTAGACACCTGAGTTGACCGTTGTTCCTTTTTTGTGGCATATAGTCCACCAGCAAAACACCGCGCCGGTCCCAAAACATTATTGCCATAATCTTGCGCTTTGACAGCGTTTATTTGGCTTTGACCTTGAAGGGAGAGGATGTGTGTGGCTATTCCATCGACAGTTCCTTTGATTTCGGGGTGATATGGGATACCCATGTTTCATCTCCAAAAACGATTTGACTCAACATGTCATATTCTCTTCTTCCTCGTAACGAATCAAAAAGTCCAATGAAATAGCAAACCTCTTCTCTTTGTGTTCCGCTGCGAGTAGTCTGGGTACCCTCCGAGAGCACAATTTCTTCAAGTTGAGGTCTACAATCACAATTTTGTACACCACCGACCGAGAAACGTCGGGAAATTCCAATAAAAGAGTGAATATTGTGAATCTCCTGTTCTCATGAATTTTTGTTTCAACTGCATGCATCAAATCATCAGTGATTACAGAGTGCCGGCCTGAACGTTTCTCGTCGTGGACATTTGTTCGTCCATCCTTAAACTTTCTAACACATTTTTAAACTTTGCTGTCTTTTGTGGAATTTTCGAACTTTACCTCGTTGTTCCTGTGTCATAAATTTCGTTATCTGGTGATGAATGTCTGCAGCCGACATGTTTCTAGCAGTCGAAATACGGATAACAGTCCTTATCTCACACTTGGCTGGCGATTCAATCAACTTAAACATTTTAAAGGCGCACAGAGAATTTTTCACGAATGATACCGAGCTGGTAATGGCACGAGTATGTTCGAAAACGAATGCTGGTAAGTAACGCAGAGACAAGTTGCGCCATACGCATGAGGTATGGAACTATACGAGCCAACGGACCTTACTTTAAAAACAGCCCTCCTATATAAAAGGAGCGGCTAACATTCATTTATGCCAACCTTAACTATCAGATCTGAGATTAAATTTTGATTTAATTTCTAAACATTATTAGACTATGCAATGCCTTTACAAATATTTTACATGTTTCTTATCAAACATACGTATTCGTTTAATGTTTTTAAACACCACTTTTACATTAAAATTAGTGTTAAAAGCTGTTATAGCGATCTGGATGACGAAACGCGTAAAATTGAATTAACAAAAAAGAGCCTTTTGCCGATTGAACTACTCATTTATCAGAACTTCTGCATTCTGTAACTGTAAAATTAACGAAGAAATTTTTGTTTTTGCTCATTATTTCACAGGAATTGTTATGTACGTTGTAGGATTGAAAAGTTAACGGACTGAGTCCGTAACGGGAAATATTTCTACAGTAGAGCGATTATGATAACGTTCTTGTGTTACTGCATCCTTCCCCTTTTCTAAAAGTGGTTTGTCCCAAATAATGGGGTTGGTGGCTCACCATGGTATCGTATTCTGTTGGCGGATGCATTTAGTTCCCGGCGATTGAAAAAAATGGTACTAGTGGAACAGAGAGTGAATATAAAATTTTGTGTTGGCTTACGAAGGCGTGCTAAGGATATTAACGAAATGAAAAAGCATGTATAAGGTAGTGATACATTGTCGGAAACACAAGCTTATGAGTGGCATCGACGTTTCAGAGAAGGCAGGGAAAATGTCGAAGACGACAGGAGCTCTGGATGTCCGCAGACTTCCCGCACGGCTGTGAACACCGAAAAGGTTTTTGAAGAGGTACGTAAGAAGAGGATTCAAATGATAGCGCAAACAGCAAAATCAATTTGGATATCCAAGGCCACATGTCAACAGATCCTGGCTAAGGATCTGTACATGCATAGGGTGTGTCAACACATTGTTCCTCACTAGTTAATCAAAGACCAAAAGAGCAATCGAATAGAAATGATGAGAGGCTAAATCTCGGCTGTTGGTAAGTTTCCTTCCCTACTTGGCAGAATTGTTACTGGAGGCGAAAAATGGTGAACTGCGAGTCATATCAAAAACATGAAAGCATCAGCAAATTGGAATTCTTAACAATCTCCACTCAAGCAGAAATTTCAACAAGATCACTCGCTCTAAATGGAAGGTCATGATAAAGATGTTCTTTGATATCCAGGGCATTGTACATCTGGAATATATCCATGAAGAACACACTGCAAACAAAGAATTCTGTGTAAACATCCTTGTCGTTTGCGTGTATCGATCCGAAAGATAAAACCAAAATTGTGGGCTGAGCAATTATGTGTGCTTTACATGATAACACCCCTGCACAGTGATCCCTCCTCGATACTAACTTTCTTCAAAAGAATAAAATAACTGCTTTGCCACATCCTCCTTACTCCCCTGATCTTGACCCCGGCCACTTCAGCCTATTTCCTAACGCGGAACGTTGATTGTAGGGTCGTCGATTTTAATCCTCAGATGTCGTTTAAATTGTATCGCAGGCTGAATTAAAGGGCATGACTAAAAATGGATTCCAGAAATGCTTCGACGATCTTAACAAGTAATGGCAAAAGTGTGTTGTTGCTTAAGGGTTTTATTTCGAAGGAGGATGTGTTTCAGCAATTAAATTAGTAATGTTTTTTAAAATTATAAACTTAGTCCAGAAACTTTTGAATCCTACCTCGTACGTGTATATTTTGTTCTCGTGAAGTGATATCCGTACGAAAATTGTAACACTGTGAGTTCAATATATCTAGTGTTTAGTGATTTGAGATATGAAGGGTAATAGATAGTATTAGGTCAAATTTGTCTTACTCTATCTATAAGCACTGCCATTGCGTGTAAGAAATACGAATTGAAGTATCAGCTGACTAGGTTCTTGCGTGTTTCAGATTATTTAGTTTGTCCTCGTCAGTTAAATCTTCTTGAAGGAATATAAGTTGCAACAATTAATATAAAAAAATTAATTCAATTCGTACTTAGAACAGAGGAAATCTTTTTTTATCTACTTTATGTGGAATAGTGACAATAGAAGAAGTTGGGGGGTCTTTGGGAAACTGGATTTTATGAAATCCGCCGTCCCATATCGAAAGTAGTTGAATCATTAAAAAGTGGTAGTTGGAAATTCTAATGCACATAATGTAATTATAGTTCACTATTGTTCTTAAAAATCTATTGTCCGAAATGTTCAAAATGTTTAATCATGAGTTCGTTTGCTGTCTTGGGTGAAATAGTAGAGAGTCTTGAGAGTTCGTTGTGGCTCGCGAGGAGCCGTGCTTTCCTTAGCAGTGTGGTTGGAGCATGATGATTGATGGGGTGACATCGGAGGTGAAGCGCTTGTCCGGAGGAGTGACGTCATCTCGTAGAGGAGCGGGCTGTCAGTCTTGATGGATGGCCTTTCTGTCGTTGTCGATCCAGTTGTGTGAAAGAGGGCACTTCTATTGGATGTTAGCAGAAAGTGAGAATCCTCTCTAATGGCTGTGCCGAAGGTTGTGCAGAAAGTAGTGGGGGGGGAAAGATTGAATATTTCCTGATATATGCATTGAATTTAGGATTGATGGGAGTTTAGAGTAAATTAGAGTTTAATGAAAATTTAAAGAAAAGTAGATTAAAATTTAGTAAGAGGGGGTTCATTCGCCGATTGGTGAATGAACATTTAAATAAATTAAGGCGGATTGTAGGAGTCTAGGAGAATTCTCCTAGGTCTTTTTTGAGTATCCAGAGGGGAGTAATTTTCTAGATTGATGATGTTGGTATTATTGATGTTGGGGAGATTGTCATAAAAATTTTTGGCTAAGTCTTGTATATGTTTTTTAAAAGGAGGTATTTTGATGGCTCTGTAAATATTTTCGTTTGAGTTGTATCTGCATGCTCTTACGATACATCGGATGATAGAATTTTGTGCAGTTTCTAGGATTTTTATGTTTGTGTTAGCTGCGTAGCCCCATATGGGACATCCGTAGCTCAGAATTGGACGCAAAACGGCCGTATAGAGAAGTACCTTATTGTATAGATACATATTGGAATTCCGGCAAATTAAGGGGTAGAGTTTCTTTAATGCGATCCGGAATTTATCGCGCGCATAAAGAATATGAGGCTTCCATGTGAGGGTTTTGTCAAAAGTAATTCCAAGGTACTTGGTTGTTTGAGACCAGCGTAGTGGTGTGGAATATAGAGTGGGCGGCGCAATTGGTTTGCGAGCTTTAGTGAATAACACCGCAACGGTTTTATCCACGTTGATTTTAATTTTCCAGTCATTGAAGTATTTTTCGAGTAGGGCCAGGTGTTTGTTTAGTGCAATTGTGACTGATTTTGTATTTTTGTAAGTGGCTGAGATCGCAGTGTCATCAGCATATAGATTAATCATAGTGCGTGGGTGTGAAGGTATATCATTAACGTAAATGTTGAATAACACAGGTCCCAAAAGGGAACCCTGTGTTACCCCAATGTTGACGCGGTGTATAATTGAGAGCGTGTCGTTCACTCTGACTTTGTATTTCCTGTTAGTGAGGTATGAGTACAGAATATGAATAATAGCAGGTGGAAAATTATACGTAATAAGTTTATAAATGAGTCCGTTATCCAGACACGGTCAAATGCCTTTTGGATATCCAGGAAGACAGCACCAGTGGTCCTGCCTCTCTGAAATCCTGAGGAAATTTTTTCCGTTAATCTGAGTAGCGGGAGGTAAGTAGAAAGTTGTTGAGTGAATCCAAACTGGTTAGGGTTTAAAAAGTTAGTGCTATAGATGTGATTTTTGATTCTATTTAAAATTATGTGCTCAGCAATTTTGCTGAGCGAAGATAATAGAGAGATTGGCCGGTAGGCATCTGGAGAATTTTTGTTTTTTCCAGGCTTGTGAATTGAAAAACAATTGCAACTTTCCATTCAGTTGAAAGTGCCTGAGTAATAAAATTTTATTAATAATGTAGGTAAAGATTAAGATAATTTTAAAAGGAAAGTTTTTAATCATTTTATTGGTGATATTATCGATTCCAGGTGCTTTGGAGTTTTTTAGTTTTTTCATATAGTCACAGATCTCGTCTGGGTCTGTGGGAGAGATAGGAGATGAAGGTGGAGTAGAGAAAAATCTTGTTAGTGTATTAGTGACGTCAGAGTCTATTTTGGTAGTGTGCTTCCCTGGTCTTTTATTTTCCGTGTAATTGTCTATGAAAGTGTTTGCAATTAAGTTGGCCTTCTGTTCATCGTTGCTAGCGATGCCATTGGGTCCGGTTAAATTTGGAATGTCTGAGCGTTTTTTGCGAAAGTATTTTTGCATGCACCAGAGACTGTTATCTTGGGTTTCAAGTGATTCGAGTTTGGCGTTCCTAGTGTTTTGTGCGTGTATCCTGATTTCTTTTTTAATTAATTTTTGAAGTCTGTTGGCTTCAGTTTTGTGCAGTGGATTTAGTGTCTGTTGGTATAATTTCCTGGCCCTATTTTTACAAGTTATTAGATAGTTGATGTGTTGTGGCGTGTAGCTGTGTCGGGTGTTTTTAATTGGCTTGGAAGCTAAGTTGTGGGCGGAGCTAACCGCATCCGCGAACTTTGCTACTTTTTCTTCTAACGTAGATTCACTGTTGATTTTAGCATAGTCGAAGAGTTTAATTTCATTTTTGAGATTTTTTTCTGAAAGCAGACCAACAGGTGGTAATTGCTCTAGGATTATCTTTATGGATGGGGGTAGCAATATTAAAGTTTAACATGACAGGGTTGTGGTCTGACGAAAGGTCGTTTATGGATACAATATTGTAGGGGTAGTTGAAATTACTAATTATTGCGAAATCAAGAGTATTCGAGGAGTTGTATCCATATCTGGTTGGAGAGTTGGGAAAAGCAATTTCTAGGTTATTGTCGTCAGTGAAGTATTTTAATCGAATGCCTCTGGGAGAGTTTTTGGAGCAATTCCATGCACTGTGTGTGGCGTTAAAATCGCCAAAAATCACACAGTTACTGTTGGCCTGAATGAGAGCCTCAATATCAACAGTGAATAAGTTTTTATCAGATCTAGGGGAATATAAATACAAGTAATTGAGAAGTTGCTAATATTCGGGGAGTAATAGTTACGGTGGTAGCTTCTATATGATGCAGAGTGGGGATGGGGGAGAAATGCGGAATAGATTTTTTTAATAAAAATTATTGTACCACCGAGAGTAGGAGTAGTTCCGTTCGAGATGCGGTCGTTCCTGTAACATGTATAATTTGAAATGTTTATGTTGAGGGTGGGTCTCAAACGTGTTTCTTGGATTAGTAAGATGTCGGGATCGTACTTCTCTATAAAAATTTTTAATTCTGAGATTTTGCTTAGTAGGCCGTTTGCGTTCCAAGAACACAAACTC
Source organism: Trichonephila clavipes (assembly GCA_019973935.1). Taxonomy (NCBI): domain Eukaryota; kingdom Metazoa; phylum Arthropoda; class Arachnida; order Araneae; family Nephilidae; genus Trichonephila; species Trichonephila clavipes. Next base: position 271,853 of record BMAU01018040.1, on the reverse strand, counting down.
AGGCCGCTTATTTGGTGTCTATTCATCGTAGTCATCTAGAAGAGCCTCTACTAAGGCGCGTATTTCCTTCTTTCGTTGAGATTTATTTTTATTGGCATTGGATGGTTGAGGGGTGTTAGATGAGAAGTCTATACTACTATTAATTTGTTGAACAAGTAGTGATAGAGCTTGAATAGTTTGAGTTAGTGTTTGGGTTATGAGACCCATACATTCGTTTTTAGCATTACTGGTTTTTTGTTGCTTTGCAATGTGAGTTGTTGCGGCCTGAGTTTGTGCTGTTATTGTAGTAGGAACCTGACCGATTCGTGGTGCCATCTGTTGGGGGGTGGGAGCGGTATTCTTATTCTTTTCCTGTTGGGCTGCTGCTTGCGCAAAAGATACGTTTGGGCGGACTAGACTGTTAACTATTGTAGTGTAATTTGATTTTATTGTTGCTCCTTTGCGTGGTTTGGGGTATAGTGGACATTTTGAGTAATTGGCCATGTGGCCATATGCTTCACAATTCACGCAGTACATAGTTTCGACCTTATCGATCTCGCATTCACTTGTTTGATGGGGTTCCCCACATTTAAGACATTTAGGTTTTATATGGCAATTGCTTGCCGTGTGATTGAATTGTTGGCATTTATAGCATTGGGTCACCCCTTTGCTATCGTAGCCCTCTACTGTAACGTTTAAAAATGAAAGTTTATCTAGCTTAAAAATATTAGCGTTGGTCATGTTTCTTGGTAAGGATACCAAGAATACTGGGAGTGGTTGATTAGTTATTTTTCCAATTAGCTGGGAAACCCGATCAACGATGAATCCCAGATCGATTAGGTCTTTTTCTATATCTTCAGGTTTTGCTTTTTTGGGTAGTCCTTTAATTACTACCTTGATAGGTCTTTCTGCTTTAAGTTTAATAGAGTAGAATTGATATTGGATTTTTTTGAGAAATGCAAGAAGTTCATGGTATTGATCGTGTGTGTCGCAATATAATTTAAAATATTCTCCGGTCATTTTGCTACGAATTTTTGGCATGAAGTTGTTTATCACTCTCATTTGCTCTCGGAAGTCTAAAGTTATTTTTAGCATTACTGGTGGGGGGAGGTTCGTCGTGAGATCGGCTGATTTATTAACGGTGGCATTGGTTGTGGGTTTTTCTTGTTATTTACAGCGTTAGCATTGTTGACAGACGTTGCGGTCGAGGTTCCTTCTACGGGATCGATTTCAGAGTCATGAATTTCGAGGGCGTTGAATTTGTTGGAGAGATTGATTTTAAAATTTTGATCAGTAGCCAGTGGAGTATTTTGGTTTTTAGAAAGTTTACGGTTGGGTGGGGAAACAAATTCAGATTCATTGTCTTTTCTTTTGAGTGAGGCAGTTTTCGGTAGAGTAGGAGATTCGTTATCATTATTTTTGGTGGGAGTATTTAAAGGAGTGTGGTGTTCTGCACAACCGGGGTTATCACAGCTGGGAAGAGAGGAAAACTCACTTACCGTTAGTGCGTTGAGGGCGGTGTAGTTGTCGAGTCTTTGGAGGTGTTCTTTCATGATATGGCAGTCTTCGTCGTTTAATCCATGAAGCTTGAGGGATCTTATGTTAGCCTTGATGTTCTCGATGGTGATAGTGTAGTATTTGATGTTTCTTGCCAGTATCTTCATTTGCTCACAGTTGGTGAGGTGTGGAGTTCCGGGGCGGGAGTCATCTTGAGGTAAAGGCGGTTCATTTTCCATAGGGTGTCGATCGTCATTGTTATCCATTCCATTAGTCAATTCAGTATCCAAGTCCATAGCCGGGGTCAAATCCAAAATTTCAGTCATGGTATTTTTTTTTTTTTTTTATTTAGGTAAATCAAGAAGGCAGAAGTTTGCGTGAGGCTCTAAAAGAGCTCAAAGCGATACTGAAGTGGCGCAATCAGCACGCTGGCACTGTGCACCGGAATTCGTATGCGGAGCGTTCAAAAGTACGTTCGGACGCTAACGTGTCACAGGCCGTCTGACCAGTATACTGATCGGAATAGTGACAATGATGATAAATATGTATATACATATGGCAGAATCACAACATTAAGTGGTAATTAATTTTTATTAATTATCATTAAAGTATCCTATTGTCATTCAAAGCAATTGTGTATATCATACGTTCCCAAACCTTTTCGTCTCATATACCCCTTGTCATGTTTTTCGCCTTTGGGTAGACCCCTTCTTACTTAATATTAAATTTTTGTACTTTTTTCAACCTAAATATCTTTTTTTTTGGCTGCTGGTGGGAGATGTTCAAGGTTTTTGGCATGACTGAGAGCTTAGATGCTGCTCTCTGGTTGGATGCTTGGTAAGTGATGATTGGCTGCCCTAGGGGGCTAAAATGCATTCATTGAGAGCAAAGGTTTTTATAGCCGTCTAATTTGCATATTTCCACCACAGACGCTTGTAACAGCGCCACCTACCGGATGATTTTCGAATTATTTTTTTTTCTAGTTTAAAAAAAAATCCCGTGACATACTAATGCTCATCCTGCAAAGTTTTTTTTTTTCCGTTCATTTCTCCGGATTTTATGAATTTTTAAAGTTTTTACGGACTTTTTGCCCACCCGGTATTTGTGAAAAGAGTCACTTTCGTGTGATGTAAAACCTAATAAGAAAAAAAAATCTTAAGAAATATAATTGAAAATCTGGTGTATATAAAACTGGAGATTTGGTTATGACTGGAAAAAAGAGTTTTAAATAATACAGCGCCACAAAATAAATTTCATAATACAACTTAATAAACCACTTTTTTTGTTTTATTAATTTTTATATATATATTAAACAAGTTGCACTCCTAGTGTCGACGCTGAATTGGCAACCATACGGAATATATTAAAATAATCCCGGTGCTTTAAGCTACTGGGTATTACGAAAAAGTATCTTATCGATCGGAGGTGGCGAACGCTTAACCTTCAAGATGTATACAGGTGGTGCTGGTTTAGCAGGGCTTCGAATCAGTTCAGAAATATAGCCGTTTAAATCGTTTCGGTGCTAACGGTCATTTTGTTATAGGAAAGCAACTAAACAATATTTTCCTTCTTGATGTCAACGATATAATTACCATCATTACATGTGCATTGCTTCTCGATTTCCTGTTTTGATGTTCATTAGTACTTTTCAGATTCACATGAAACTACTAGTAGAAGGCAGATTTAATTCAGTTGTGAATGTACTAGATCAGGGGTGTAAAACCCGCGGCCCAGGGACAGCATGTGACCCGCTTTGAATAATTTTACGGCCCGCGAGGTTTTTTACAAAATTCGACTATTTTGTACAATATTCCTTTGTTTGAAGAGTTTTTGGTGTGTAACATCTTTCCTCTCGGTTGCTGGATATTTGTCAGAGTGATTTCGTGAAAAGGGACGGAAATAGGTAACAGGAAGTGATGTCAATGGGAACTTGGCGAGACCTTGTTGATAGAGCCAAGTTGGCATCATATTTGGCGACCAGGTTGGCGAGTTCTTTTTGCCGAGTGGATGCGTGCTTAACCCGTCAGCCTGCCAGCTCAGAAGAGAAGTGCGCGCAAGCCTCTCGTTATTTTCTAATACTCTTAACTGTTTTAATGTAATTGTGATCTCTTTTATTTTTCCTTGAATGTTGTTTAGTTTGAATTTGAAACCCATGAAATAAAGTTGAGCTGAGCTAACCGAAGTATATTTAAAAAAATATTAATTAAAAATTATAGAAAGCACAATTCGTCTACATTGTTGTAAAAATGCAGTGTTTGGCCAGTTTGGCTGAAAATCAGTTTTAGACACCAACTTACGTCATGCATGTAACAATAATGTTCTTACAACAATGCAGGCGAACATCGATTTGAATGTTTCTCATGTTACTAATTAATATCTTTTCAACTAATTGTAATATTGGAATATAAATGGTCAAAAAGGCTTCTTCGGATCATTCCCGATCTTTCGGTACTTTCGGCTAGTTTCTGCGTGGTGCGATTCGTGAGAAGATAGACGCATAAAGATAGATACGTTTGTTTACCCGCAAATTTTAATAGTGTAGATGTATTTGAATTGTTTGATAACAAATGCCTTATTTGATATTATTATATTTTGGGGTATTATTATTTATATGTTTATTATCTTGCGTTTGGCTTTAAACGTGGTCTTTAAGGTGTTAGTTTTTTATTGCAGCTATGTAGGTAAAAAAATATTCCATATTTATTATTAAGTTATAATAAAAATCGAATAATTTTTTTTTTAGCTCAGCACACCAACACCCCTAGGTGGACCGCTATATGTTGAAAAAATTAAAAGTAGCTCGTATCCCGGAAACGTTTACCGCGTTGCGTGGTTAGACATTCTTCACAACAACACGGTTGAATGAAGTAACAATAAATTTTTATTAACTTTAAAGATAAAAGATTAAATGAGCAATTAAGAGGTAAGCTTCCAAAAACTACAACACATGGTAAACCAGGCACGCTACAAGAATAACAGATCAATTCAGTTCAGTTTTGGAGTCGTTTTGTTGAGCTGTAAAGTCGCTGCATACTCCCCTTCCAGTGTCAACGATACCTAGTTGGAAGATGAACTTTGCGACCAGAACGTGTAGATGGCTGGGTAGGCGTTGAAGCTGTTGGATCATGTTCCACTGTAGCAGGTGTTGGAGCTGTTGCATTAAGTTCCACAGTAGCAGGTGTTTCATTCTTGGTTTGAGGTAGTTGCAAGTCCTCAGTGTTACGAAAGAAGGCAGGTTTGCATCTATCAATAGATACAGATACCCGTTTACCATTGATGTCAAGGAAAAACACTTTATCCTTCCTTTGTAAGACTTTGAAAGGGCCATCATAGGGTTGTTGAAGTAGACGACGTAACATGTCTCGACGAAGAAAAACATGTGTTGCTTCCAACAGTCCTGGATGGATAAAAACTGGACGTTTGCCATGGTGTTTTGGTGGTTTAGAGTGAAGTGATTGCATGTGAGACTTAAGTTTCGAAACAAAATTCACAACATCATCATCTGGCTTGGAAGAAACAAACATCTCCCCTGGCAGTCGAATAGTGGTCCCAAAAACTAATTCAGCTGGGGTACACAGAATATCTTCTTTAAGAGAAGCTCGTAGACCAAGTAAGATGATAGGGAGTACTTCTGTCCAACGCTCAGTAGCATGGCACTTGATTGCACTTTTCAATGGGTGGTGCAATTCTTCGATCATCCCATTAGCTTGAGGGTGGTATCCAGTTGTACGACACTTCTGAACACCAAGTAGTTTGCTAAGAGCTTTGAAGAGCGAGGACTCAAGCTGCCTGCCCCTGTCGGTTGTGAGAATTGCAGGAGTTCCAAAGCGAGATACCCAAGAGGAAAAGAAGGCCTCAGGCACAGTCTCAGCAGTTATGTCTTTGAGAGGTTGGGCCTCTGGCCATTTCGAAAAACGGTCAATCATTGTCAGGCAATAGGTGTAGCCATTTGATGGAGGTAGATGTCCAATGAGATCCAGATGAACATGATCAAAACGTTGGGAAGGTTCTTGAAATGATGAAAGAGGTGATCTAGTATGACGATGAATTTTGGATTTTTGGCAAGCTAGGCAGTGTCTTGCCCACTTAGCTACATCTGATGAGATTGATGGCCAAACAAAACGCTGCTTCATCAAATGTACTGATCGACGTATGCCAGGATGGGATAAATTATGCATAGCAGAGAAAACATCTTGGCGATGCTGTTTTGGGATGTAGGGTCTGGCTGTGCCCGTTGATAGATCACACATAATTTCAGTAGACGAATTGGGAAAAGTTACCTTTTTGAGTTCCAAGGAAGTTCCAGATGCTATTAGGGTGTAAAGCTCCTGATCAGTCTGTTGTGTCTCAGCAATACAGTCATAGTCAATTTGACTTGGGAAGGTGATTGCAGAAACACGAGAGAGAACATCAGCAGCAATATTGTCAGATCCTGGAATGTGTACAATATTTGTGGTGAACTGAGAGATGAAATCCAGCTGACGGATCTGCCGTGGAGAACACTTGTCACTTTTTGCCTAAAAGCATAAGTGAGGGGCTTGTGGTCAGTAAACACTGTGAAATCTCTAGCTTCCAGCATATACCGAAAGTGTCGGATAGCCGAGTAGATAGCAAGGAGTTCACGGTCGTAGACACTGTAAGACTTTTCAGATGAAGTAAGTTTTCTGGAAAAGAAAGCCAATGGCTGTAGCTCAGAGTCCACAACTTGGTGAAGTGCACCTCCTATGGCATAATCAGAGGCGTCCACATGAAGAGCAAGCGGGGCAGAAGGTGAAGGATGAGCAAGAAGTGCAGCATCAGCAAGAGCTTGTTTACACCTCTGAAATGCTGTAATTGCCTCAGAAGACCAGTTTAAAGGCTTTGAGTCCTTCTTACCTTTAGAACCTTTTAAAAATTCACTTAAAAGATACTGTTGTTCAGCTGCTTTGGGCAAGAAACGTCTATAAAAATGTAACAGTCTTAAAAATTTTCTCAGAGAGCCAACAGTCTCTGGTTGTTTGTAATCAAGAACTGCTTGAACTTTGTCAGGCAATGGCTTAATGCCATCAGGAGTGATAAGGTGGCCAAGGAAAATGAGTTCAGTCACACCAAATACACATTTAGAGATATTTAGTTTTAAACCATATGAGCTCAGTCTTTGGAATATAGTTCTTAAGTGAGAACGATGCTCCTCAGCATTTTCTGAGTAACACAAAATATCATCCAAGTAGACAAAACAAAAAGGAAGTCCTCTTAGTACTTCATGCATGAATCGCATAAAGGTTTGTGGTGCATTCACAAGGCCAAAACACAAATGGGTATATTCGTAAAGACCCCATGGAGTTGTTACAGCTGTCTTAGGAATATCACACTCAGCTATAGGGATTTGGTGGAATGCCTTAAAAATGTCTATTTTGGAAAATATCCTCTTGCCATGTAGTGCATGAGCAAAGTCATTCAAATAAGGCATGGGGTAGCTGTCGAACTCAGTAACAGAATTCAGCTGCCTGTAATCCCTAACAGGTCTAACTGTAGAGTCAGATTTGGGCACAACATGAAGAGGAGAACTCCAGGGACTTTTGGAAGGTCTAATAATGCCTGGAGCAAGAAGAAATTCAAATTCTACCTTCACTGCATCATACAGTTTAGGGTGTAGCCTTCTAGGCCTGGCAGTGACTGGTGGGCCAGTAGTAATAATATGGTGGACTGTGCCATGTGATACTGATTTGGAAATTAAAGAAGGGTTGCTGAGGTCTGGATATTCCGATAAGATGTTTTTAAAACTAATGCTTGCATCTACAGTGAGGATTGAGGGCTGTACAATATTTGAAAAACACAAGGAGTGAAAAGAGAAGTTTCCACATCCATCAACCTTTTTTTCTTAAGGTCAATTAAAAGGTTGAAGTGCTTTAGAAAATCAGCACCAATTATAGGAGATAATACATCAGCAATTATGAAAGTCCAGATAAAAGGTCACCTCAGACCCAGGTTCAGTTCTTTACGGACCATACCATAGGCTGGAATTTTGGTATTATTAGCAGCAAATAAGGAGAAGTTAGACTGAGGTGATTTATTCATAGTTGGAGAAGGTGGGATGACACAGATTTCGCTTCCAGAGTCTATGAGGAATTTCTGGCCAGACTTGCGGTCTAAAAAAATAACCGGCTGGTATGTTGCGAGGGCTCTGCCATGCCAGCTATGACAGAGCTTACTCGTTTTTTTTGCGCAAATGCACAAGGTGAAACACACTTGCGGGCCTGCTCTTTATAACGGCGATGATAGTAGCAGATGCCCCACTTCCTCTATTGACACTCCTAGAGCGTGAATGTGATCTCCGGCGGTCAGAACTATATCGTTGGTGGAGAGAGGAATTGCGCTCTCTTGTCAGTTCAGCAACTTGTAGAGACAGCTCTTGGATCTGCCTGGCGAGAGAGTCCATGGTTGGCTGAACACTGCATGAAGATGACTGGGATGGTGGAGGAACAGTTGTGGCAGCACAGATAGTCGAGGACGCACCAACAACCTCAGAAACCTTATCAGCGATGATAGCCAGTTTATCCAAAGGCTCTGAGGATGCAGACAAAACAGTCTGGATATGTGGTGGCATTCTTTGAAGCCACAAACTTTGCAGAAAGTCATCCTGGAGTTGGCCATTAGACAGCTCTTTCATTTTTCGCAACAGGTGGCTGGGCTTCTCATTTCCTAGCTGAAGGTCAGTAAGCAGTTTCTTAATTTTTGAGTCTCCGAGTCGCTAAATTGGGTGATGAGCCGCTGCGAGAGTGTGTGATATTTGTCACTGTTCGGAGGGCTTAACACAATGTCCGACACGTAGGAGAGAGTTTCAGCATCCAGGTTCGCAACCAAAGCAGAATACTTAGTATCATCACTGGAGATACCACTGAATGTGAATGCATGGTCGCATTGCGCAATCCATAGACGAACGTTCGATTTCCAAAACGGCGGCAGCCGCAACGCAATACGAGCGACTTCAACGGTTTCACTAGTCATATTGTTGAATAAGCAGGAAGCGAAACGAATCTCCGAGCAGATGCTTCAAGTGGCCTTGAGGAGGCGAAAAAAAAATCTTTCGCTACGCTGATCTAATCTTCGCTGATCATCCGTAGTAGAAGAATTTGTATTGTATTCGCCAGTAGAACAGAATAGCTTACGTGTTTTTAAGTCCAAAAGGGGTCACCACTGCCGTGTTGCGTGGTTAGACATTCTTCACTACAACACGGTTGAATGAAGTAACAATAAATTTTTATTAACTTTAAAGATAAAAGATTAAATGAGCAATTAAGAAGTAAGCTTCCAAAAATTACAACACATGGTAAACCAGGCACGCTACAAGAATAACAGATCAATTCAGTTCAGTTTTGGAGTCGTTTTGTTGAGCTGTAAGGTCGCTGCACGTTTGCCCACCCCTGGCTTAGACAGACATACTAAATAGTTGCTCAGTGGAAAGTATCCAATGCGGTGCCGCCGTAAAAGGATGTGATGTACGCGTAATAATACGTGTCTGTATTTGGTCAGGAAATGTAAAGAGGCTAGTGTCTGTTGGTATTAATTTTTGCAGAGTAAGTATAATGTGATCAACTAGATAGTCAAATAAAGAATAAATTAAAAATCACGTGTAATTCTCAAGCGGGCACTCTCTGTTTTTTTTCACTTGATAAACAAGAAAGAATCAAACAAAAAATCAAAGAAATCAATATAGTTATGATAAAAGATGTTCTGATATTAAATATTCCATTAGTTGCCAAAAACGCGATAAGCAAGCAATTGTGTCAACCGTGCTCTAAATGAACCAAAAACGCTTATAAGGTATTTTGGCAAAGGTACTGAAATAAGTAATATAAAATTCTGAATTTAAAGTCTACAGATCATCTTCTATCCATATATCTAAAAAAAACTTCAAAAACTTGCATTAGAAGTTTGTAAAACTCATTTGAATTTCTATGTTTTCCCATAGATTAAGATCGGATTTCCGCTCAATGTTGTTGTTTACAAAGTAGAACTGTGTCCTTATTTAATTTTTGTGCATGACAAGATACCAACCAACCAACAATTCCAATTGATTATAATAAAGCGCATTACCGCAGAATTCAAGTTTTGGAGAAAAACGAGCAATTTGGTAAAATCCTAGTCTGGCACTCTGCTGTTTTGGGCGCAATTTTTTTTCGCCAAATGGCGCCAATAACCCCTGTTTCAAAAAATGACGTCATGGAAGAAAACGAAAAAAAAAATCAGGGGTTGACGGTCTCAGCCTAAGAAAATGGGGTTTCCGTAATCATGTCAGTGCCGGAAACGAAGGAAAAGGGTGACGGTCTCAGCTTCTGTTCAAAATTCCTAAAAAACGGGGTTTCCGTAATGGCGTCAGGGACGCTGAAAACACATGTATTTACACAAAAGCATAAAATAAAGAAAAGGGCAAAAATTTCTACGAGATCAAGGCAGTAAAATAAGGGAAAAACAGCATTTTAAAAATTGTAAAAAATCTCTTGCCAAACCAATACCTGGTTAATCGCAAGATCACACAAATATTCAATCTACTATGACTAAACCACATACCTTTTCTTACGCTCCGGCAAAGTGGGGATTCTCTTTCGACTGTACTCGACAACGCCATTCAAAACCATCAATCGTACCCCTTTCGTTCAACCAAAAGCATATCCTTTTTACACTTCTGACAGTCATATCTGGAGGGAATTAATCCTTCTTTCATAACCCAACCTAAAACAGCCTTATTCCCTTGCTCTCCAAGCAAAACAAAAAATCCTGTGGTTGCCTCGCTTTCAAGCAATTTTATTTCGCAAGCCATTCTAACAACCGGTGGAAAATCAAGCCAAAAATCGAAACACGTGGGAAGAAAGTAAGAGCAGGAGTGAACCACTCGACGTGTTGCAGCAGGGTCAAGGGCGAAAATGGACGATGTCCACTTTTCACCCGATTTTTTTTTTTTTGCTTGACCGGTTTTAGGGTTGTCATATGTTAGCCACCGGACTGGACAATCCGGAAGGGTTGCCTTATTGTAAACTTTATCGCCAAAGATTTTGTCGCCAAGCAGTGTGCTTGACTAGGATCCACTCAGCAATTTCAAATTCAATTTTATGGTTTACGAATCACGATTTTATACACAGCACTCATTACTCAGCCTATACGACGTTCTTTCTACAACTATCGTTGATGCATTTGGTTGCTATGGTTTCAAGAAACTTTTCGCTGTAGACTGGTGATGTGAAGCGGTTTCCGTTATAATTGTAAACAATAATAGGAAAGGTATTAATTTTATTTTTATTTTTTTCTGCGGTGTTTTTCTGCTTTACTTATTTTCAGCTTTGTTTTAAAGGTGGAATTTTTATTGTGATTTTCGTTAAACCAATAATATTTTGTCTAGAAACTTAGAAATATGGCACACTCACTTTAAAAATTTGTAAGAATGATAGAATATGAAAAAAAAAAAAAAAAAAAGAAAAAGATTTATTATAGCCAAAATTAAAAACTGAGAACCAATAATATTACAATGAGTACAAAAAATTAAAATTTTTAAAATCTCTGTATAAAGATGGTGTAGCACATTTTAAAGTGAAACTAAAATTTGAAGTTAGGTAAATGATCTCTAAAATAGAAATAAAAATCAAAATATGAAAAATAATGATGTAGATATCTAAAGATGATGACTATTTGTTTTAAATTGAAAAAAAATCAATACTGTAGTATATGTATTCAAAGAACTATCTAGGATTATAAAAAGAGATATTGAAACATAATTGCAAATAAACTTAAAAAGAACTTAACAAAAACTCTTCAGACTTCATTAACCAAATGAAATATCACAAAAGCTATAACTAAAATTCTAAAGAAAATACCACTAAAATTGATACATATTTCTTGTGCAATTGGTAGATAATTTTCTTCATGAAGAATTTAAAACTAAACCTGCTTACCTTTCATGTATAACTGTTCTTACTGTGAGGGGTCAAATAAATGCTTCAAAAGAAAAGAAAAACATACAGCAGTCAAAAAAAGTATTCAACATGCAAAGAGTTCTGCATATATTGAATTAATAAGTAAAAACTGTTTGAAAAAAAAACAAAACATCTTTTATTGATTTTAAGCCAAAAATCATTAAGTATTAAATGCAGCATCTTTTGCAATGCAATAAATTAGCAAAATCACCATTATTACATTCAAAGGCAGTTATACAAGCAAAAAAGTATTCAACAAGACATAAATATAAATGAAAATAATACAATTAATATAAAACTAATATCTAGTAGCTTTTCCTCTCCAATGGATGACTTCTTTTACTTGCTATGGCATCAATTTAACCAAATTTTTTGTCATCTCTTGGTCAATTTTTGACCATTCCTCTCTAAGGATCTCCATTTGATGTTTGCTCGAAAAATAACACTCTCTTAATCTTTTTTCCAATATGCTCCACAGGTGCTCATTCGGGTTGGGTCTGGACTTTGGGCAGGTGTTTTTTATAACTTTGGGGCAGTTGTATAGCAGCCAAAGCCTTGTATTTTAAGTGGAGTGTTTGGGGTCATTGTCTTGATAAAACTGGTAGTCCTCCTCGATTCCCAGTTTTTCAGCACTGACATGTAAATTTTCTCTTAAAATCTGTATGTAATACATATGATTCATTATGCCATTAATTAGGACAATATTACTCCTCCTGAAGCCGCCATACACCCCCAAACCATTATACCTCCTCCATGCTTTACTGTCAACACCATATTTCGTTCTTCCAACTCAGCATTGCGTTTTCTGTACACTATAATTTTGCAATTGCATCCAAAAAGATTAAATGCTCTTGTCTGCAAAAATTACATTGTGCCAGAATTCTACTGGTTTGTTTGCATATTTTCTAGCAAATTCCAGTCTTTGCACTCGATTCTTTTTAGATATGTATGGCTTCTTTTGAGCAGTTCTAGCCTTAAATCCATTATTATGCAGGTAATTTCTTACAGTTTGGTGCATAACATCTATATTCAAATAATCCTTGGTAACTTTTGCCAAATTTAATGCATTGGCTTTGGGTTCCTTTTTAATTTCACGAACCTGCCATCGCTCCACCGCTTTGGAAAATTTTTTTGGTCGTCCAGATCATGGCTTGTTATCAATCGATTTTTGCTCTTTATACTTTTTAACTACATAATATATACTTGTTCTTGGCCTATTTACAATAGGAGAAATTTTGTTTTCAGATAAAGCATTTTTAAAGTGGATTATGATTAAATTCTTAATTTCCACTGACAATTCTCCTTGTTTTCGGACCATCTTGCTCACTGCTTAAATAAAACTTTCTAAATGCCATCAGAAATAGTCAAAAGAATTTAAATTACAAAAATTTGCAACCACACTTAATGGTAATTTTGTTTCTCGGTATAAAAATTTATCAAGGCCTCTTACGTCAAATACTTATTTTGCTTGCCTAACTACTTTTGAAAGTTGTAACGGGTATTTTTTTGCTTAGATTTGTTTTTTTAAACACAAAAACTTCTACTTTAGAAACTGAACTGTTATATGCAGCAAATAATAAAACATAGTTTCACTGTTTTTACATAGTAAGGTGTTTAAGGTCCATATTTGTGCAGAAATCGTTGCATGTCGAATACTTTTTTTTTACTGCTGTATCTTAGTACAGAGTGAAGTTTTAAGCAATTGGATTGTTAACAAAATATTTTCTGGTGCTTATCCGCTTTAGAGACCATGGGTTAGTGCTTTTCAAAGTTACTTTCAACAGAACATAGGCTATATTATTCTATAAAATAAATCCGCTACAAACACAAAGATGGAATAGAATTTGATATATTTGGCTTCAAGGTCCTTATAATTGATAAGTACCTATTTTTTGTATTTACGAAAGTTTTGCTTACATTTATGCATTTTCTAGATTTTTCTTCAAATTGTAATATTTTATATTACTCATTTTCTACATATGTGTTTTATGCATATTTTGCCTGTCTTATTGACTTTCAAATTCTTCTTTCAAGCACTATAGCTGGTTACTGGCCAAGGCTGTCTCAGTCAGCTTACACCATCTTGACCAATTCGATGCTATATTCTTACATCCATTAACTCCCTTCAACCACTTCTCTACGTTATCCATCCACCTTGTTCTCAGTCTTCCTTTTTTCCTCTGGAGTTTGGAATGCTATTTTCTTAGCAGGATTTTCATCGCTTTATCAAAATACATGTCCCGGACACCTTATTTGGGAAGCCTTGATCACATTACTGACTTTGCTATATCTTATTGGGCAAGCTTTTCATTCAGAGAAATCTATAGCTATTCTTTTTTTTCCTGAAATTCTTTGCTTAGCTGTTTCTGCGATGCAGTCCCAAGCTCATGTGCCTAGTAAAATAAAAGTTGTGTTAAAATTTCATCACTCATTTCTTTATATAAAGTCCATGCATTTATTCCAGCTAAATCCAAGGTATTAAAAAATACCTGTGAAGGTCATCACTGAAATTTAGATTTTAAGTTATATTCTGTATATTTGATTGATTACATGTACACCAAATTTTATGCTATTGTAAAATCTCATTTTCTCTGATATATGGGCATCACTTTTTTCCATTTCAGTGGATTAATGCATTAAACTAAGTATAAATAGTTTTTAATTAGGCCTGATTTTATAAATTGTGAGAATAAATACAATACAATCGAGAAGTGTATTGCAATATTTTTTGCTTGTCTCACCTATTTTGTTTTTTTTTTATTATTATTATTAATGGACTTATAAAGTAGTTCCAGAAATGTGTGTATTGAAGAGAATATAATTGTGAAAATAAAATGAATTAATCAAATAGTCAATTAATGGCCGACCTTTGACAGTAAATAACAAAAGAAGTTGTGAATATTGAAAAATAGGCTGTACATATATAGTATAGGAAAAGTTGATAAGTTACACGACAATAAAGCAACATTTGCGTACATAAGAAATTGTAAATGAAATTTCAAAAATGATCTTTTGACTACAGGTGTTAGGTTTAGTATTAAACAGTATTCTGTAAGAAGCATAAGTAGTAGTGGCATGTCTAACAAAAGGCATTTTAATGTAAGCTGAGTAGGGAAGGATTTTATTTGCTAAAAATTTATATTTAAACAGTGTAAAATTTTAAAATCATATTTCAAAGCCTAAAGATTTTTTGAAAGAGGTTATATTCAATTGTTTAATGCTTAGGAAAATGGTGGGCATTATAAGATGAAGTAGTAATCCTATCTGAACCATGATACAATTCTTTTACTGAGAAATATAGAGGTAATTCAGGTATTGCATGGGGCTGTATATTTGTAAAGGAAGGATAAAATTTAGTTTTTACCTATAGAATCAATAAACATATCTAATTCATTTATTCAGTTCTCATTAATATACACAAGAACATCTTAAGGAATGGGCCCAGAGCCTCGACCTTGGTTTAGACCTTGTCTTGAACTCAACTGAGTTTTTATAAGACCATGATTCGAATAATTTTAATGATCAAATGTAATTTCTGGTTGCATTCTCCGAAAAACTGGGAATTTCAAACTATATGTCAATGGGCAACAGTGATGACTGTTGTCCATGTATAGGCTTACATTTAATACCATACACTATCATTACTCATCAAGTCAAAGAGCAGCAGTCAGTTGAGCCGATTTGTGCAATTGCAAGTCATGCACATTTGTATGTTTGGGGTTATTGTTTGTATAAGTATTGGACAATGTTTGCTATGTACTGTCTACTTTTAAGGGTCATATATTAGACGTACATTTGTGTAGGGCTCTTAAGACGCGTCCCCTGAATATACCTGATAATTTAGTTTTATTCTAATAAAATGTCAAGGTATACTGATGAAAAGTTGAAAATAAAATGTCCAAAATTTCTGTGTAAAATATGTATAATATAGTTTTTTACACACACACTCAATGAATAAAACTATGTAATTAAAATTTTTAATCTATGTTGATGTACTTTGCAGGATGGTATTACAAATCCACCTCATGATCTCATTACAATTGAAAATAAATTGGAAAAAATTGTATTTGAAGAAATTGGTACAAAAACAATATTTTTAATAAAATATACAGGAAAATGTAAATAAAGAATTTGCAAAATTATTCATGGAAATAACTAATTCTTATTTAATTACAGCCAAATTAGATTATTCCAAAACTATTTCTAAATACATGTGGATGAGTTATAATACATTAATTATGTTTTGTATTCTTTGTAAATTATATATCATTTTTGGTACTTACATTTTAGTGTCACCACAGCAATATTTGTGCCACATGAAGTGCACCATAATATCAAAACAACAAAGATTCTTACATATTTTATTTGAAGAGAAACAATTACCATGGTGCAATTTTAGCTACAGGGATGCTAATACATATGTACCTGATTTTTTTTATGATTCAAATTAGATAAGGTCTTATTTTCTGTGAATATGTACATACACTAATAAAATATTTGAAGGAACTAAAAACATTGTATTTTTGACATCTTTAAATGAACAATCTCTTTATATTTTATAGTTTATTTATTTTATTATTATCTAGTTATACTTAAGAAGACACAGAGTAATGGATCAATATTCCATTATTGGACGAATTGGTGAAGGGGCCCATGGTATTGTCTTGAAAGCTAAGAATAAAGAAAATGATACTATAGTTGCTTTGAAAAAAATTCCACTAAAAAACTTAGAGGAAGGTATTCCATGTGTAACTTTAAGGTTCGTATTGAGGAAATCAGCTTTAGTGTTGGTATCCAATCAATTAGAACATAATGATAATTGAAATATAGTCTTATTTTATTCACTTTAGTTATATAGTTTGCTGTAATATAGATAACTTTCCAATGTATCATACAAATAACTTGTCAAAATAGATTTCAAAAAATATATTGCTTCTTTAAAATTATGGAGAAGAGAGAGAAAAATTTTATTTTGTTAAAACATTTTTTTTTTTTTTTTTTTTTTTTGTAATGAAATATTTTTCCATTTTTAATTGAAAATAATTCCTATAATTTACCATGATTATTATATCACAGGGCTTGCAATTCAGGCAATATTAAAAATTCTTTACTGTATAATTATTTTCAGGCAATAATGATAACAGCATTTGGCAGTTCTTTTTAGCTCATTTATACATAAAAAAGAGAAGGTAATTAGTTATTAAGTGCTCAAATTCTTAAATATCTGTAAATTGTGTTGATTTGTTCAAATAATGTATAAATTTATATGTGGTACTATAGTATGATACAGTAGCTTCTTAAGTAAAATAATCAGTTTTATTTCTTAGTTTTAGCTATTTTTAAGCATTTTATTACTCAATTTAGATTAGTGTAATATGTAAAAATATGTGTATTTGCACATTTCATGTTTTGTTATTCATTGCATGTTTTCAGAGAAGTATAGTTTTTTGGGAAAATGGTCCATAGTAGTCAACTATAAGGATATTAATCTAGAAACATAAGAGAAAATGTGGGAAAGTCCATAGTTTTTTTTAATTAACAGTTCTGGAATAAATGATCAATAATCATACATTGTCTTAACGTTGAAAATGAAACCTTTGCAAATATTATGAAATACTGTATACTTAAAGGTTACTTTAAACTTAATACAAAAAATTTTTCCCCTTCTTTTTCAGAGAAATAAAAGCTTTGCAACAAATGAATAATGAAAATGTAAGTTTTAGACTTTGGATATTTCAAAAATGAACAAATACTTAATTTTTAAAATAATTATTGTTTTTTTTAATTTAAATTTGAATGTCTATTGTACTTTTATATATATATATATATATATATATATATATATATATATATATTTTACCTTAACTCAATCTTTTTTTTTCGCTATATTATTTATATAATTTTTAAGAAAATTTAATTATAGACAATCCTTGATTTTTATACATTCTATTTTCAGTTTGTGTGCATGTTTCATACTGTATTTGAAAGGTAGGGCTTCAAATAAATAATTTTCACACTATTGTTGTCTTGACTTTCTTAATAAAAAATAGGAGCAAAATCTTTATATCTTTACAAATTTTTAACCATTATAAATAAATACTCCAATGAAGTGAGTAAATTTCACATATAAAGATCTACAGAAATATGCAATGTATTATAAAGCTCTAGATAAAAAAAAAAGAGTGTTCGTATATTTTCTCATGATAAATTTATAAAAGAAATACAAATACTAATCAATAAAGTTTCATTTATTTATATGTTAATGCTCATTTAAAAAAAAACAAATGTTTTAAAGACAATTTTTTTGTAATTTTGAAACTGTTTTCTGCATTTCTATCTCCATTTATATTTCGAGAATCAATTAACTAGAAAAGTCAAGGATCACTAATTTACTTACAGATAATTATTATGTAACTGTTATAACTATTTAGCCTTTAATTATTTCATTAATCAAAGTTATTTTTTACTCCTAAATTATTTTTTATTTACTGGAAATATTTATCTCATTCAAGTCTTTTTTTAATTTTTTATTTGCATCTAATATAACACAATATTTTTTAGGCTGTTTTGCTTTGTGAAATCATATATTATACAAATTATTTTATTTGAATTCAGTGGTTATTATTTACAATCTTATTAAGAAAGTCAAACTGTAATAGTAATGTTTAGCTTTTAATGAATTGAATTATTTTTTTAAAAAAATTATAGTTGTGACACAATTTTTGCTTTGGGTTTTATTGATTTTGAGAGTATTTTAAATCTGTCTTTTTATTGTCACAATCTACCTAATTTTTAATGTTAATATATTTTTATGTCTAACTTTTAACATATGTGTCATGTTACAAATATGTTCTATGTAATAAAAATGATCAATAGTATACTCTCTCTCTCTAAAAGAAGTATGTATTTATTTATTATTGAAATTATTGATAATTAAATAAATTTTTAAAAATTTTAATTTAATTTTAAAAATTCATTCAATTTAAAGTCATTAAGGCTTTTAAGTAAATTATTTGTATAAGTTATTTTAAAAATTTTTTTTTTTTTTGAGACTTTAAAGCAAACTATTCTCATTCAGTTTGCTTTCATGAACACTATTTTATCAATTATTTTATGTAAGTATACTTTTGCATTTCTGGTTAATGTCTTTTTAAAATTTATAGATTGTAAAATTTTATGATGTCTTTTCGTATGGGGCTGGTGTTGTACTTGTTTTTGAATACATGCCAACAGATCTCTCAATTCTTCTGCGTGATACAGAAAATCCATTGACCAATTCACAGATTAAAGCTTATCTAATTATGCTTTTGAAAGGAGTTGCATATTGCCATGGTTTAGGCATAATGCATAGGGTATGAACTCATTTCATATACATTTATGTATATCTTTTTAGAAACTGTACTTTTCATTTCTTGTAACTTTAAAATTTTATTTGCTTTGTATATTCTGTCATATGTTATAAATAACTGTATTTTTTAAGGCTTTTTTAGTTATAAGTTAGTTTAGTTTAGTTTTCAGAGAAAGAAAATTATAGATAATTATTTTTAGTGTTAATTCGGAAAAATATTCATTGTGTTGAATTTTACGGAAACATATATAAATATATTTAATAATTTTGCATTCTATATGTATTAATATTTTAATTAATCTTTCAGTGAGACACATTAATTTTCTGCACAAGTAGGCATACAGTGTACTTTTTATAGCATAATAGTTTTCGTTAATTCCACTTTTGCAGATGCTGGGTGCATGCAATAAATACCAGTTAGAGAATTAATTATGCATATTTTTAGTAAAAATTTAGTCTTGAAACTTATTAGCAAAAAAATCTGAAGTGTTTATTGATTTTTATGTGATCTACATGTTGGTTTGTGTACTCCAAAATTTCATCAGTCATTTTTATAACTCTTATTTTCAAGTTATTAAAATTTATTTCCTTTATTTTTTTGAAAAATATTTTAATGCCAAGGAAAACTTTTAAAATATTCATTTTTTTTAATCTTTTGCATGTTAAATTTTACATCACTTTGTGGTTTTATCTTCACCAGGGCCATAGCTACAGTTATATCAGCTGTATCAATGATACAGGAGCCCCGACATGCTTACGCAAAAATTCGTAAAATGTTTAAGAGGCCCCCAAAAGGAAATTTGATGCAGGGCCCATTCAAAACTAGCTGCGCCAGTGATCTTTAATAAAAAAAATTTGTCTTCAAGTGATTCTTCTGAATTATAAACAAATATATATTTTTCTGATTCATTCTGATTATAGTTTACTTTAATATTATCATTTTCCAGAAATAGGTCTGAACCCTTGCTTTTTCTTCTTCAAATAACTCTTGAAAAATATGTGGAATAACTTTTTATTTTATACAAATTTTTTAGCTATAATTTCAGTAAAATTTTTCTCCATAATGTAAAATAAAATATCCCAGAATAATGCTGCTCAAATGTATAGTTATTAAATAAAATTTCAAAACATGGAGAAGAAAGAAAATTTATTTGCTAAAATACAGGCATGTGTCAAACTTTATGAATGAAACAAAGTACAAAATATCTGAAATTTAGTATAAAATACCAAACAAAAATATCCATTCTGAAGAGAAGAAATGTATAGAGGAATAATTATTACTTTTCAGACTGTTTTGAGGCTGTAATTAAAAATAGGGCAAGAAATAGCATATTTGTCATACAATTTGTGTAGACATCCTGCTGAAAGGTTAAATATTTCAGTAAATTTAATTTTGCTTGAAAATGTGGCAGGATTTATATAATCAAATTTCTTATTCTGTTTAACTAAGTATGCCTTTAATTAGACCAATTAAGCTTTTTATTTTAAAATTAAATCTTTTTTATGGTTATGGTTTGTAAATATTTCAGTTTCATTTTGAGTAAAATACAGTATTTTCATTAAAACTTGAATTTTTTAAAAACTTTTTTAAACCCTATATTTTAAACATAGATTTATCAGATGCCTGACCATTGACCACCAGGTCATTAGGCAATTAACATAACATAGATCTAAACATAGGTCTGTCACTGAATTCTAAGAAAAAAAGGAATAGTATTTTCCCATATTAAAGTTTTAATTCACATTATGTTATTGCTTTATTTTAGAATTTTACAATGTTAACAAAGAATTTTTTTATTGTTTAATCGAAGTCTAGGGGATTACTTGTTATCTTTGTGACATGCACTTCATTCATAAATAAAATTTTCTCTAGATAAACATGTAGTTTTATTTGCTCAAAAATAGAATATTTAGATTTTAATTTTATGAATGATATTCATAAAACATAATTTATTCATTCCTAATATTATAACTTTAAAATTCAACATAAAAAGTAATTCTGATTACATGTTCTCTGATTGCTGTTATCCAATCTACTAATATTGATAGATTTAAATTTTTGCATTAATTCTCAGGATTTGAAACCAGCAAATTTGTTAATTTCATCCAGTGGTCATTTGAAAATTGCTGATTTTGGACAAGCAGACTTGTGTGGAAAAGAAAGACAAAGTTATAGCCATCAAGTAGCTACTCGGTGATTCTTTTACTTTTTTTTCTGTTAAACACTGCTCTTAGCTGGGAGTTTTATAATTAAGTTGATCTTATATTGTTTAATCATCACATGGTGAATTTTTTGTAAACTGTATTTCTAATATTGAATATTTTTAAAAAGTTGTGTGTGTTTTTATGGAAATTCTACTTTTTCCCCCCAATGGGCTGCATCCTAGCAGCATAGCCTTTGCAAACATGGCAAGTCCTCAAATGTGAGAGCTATTTCATGGTGACACTGTCTAATGGCAGCCTTGTTACTAAATTTAGTAGCTGGAATTCATTTCTGATTCAGGTTCTCATTGGATGCTAAATATTGCCGTGCTTTAATTTTGCCGAGAATACCAGAGCCAAATTGATACTCAAAGAATCTTTTACATGCCACATTATTATATGACATGCATGCCTACGCTATTCACATCCAGATAATATATTAACTCCAGCCTGGATCGAATCCAAAACCTTGGGTTCACGAAACGAGCACACTGCCTCTAAGCCACTGGAGCCGACTGAAAATTTTACTACAAATTACCTAAACCCTTCCCAGCTTCAGCTTTCGCCACCCTGAGCTCGGCTCACTCAGTCAAAACATACCATCCTGGCTCATCGCAAGTGTAGGTCGGACACTGAAAATTTACTCTTCACAATCGCCCTTTCCTGAATTGTTTTGCATATGCTTTTTATAGTTTTGAATGTTTTTGCTTACTTTTCTAGGTAAGCATCAAAATAATTAGCATTTTTTCATCCATAATCCCAAAATAAAATAAGCCTGGAAAGGGTTAATTCACATATGGTTGAGTAATATGCGGGTCTGCGTGGCATACTGTTTTCTATGGCTCCCTTCATAAGTAATCACTTTTGATATCTTTTCTAGACATTATGATATACTGCTTATTTTTCTCCTTTTAAAATTCAGATTAATCTTTTGCTTAGGAGACATCAGACTATAGTATACATGGCAGTAAATTTATTTTTTAAATTAACCAGTTTCTGTGTAATTTAATGTAAATGTTTGTTTGCTAATTGCTTTTGAGTTTTTTTTAATAAATATGATTGATGAACATGTTTTCTAAATAATTTTATTTTTACTTTGTAACATGTATTTTAAGTAAAGGTATTACTTTTTTTTTTTTTTTCAAAATAGTTTGAAATCTCACTGAAAATTCATATCAATGTTAGAACTTATATCATCATTCTATTTATATTAATATTGTAGCTCACAGTTCACTAAACCCATGGTTTACTAGCCATAGATCCTGACTACTGCATTTCAACAGGGTCAGACTGTTTAGATATAAACAAACATATATGTATATTAAAAACATTTCTATTTTATTTTTAATTATCCTTAAATATTCTATTCAGTTTCGAGCATTTATTTTTTCTGAGATAAATCTATTGATTGTTATTGTCCTTTACTTTCACTTCAAACTTATCCTTATTACTGTTATTTTCTTCTGATAATTGAATTATTTTATTCATTTTTATGTTGTTAGAATATAAATCTCAGAATATAGCTATGAATTTTATGAACAAAATGATGCTGTATATTAATAATTTTATGAATTAAATCCTGAGGATTTAAGTAAAAATAGTTATTACTGCTATTATTGTATAAAACAATTAAATCTCTGTTTAAACCAAATATTTTGGAATTGTATCTTTTTTTTTCTTTCCCATAATTTGAGAGTTTTATTTTTGAATTTAAAATAGGATTCTACAACTTTTATTTATCATCTTACTTGTTAATTTTATTTTCATTCAAATGGGGCTAAAAATTGTTAATTACTATTGCAGACCTAGTACATTCCCTGAAAGTTGGTATCACTTTTTAGTGTGACACCATATAGGTGAATACCAATTTCCACAGTGTAATTTTGATGCCCAGTTTCCTTCCCTGAGGGAGCCACCTAAGCTCTCACGATGCGAATTTGTACTAGGAATTTATTTTTGCTGAGAACACTCAAGCCAAACAGGCACTCTAGGGACCTTTAACATGCCGCATAATCATACGAATGCTGTTAATTTTTTGCATCATGAAAATCCACCCACTTGGCCCAGGGTCAAATCCATGAACTTGTGCAAATAAGGCCACCACCTAATTACACCACCCAGCTGGCTATCTTTCTTGTTAATTATCACCTATATTATGAAATACTTGCATAATTTTATTAGTTGAGGAATATATATAATTTTATTAGTTGAAATGTAAGATATTCAATATAATTCTAATTCTAAAAGATGATTCAAGGAACAATGATGTAACTGTTGTTTTGAATGTTTGCTTTTGTCCTAAGAAATAATTTACAGAGTTTCTAGGTAAATTTATAATTATTTGTATAATTTAGTTTTATTTGTTATTATTTAAAAATATTTCTTGTTGAAATATAATTCTAGGCTTCTTTAAAATGAGAACCTTACATCAATTCATGAACTAAAATCATCATCTTATTATAGTAATTAAAAATTTATATTTTATCAAAGTTTTGTGAAAGCACAATTTCTTTCAAAACTTATATTGAATATTAAATAAAATATCAAACCATTTTAAGTGATTTTTTTATATATATAATATTTTGAATAAAAATTTGTGCTAACAATGTTGTACATTTATTTTTTCAACAAATTATAGTATTATTTATGAATTAGTTCGACCTTCAGTTTTAAGTTTCAAATGTGTTCATGGTAGCTGAGGGGTCATGGTCACAAACATGGGACTGTCATTGTTTTGGTTGAGTCATGGGTTCAATTCCTGGTGTCACTATAAACCCACCATGTAGAGCAGAGGTTCCCAAACTTGTTTGCCTCATAGATCCCTTGACAGGTTTTTCGGTTTGGTGTAAACCCCTTCTTACTTAATATTAAATTTTTGCAATTTCATTAATTTAAATGTGTTTTTGACAGCAGGTATAGAGCTACTTACTTTAAAAGATTTAAATTTTTAACTATAGTGAAGTATAGTTTTTAAAACTTAAGGAAACATGTGTGTTAATTAAATAAATTAAAATTTAATTAATGCATCAAATAAAGGAGCAACAAACAAATACTTTTAGTGGGAGGAATCAATCCGGGGCTGTAATAACAAATTTTCAATATGTGTCTTCAATCTTGTCAGGTTTGATCCTATATATCTTCTCTGTTAATAGTGTGCAGTCTTTTTTTCCCCTTTCTTTTTTTGTTTTGGTGATTGGCAAGCACACTGAAACTCCTTCGCAACCGGAAAAACAATTAAGAACTTTCTCAAGATATTCCATCATATGGAATAAATAACAGGTATATCTTTTTAAAGCCAAAATTGTTGACATTTGTTTCTAAACTTTAATTTAAGATCATTGTTCATTCCTATTCCTAGTGCCTAGTTCTTGTAATCTGACATTTTTTTTTCCAAAGTGACCATATGAATTCATTGCCTACTGTGGTATTACGATAGTCAAAAGATACTCAAACCTAGTTTTGAAATATAAAAATAGGGCATTTAAACATTGAATGTAGGTTAAAATGTCTTTTTCCCGGCAGATTGTCCATGACAATTGAGAAACTGGAAAATTTGTGACATCCAAAATTATACTCCTTTGGCTTAGTTCTGGCAAGAAAGGCTGAAATGTGTTCCTTATTTTGATAAAATTTATGCTGTCACCTTGTAACTGCAAATTATCCTCATTAAATTTAGTAAATAAATTTGTTAAATGGGTAAGTCTGTTTTTCACTTGATTAAATTTTCTTTTAAAATTAAAGTCCCAATCTGGTTTAATGATAGCCACTATTGTAGACCGCAAAATTATCTTTTTGCTGATATGGGCACCTTGCAGGTCATCATAGACCCCTGGGGATCTATAGACCACTTTTTGAGAATCACTGTTGTAGAGTGTCTGATGTATGTTAAATCTGTCATGGCTCAAAGTCCTCAGGCTGGCATGATTTGGAGAGTGAGGTACCAGCTCTGGTGTTGTCCTCATCACATTACCATAATTCAAAATTAAGATGTACCATCATGAATAGTCCTCGTGTTCCTTCAGATTATACTATCAAATAACAATCAGTCAGTTGAATGGAATATCAAATGTTACAATTCATTTAAAACTATCTTGCTTAAAATCTTAAGTAGTTCAAAGTGTAAAAATAAAAATTATACAAATATAAAAAAAATGTGCATTAATAAAAAACACTAAAAAGAAAAGAAATTAGTAAGAGAATCGGAAAGTAACCTTAAATACCTGAACATTTTGACTCAATGATAGAAAATAAAGGTTTTCAAACTAGCCTGCTCTCAAAATCTATAACATAAAAACAAGAAATAAGTGATGTTTTAAATTTAACAAGTAGATATTATTTATACTAAAAAATTACTGCAAGGTAAACGACATGTAATAAATTTTAAATAAATGCTAATTTGGAACTATATGTATTATGATAGTAAATTAATAAATATATTGAAAAGCTACATACTGATGAAATTTTAATAAATTTAATTCATTTATAAATACAGACATATGGAAGAATTTTCACTTTTTGTGACCACTCATAGTATAAAAATTGTCTACACTCCTGCTATAAATTCCACTATACCAAAATTAACTTTTATCAGGTTTCAGTCAAAATATTCTTAAACTAGATGACACCAAATACTCTTTTTTTTATTAAAGAAATTTAAAGCATCCTTACTGTAGTTTAATTAACATACATGGCAGGGCCGTTTTTAGCTTCCTCAGTGCCCTAGGCACTTCATATTGTTACGCCCCTCCACTCTATTTTTCAAAGCACCCCCTTCTTCAGTTCTTTCTTTGCCAGTTTTGGTTCGGGAAGGATATTCTCTTATTCTTTACCCTTTCTTTATTTTTTTCTATTTAGAGAGTCTTTCCATTATCCACCACCTATGGATCCTCCGTGCCCTGGACTGGCAGCTGCAAGGAAAAGATAGGGGCATGGTTTGGGCCCTCTTATTCATTTTTTACCTTACAGTATTACGGACAACCCACCCACTCTTTTGTAAATTAGTACAGTATATTAATGAAATCGTTTGTAATTACAATATACAGTACACATTATTCTATGAACTGTTTTCAACTTGTTAATTTGATCTTTTTCAGGACTTCACTATCTTTTACTTTTAGACATTCTCATTCTTTGTTGAGTTGCTGTCATTGTACTTGCACAACAAAGGTTTTCTTCGAGCTTTCCTCATTGCCAAATCATTAATGACATCAATTCAAATCAATCTCCATTTTAATATCATTTTAATTGCACAGCTACATCAAATTGTTAAGCTTTTCATTTTCCATAGTATATCTCATTTCAGTCTTTACTTTCTTATGGGCAGAAATGCTTCTCTCATAACTCGCTAGTTGGTGATGCATTTTGATATTTTCTCTTTTTCACCCTCTAATTTTTTGCGCCCTAGGGAAGTGCCTTGTGTGCCTAAGCGGAAAAGCGTCCTTGATACATGGATGAAAAATGACGCCGTAGACACTCCCCCGTTTTGCCATTATCTAATTTTGCCCTAAATATGTATGTTTGTCTTATATCAGGATGGAAAAGGTAAGGTTAAATATAAAAGATTCATTTAAAAAGAATTAAAGAGTATTTATCATTTAAATTTAATTTTTTGAAGAAACTAACACTTATGCTGTATTTTGGATGTATAACGGCTTATTTCAATTTTTTTCCGTTGCTGTGGTTGTTAATACTTTTTTGCAATTGGGAAATTAAATTTGAATATGTTTAATTTTATTTTTGGCTGCATTAATTGTTTATTATTGTCACATTTCAAAACAACTCTAGGGCTATTGGCAATTGACCTTGTAATTGTGTACCTCCATCAAGTGATGAGAATGACACCTTAGCAGCCACCTCACTCTTCAGAATCCACACCATGTCAATGAGCCTCAAAACATTCACCAAGCATCAGTCTACTTCAAGGGAAATCTTTAGTGGTACCAAGATTCCAAAAGAATTCTTTCTCAAGTCTGTGATCTTTTTCTATTGTTGCCAGTACTTTAATTGCAATACAGTCTAACCTCTATGTTGCGAATTTTCCTATGTAGTGAAATTTTTCCTGGAACCAAGAACATTTCACGTTTTTCTTCGTAAATTAACCTCTCAATAGCAAAGTGCATTTTCTGTATAACAAACATTTTCTTTAGTGATTCAATTTTTTTTCTCCCTATTTTTAAAGTATTTCTGCAACCTTTAACCCCATTGTCCAGTTCACTAAACATTCTTCGATATCCCCTTACACCCTCAGTGGAGTTATCTCGTGTCCTTGAACTAGTCTCTAGTTCAATTGTAGTGTTGATCAGTCGTACTGGTAACTTCGTTTCTTGCAGCTCGAAAATGTCAAAACATAAGTGCTTGAGCATCAAAGAAAAAAAAATTCTTCAGGAAGTGGATAAAAGTGTCAAGAAAAAGAATATTGCTTTAAAATTTGGTATTCTTATAATAGCTTATTAACTATTATAAAAAATCGAAATAAGCTACAAAATTATGATTCATCGAATTCTTGTTCAAAACGCTTAAGAACATGTGTCTATGATGATGTCGATGAAGCAGTTTTGAAGTGAATATACACAATGCAAGATAAAAATATTCCAATCTCTGGACTTTCGTAATAGAGAAATTTCAATTTGTGAAGGCATTGGGATGTGACCAATTTCTATGTAGCAATGGATGGCTAAAAAAAATTTTAAAATGAAAGACTTTATACCAGAAAACATCTTTAATGCAGATGAGACTGCTTTATTTTTTCAATGTTTGCCTCAAAAATCATTAACATTTAAAAATGAAAAATGCTTTGGAGAAAAACAGCAAAACAAGAATAACTGTTATGTTAGAAGCAAATATGACTGAGCATCAGAAATTAAAACAACTAGTTATGGGGAGAAGCAAAACTCCAAGATGTTTCAAAGGCACAAAATCTTTGGAAGTTGACTATGACTCAGTAGTGCACACAAAAATTTTTCAGGGGGGGGGTCCGGGGTCGAAAGTTCACCATTCGTGTATCATGCTCCTTTTGATTTTGTCGATTTTTGGGAACAAAATACAGTAAAAAACTAATTATTGAATAAATAATTAGTGTTAATTAATAAAATTAATTATTAGTAACAAATACTTAATTAAATTTTACGTATTATATACATAGAATTATAATCAATCGGAAAAAAATCAAGGGCTTTTATCTAGATATCATGGCGAGATAACAAATTCATTCTGGCTTCCGGACACCTATCGCTAAATGAAGTAGCTTTGCGACCGATTTTGGTCGCCAAAAGAAATTGACATTGCCAATGCCCCCCATACTACACTTTAACCAATGTATGGTATTAAGAGATTAAGCAAAAGAGAGGTAGGTTCATTTTAAAAACTTACAGTTTTAATGATCATTTTATATAAGTACCTGATCTCTCATTGAAATCAACTCTTTTCATCTAAAATTTTAATTTATTAAATATTTATTTTAATTTTAAAATAAATTTAATATTTTTAGATGGTACAGATCTCCTGAACTGTTATATGGATCAAGGTCTTATGATGAAGGAGTAGATTTGTGGTAAGGTATTAATTAACAAAACATATATTTTTCAGTGAAAACATATATTTTGATGACATTTATTAATTTTTGTGTGCACTGAAACAGATTCTGTCTTAAAAAGGATATAAATAATTTGTTAAAAAAGGAGCATTTTTATTACTTGATTGTTAATGACATGCACATGTTTTAATTACAAAATTGTTCAACATTTTTGTTAAAAAAAATTTCTTGTTATTCATTGAATGGATTAACTAACAAATATTGTATATCACTTAAATATAAAGTAATATTTCTTGTACACACTTAATGGTTAACTTATAAATATTTCCAAATTTATTAACTAAAATGGTTTCTATGACCATTAACCCTTTTGTAAGCCTTGGGAAGATTACTTGTTATCTACATGATCTTACAAAATACACCTGTGAGAAGTGCAAAACCCATTATAATATATTGGCCTTGCTATTATAAAAATGGGAAGACTAATTCCAACTTCAGCTTTGTGCTACTTTACATAATCCAGCAATTATGACATCTGTCAATTGGACAAAAAAAGATTTGTGCTAAAGAAAAAGTACCTTGTCCAAAAGCTATCACTGTATATAACGATGTCATGAGAGGGGTTGATCACTTTTATAAAAAAAAAAGAAAGATACAAAATAAGAAGATCTGTAAAAGGGTGGCATCACATCTTTTATTTTCTTATTGACCTTGGCATACTGTGGCAAGTGAACAAAAGAAACATAAGTTTAGACCCACTAACATTTCATTTAGCATTAGCTCATCAGATAATAGATGGATATTCCTCAAGAAAAAGGAAAGGACATCCTACTAGCTTCTGAGCAAAAAAAGTGTAGTTCCAGAGGATGTGTGCTTAGCCCATGTGGGAAACCGTATGCCAAAGATGGTTTCCAACTTTAGACTAATGTAGGAAATGTAGCAGAAAGAGACAAGAAAAGAGGACCGCTACATGCGCACAGAATGTGATATCCCCTTGTGCATTGCAACATGTTTCTCGTCTTTTCATGGCAAATAATCACCATTAAATTTAATTTTCTTGGAAAGTATTCTTCCAACCCCTAAAATTTAGATGTAAACAAAAAATTTGGCAAATAAAATATATATCCTTAAATGCTATTGTTTAATTGTTAATAAAGTATAAAAAACTGAGAAATTCAGAAGAGAAATAAAAATGGGGCCTATGAAAGGGTTAAAGTATATTTTATGTATTTACCAATCTCTTATTTTTATATTTAGTTTTTTTTTTCTATAAATATTTCAAGATTGATTTATTAATATTGTCTTGTTCCAACAAATAATTGGAATAAAAGACTGATCATTTTGCAGTTTAAATTTCGCAGGTGAAAAGGGTGGCATTGAACTTCCCTAAATACTGGTAAAAGTTCATGAAGTAATTAGGTATGAACAAACAGAAATAAATTTTAATTTATTTTCAAAAAATTAAAAATGTTTTGAATTTTTCTCGTCCAATATGCTAGCAACCTTTTCTAAAAAGAGTATAATGGGTTTCTTATGGAATTGTTGAAACAATCCATGCTGTATGTGTTTTTTGAAAAATATGAAAAATTTTAATCATAAGCAGTTTTTTAAAAAAATCTAACAAT
Organism: Trichonephila clavipes; assembly: GCA_019973935.1. NCBI lineage: Eukaryota > Metazoa > Arthropoda > Arachnida > Araneae > Nephilidae > Trichonephila > Trichonephila clavipes. The sequence goes on along the minus strand of BMAU01018040.1, from coordinate 241,724 downwards.
ATTTTATGATCTTTGCCAACTTAAATTTATTACTTTTGCCAAATGTTTAAAACTTTTCAAGCAGGTACCACATGTACATTTTTTAATACTGATTAAGATAAATGAAAAGAATTTTTATTGGTATTAAATAACTTGAAAAAAAAATTTTCTAGATGATTATGAATAATAGTTGAATTAATTATTATTTATTGTTAAATATTATTTGAACTATTGTGCACTTGCAACATGGACTTGCACTTATTTTTACAACTGGTAATGGTTATACATTTCCGTGGGACCTTAGAGAAAGTTTTACTATCCACTCGTCATAATAAGTATTACAACTGTATAGTTAGTATGAAAAGAAAAGTTCAATATTATCTGAATGTTTATGTAACTCATTATTCACTCAGTTAATTTCTAATCAAATGAAACTGAATTTCTTGGTGTTATTTTAGGGCAGTTGGTTGTATATTTGGAGAAATGCTGAATAAGTTTCCATTATTTAGGGTTGGTAGTCTTTTATTGTGTGTTATAACATTTTTTCCTTTATATAACATTTTTTGCAATTTTATTGATATATGAATGATAGATTATGTAATAAGTAGATTAATCTAACTGATATATATAAATCTGAAGAAAATTTATAACAAACCACTCAGTAATTGATCTGTTTTCTTTTTTAATTATGTGGCATAAAAACAGAATTACTACGTAGACCTTGAATTCAACTGATTCATAATTTAAAACTTTGATCACTAGGCTGTTTAGGACTGTATTTGAATGGGAAAGTTAAAAATGTAAATTAAGTTATAGTATCTTTAATGCAAGTTATTAAGAATATATTAAAGGAAAGTTTATTATATTTTAAAAAAAATATATACCATTTTCTTAGGTGTTATTGTAATTATCTATTCTATCAGTGTCAGTGGTGTAATGGAGAACTTTTGGGCCCCCCTGCAAAGTCAGGTTTTGGGCCCCCACATTGAATTTTACAAAGGGTAGGCACTTACATCAGTCAGGCTTTGGGCCCCTTTAAAACCCTGCCCCCCCCCCGCGATGCGGGGGGTGCACGTTACGCCACTGATCAGTGTGTATTGTTTTAAAAAATTAGTAACCTTATAACATTTGATCTTTTTTTTGGTGAGAACTAATTAAAAAATAAAAACAGTGAAAATAAAACAACTATGCTATCCTTTTGGGATTAATTTTGTTAAAGATTGAAGTTTAAAGGTGATAATAATCCGTAACTTATGGTGAAATTTTGATTTCTCGATTTATATGTGACAATCATGTTGTAATATTCTTTTGTGAAACAGATTTTAATCTCCATCCCCTTCCCTAATTCAATTTCTTAAAAAAAATTATCATACTTTTTTATTTGTAACATACAGATATTTAAAACATGATTCTAAATACTTCTATAATTATTGTTTTTTAAAAATACATACAGTTTTTATTAAGATATTTTGTACAAAGAAGAGAGACGCAAAAAAAAAATCTAGTATAATTGTTTGTTAATTCTAAATTCGTTACTAGAAAAAAAATCAAATCTAACATGATTTTTTTGTTTACTAATATGCATAATATTCGAAGGATTAATTATTATTGAAGCTAATTGAAATAGAAGCTTAATTTTTATTAATAAGAATATTATTTGTTACTCTTATAACTTAATAATTGTCACCATTCAGAAAGCAGTTTGAAAAACCCCAGAGCTTCTTGAGCTTTTGAAAATTTTATGGTGAAAATCATCAGATTTTATTGAAAACCCTTATTCCACTTCTTGAATGACGTAGTTTGTGTTGCTGAATTTTCAGTTCTGTAATGGTCTTGAATGTCATCTTTCAGATAGTGCGTTTATTTAACTGTACTTTTAATTGTTATTCTTTTTTATACTGTTAAATTTATCTCTAAAAGTGTTTTACTTTTTTAACACACTTTTATAAGTTTCACTTGTATGTAATAGAATCTTTGAACTCAATTTTTACCTACTTTAAAAGGTCAAATTAATTTGAAATCTCGCACACTTGTCAAGGACCCATGACAATACAATAATTTCATAATTTTGTTCCATTGTCCTGATCAGGATTTTAATAATTAAGGATTTATGAGATTTGTTGACTAATTCATTATATCGTTTCTAGATTTGGCAACTAATTCATTGTATCGTTTCTAGATTTGGCGATTACTTCATTATATTGTTTTCAGATTTGGCGACTAATTCCAGATTTAGCAACTAAAAGATTAAGGTGCAACCCTAAAACCGTAAAATAGGCTTCTGGTTAATAAAAAATAAAACAACAAAAATGTTCTTTATGTGAAAAAGGTAGGGTGGGTGTGTAGTTTTTCTGAAAATGGAAATAAAAAAAAAGACTTGTGCATGTGAATAAAAATAATTTATGTTCTAACTGCTAAATATTTTTGATGTGTAACATCTTTCCTCTCGGTTGCTGGTTTTTGTGGGAATTATTTGTGTTTAGGGACGGATGTGTGTAACAGGATGTGAGGTAAGCATGTGCTACTTGATTTGACCAATGAGAGTGCGTGGCTGTGTCTTTTCTCTACCCTCGCATGGGAGTCCAACTCTAGTAGCCATCAAGCACCTGAGCGCTTGACTCTAAATCCGTTAGTCACGATATTGGGGTCGTAAGTGTGGCAGAAGGCTTATTTGAAAATGGACAAACCGTGATTTCGGTGGTCGTATACATTTCTTCGAATCAAACGGTTAAAAAAAATTAAAGATTTCCTGCATTGTGTACTTTTACCATATAACGAAGGTGGTTGTGCTCTTTAAAAAAAATTATCACTCACTTCCCTGATTTTGAATGGTGATTTTAACTTTAACTTCAGTTTGCCAAAAGCTAAGCTGCTCATAACTTTTATGAATGATGAACTCAAGCTCTAAATGAATACAAATCAAAATGTTTCAACTACTAACAATGGTACTGTTATTGATGCTGTTTTTCAATGGTTTTTAAATACTTTGAAATCACAAGTATATGTGTCATATTTTAGTTATCATAAGTCTATTGTCTCCGCTCTTCTCCAAATTGAACAAGAATAACTGTTTTTGATAAAATATTGCATTTTACTCCTGTTGTTAATTAAATACAATTTTCATTAAAGTTATAATTATTCGATAGAAAATTATTTCCAATCATACCAGATCCATATTTTTTTCAGGAAAAAAGTTAATATTACGAATTTACCACAATAACATTTCAGATGTTACACATGATATGCGACTACTGTAAGACTCATTTCTTTCTGTTTAGAAGTGATGATACGAATTAACATTATAGCAAACGTTTAAAAGGTGATAATACGATTGACATTTAATATTTCTTCTTGACACACTTTTATTAGTTAGACTGTATCTATGGAGACGGAATCTTTGAAACATAATGATATGGGACTTACCTGAGGCTCCGTTAATGGAGAGAATAAATACCCTTCAGATCCATTAATTAATATCCATTGAAGAGCAAGACTAATTCCAGCAGCCATATAATTCTGGCCCCAAATATCAAACTCAAGGATAAATTTAACAAAGAATAAATGATATTTTTAAAAACAAAAAACAGGCTTTTATCATAGATATAACTAAAAAAATGAAAAATAAATTATAGTTTTAAAAAAAACTAAAAATCACGCTTTTATAGTGTGTGTGAATTGAACTAAAATGTAAGAAAATAATTCTTAATATAAGAATAAAATGATTAATGAGAAAATTAATGTCATTGTGGTAAAAGTGTGGAGTGTTCTTTGTACTACATTTTTACACTAACTCAGCATTTCGGAATAGAACTAGTAAGAAATTATAACAATTAATATATAGCAACCCACGCTTTTATCCCAATGACATTAATTTTCTTGTTAATCATTTTGTTCTTATATTAAGAATTATTTTTTTACTTTATATTTCAATTCACACACACACATCATAAAAGCTCGTTTTTTAGGTTTTTTTAACTATAATATATTAAAAGAATCATTTGTGATAAATATATTTTGTTGACACCTCTGATGAACTTCAGATCCTTCTACATGACTATTTATAAGGTGACTTGCTTTTTGATTCAGCAACTTAATGATCAAAAGATTGCTTTTAGTATGAGAATTTTGATTTTAATATTAAAGTATGTTTTCTTAAACAATTATTTTAATTCCATGTAATTTATCATAATTCATCAAACTTCATTTGCAAGAAAAAGTGTGTCATTATTTATCAAATTATTACCTAATATTATAAACTTAGTGCCCTTAGTAGACATATTAAAATCATTTTGTGATAATTTATAACATGCTTGTACTAAGGCTTTAACTTGTACTTTAGGGTGAAAATGATATTGAACAGCTTTGTCTAGTACTGCAAACATTAGGTACTCCTTCAGAAGAAACATGGCCTGTGAGTACAAGTATTTAAAGAGATTATTTTCATATCTTATAATTTTGAGGTTTTTATTAAACTGTTTTTTCAAAATATCATTTATTTATGAAGGATCGCCTTTTTTGTTTTAAGTACTGTCTTGTCTTGGATCAAAGTAATTTCAAATATTTTTGTTAGGAGATGACAGAACTCCCAGATTACAATAAAATTTCCTTTCCTGAGTACAAAGCAGTTCCATGGGAGAAATTATTCCCAGATAGTACAAATGCTGCTAGAATGCTTTTAAAAGAATTTCTGGTGTATCCATCTAATAAAAGAATCAGAGCTGAGCAGGTAATATTGAAATTGGAGTATAAGAATATAAATATATTTTACCATGAATGTATTTTCTAAATACCTGTATATCTACAGCATGTTTATTCTACAAAATCATCCAATGACACAAATGATTGGATGACAAAATCATCCAATCAAATCATCACCATGAATGTATTTTCTAAATACCTGTATATCTACAGCATGTTTATTCTAAATGTAATTAACATTATTTATATGTGTTTTTAGTTGGCATTTAAGTTGTAATTATAATGTGATATTTACATGTACTAAATTCCTATAAATCTAACTTAAAGCAAAATAAACTAAGTAAAATAACCACAGTAATATATTAGAAAACTTTTAGTCTAAAGGGTTAAACGAAGTTTTAAAGCATCACATTGACAAAATTGTGATATTTGACTATAACTTCCATCTTTCTGTGTAAAAACAACTTAAAATAAAGAGTAATTTGTAATCTTAATAATAATAAATGTAAATGTCATTACTTTATTACAGCGTATTGTTTCAGTAGCCTAAATTTTGACAAAATTAAGTGTTTAGTTATGGAATTAATAAGAGTAGAATATAATTGCTTCCATTTTGCATTAAAAGATAGTTTTGATTTTTAATGTTTCAATTAATGTAGAAATTAATTTTTAGTTTCTTCTTTTGTAATTTATCTGGCCTTAATTCTGGATATTCATTTAAAGTTACTCTTTAAAAACACATGACGCAATAATTTATTTTGTTTAAATTTAAAATAATTTTATTTATTCTTATTTTCTGAGGGCGAAAAAGAGTAAGAAATGTCAGAGTATTTAAATTTGTAATTAAATAAACCTTTCAACTACTTTCAAATATGAAAAATATCAATATTTTATGACAATATATAAACTTGATGAAATATGTCAAACTAAAATGCCTAAAATTTTTAGTTTTGTCTTAAAAGTTGTTATATACAGTCGAAAATCTATATAACAAACCTCTATATTGCGAATTTTTCTATATAGTGAATTTTTTCCTGGAACCAAGAACTTTTCACGATTTTCTTCATAAAATAACCTCTCTATAGCGAAGTACATTTTCAATAAAACGAACTTTTTCTTTTGTGATTCAATTTTTGTTCTCCCTTTTTTTTTAAAAAAATTATTTCTGAAAAAATTTCAAGTTATTCTCTCTTTAACACTTTTTATGGTGGTCATAAATCTTGAACTGGTTTTATTATATCCTAACTTGCCAAAAGCCATATAGTTCTGAACGTTTCATTCAAGAAGTGCAACCTTTGACCCCCATTGCCGGGTTCACTAGAAACATTTTCGATATCCTCTTTCACCCTCAGGGGAGTTGTCCTGTGTCCCCATGTTTTAATTATAAAATAATGTATGTTTAATATTGCTTGTATGCTTTAAATTATAAAATGTCTTTAAAATTCATTAATTTTAGTATAAAATTATTTTCTTAACATTGAAAATACAGTGAAATCTCCAACATTCTTTTTTCTTGGGTTTTTTTTCAGTTTTTCTTTCTATCTTTCTTTTTTATGGGTAAGATAAATCTAAAATAAACATATATGAATTTAAAAGAAGGTGTGAATAATTACTTTTTTTAATTTATAGTGTTTACGAATTTAATTTTGTGTGTGTGTGTGTGTGGTTTATAAAGTACACACACACACACACATTAAAAGATGAATCTCTATGTAACAAATTTTGCATACAACGAACTCTTTTCCGGGATTTAGCGACTTCATTATATAGAGGTAGGACTGTAATTTTATTACTGAGTATTTTTGATGGCATTAGATGTTTTGCAAATAAACTATTTTTCTTATAACTAATGATTTAAATCCAAAGTAATGCATTTTAAAGTTTTAAGGTAAACAAATAAAAAAAGAGTTACTTGACTGTTCTAAATAAGATTTTTTACACATAATAGTACACATAGCAGTAACATATGTATACTTTGTTCTTTGTGATTTGTCTAATTTGGAAAATACTCATTGACAGTATTAATAAAAATCATAATATCACTAATATTTATAATTGAGACCCTAATTTATTTTTAATCATTAACCCTCTCGCTGCACATCCTGAGATTTCCACGGGCAATGTAGATGTAGCAAAATATGTGAAACCCGCAATTCCCAAGGGCATGCATTTTTTAAGACTATTTAGATGTGCAACCCGTACTGTTCCTGTTTATGCTTTCATTTATGTTTTTATGTTCATATTTGTATGATCTGATTCTATATTTTAAAATAAAAACTCTTTTACAATTGTTTTTGTATATTTTAACTCTAAAATGTAGATTTAGTATGTATATTTGAAATACGTAATAAAAAAATACGCAATTTTTGAACCTACTTTGATAAAATAACTATGCAGGGAGAGGGTTAAATAATTTTGCACCATAAGAAATACACTTTACCCATTTTTGGTCTGTTATTATCCTCTTAAAATATCTTTTGTTGCAAATTATGTAAGTGAACAATTTCCTATTCCATTGATGTAATGATTTTGGTTGTTAATTTATCTATATGTATATTCATTGCTGAGAGAAAACAATTACTTTTTCATTTGTTTACTTATAGGCATTGCTTCATGACTATATATTTGAATATCCAACTCCATGTTGTGAGTGTGACCTGCCAAAACCAAGCACAAATAAGCATGGATTTTTACCTAATATTCCTTCTCCTGAGCTAAAAATTTCTGATAAAATAGACAGCATCACAAATTATTTAAAATCCATACACTTTGGATCATCAAATTCTTGATCAAATTGCTATTTAATACATGTAACATGAATGTGGGCTTTGTGATATGTACTGATATAAGGTTTTATATTCAACAAGTATGAATGTGAAGATTTTAATGTATAGTTAGTTATCTGTTGTTCCCTATTTATGAAAATTTTTAAAAATTCTGAGATAATTATCAAATGTTGATTAATTTGTTGATAATTTAATAAGACTATTTTCTCTGTGACTTTGTAACTCAGGAAAATTCTTTTTTAAAGTATTTATCATTATTAAAAATCTTTTTTTTCCTTTGCATGTAAATACTGAATAGTATCTAAAAATATTAAAGCTATGTTTAGCTGAAGAAATCCTAAAGTTGGAAGCTTTGTAGAAAATTTAAAATTTTTGTTTAGTCTGCTTCTAAATAAATTATCAATTATAAATATGTTTATTAAAGATTTTTTTTTCTTTTGGAAAAGTTTATATACCACATCCACATATTCTTAATTATAACTAATATTTCATTGACTCTCTTGGGATTGTTTTATTTTAATGCATTGATTAAAAGCATTTTTTTTTCTTTTTGATTAATTTAGTCAAGAAATTATTTGATATTATTTATTCGATTGAACTGAGCTTTGAAAATTTAACCAATGTGTTTATTATCTGCCCATATTCAAATTTCTAATTTAAAATTGGCTTCTTTGGACAGGTTTACCCAGAACATGGCTTAGAATGACTATAAATGTTATCCAACAAAAAATACTGTAATAATTAAAAATTTTCTTTACAATTTTAATAAGCTATTGATTTTTAAGTGATTAATGTCTGAATTTAACTCATTCCTTAGCAGTTTGAGAATCATAAAATTATTAAAATAATTGTATGTACTTTTTATAATTTTGGGATCTTATGACACAAGTCCAAATTTATAGGCATTCAAGCTTATTAATTAAATATTTTGTACACAAAGAAAAATATGCAGCCTTGTTTTCGATTTTAGGAATTTATATAAAACAAGCCACTACAGAAAAAATCATTGATCTTTTGATACATGTTTTGATATATGTTGCATTTTATTTGACATAAACACATAAACTTTTAATTTTTAATTATATTGTATAGAGCTACAATCTCTGACAGTCAGTGGCACACACAAGGGGGGGGTCCAGACCCCACCCCCCAAAGCCCTTGATTTTTTTTTCCAATTGATTATAATTCTGAATAATAATTTTTCCAATTGATTATAAGTACATAGTACGTAAAATTTAATTAAGTATTTGTTATTAATGATTAATTTTATTAATTAATACTAATTATTTATTCAATAATTAGTTTTTTTACTGTGTTTTGTTCCCAAAAATCGACAAAATCAAAAGGAGCATGTTACAAGAATGGTGAACTTTCGACCCGGACCCCCCTGAAAAATTCTTGTGTGCGCCACTGCTGACAGTAATACATTTAATCTTTTTTAAAAAATTTATTTTTTTTATGCTAGATTTCTTTAAGATATATTTTACAGAAAAGTACCCCTTTCTTCACAATCAGACATTATGATTGTCATTGCTATATGGAAGCCAGGGGCGTAGCTACCGCTATATCAATGATACTGGGGCCCCAAGCTACAGGGGCCCCAACATGTGTAACTACAGTCACACTAACAAGAATTCCATATCTAAAAAAGGGCCCAGAAGAAATCTTGAAACAGGGCCTACTCAGAACTAGCTACGTCAGTGATGGAAGCCCTTTTATTTTGGATCAGCTCCTTTCAAATCATATAAAAAATAAATTAGAAACCTAATATCGGAAGATTATTTTTAAAATTGCAATTAATTCCATCAATTCAAATATTGAAGCATTAATTATCTCAAAAACTTTAACAAATATCTCGTTAATATCATGTTGTTTATTCTTTTTTTTAAAAAAAATAAATAGTTCTTGAATAAATTGATTTATTTGTAAAAGAAATCATACATGTCTAATAAAATTGATATGTTAGCTATATATATATATATGGATGAACACTTTTTTTTTTAAATTCTCACCACCAATCATTAACATTTTACTACTGTGATCAAAGAATATCTTGAATGCTTTTTAAAACAAAACTTATCAATTTATTGATCAAAATGTATTGCATCTCCTTCAAAGTTATCTCTTCCAACTTAAATGCAAATCTGACAATAATTTTTCATAATCCTCAAAGCGTACCTTTAAAGTCATTTTTGTTAAATCCATTCAAAATTTTTGATCAGAATGTCTTATATTGTATCAAATAGTGACTATGTGGAGTCAGTTTGCACTGTGGAAATAGTCACACAATGTCTTATTTTGAATGCTAGTAGAATGAAATAGCTTGTGGAGCAGTATGCTTGTCAAAAAATCAGAATCAATTATGGTGCAAGAAGGCACATTGCCAAAATGCAAACCCTGTGAGTTGTTCATATTGTCTTCAACAAATTGCTTCAAAACTTTCAAATAATCTTTAACTGTTAACCAGTTATGTGTTATAAATTTATAGTGCAGGATAATCAAAGAAATCAGTCAACATTAACTTAATTTTTATGAATCATTCAAGTGCTGTTGTTATTTTTTATTTGTGACAAAATTCAATATTTTGGAAAATGGATGAAGTGAAGATTTTTCCTTCTCATTACAAACAAATGTATTTTCAGACATTAAAATGAAATAAATTTCTCAGTGTTGCAAGATATTTTTATAAGTAGTAAAAATGTTTGATAAAAGTTTGCAGATGGTACCTACTGTACATGTTTTTAAAGTATAATACACACACAGTAGTATGTGGCCCAAAATAACTTTTATTCTTCCAACATGGTCTAGAGTAACTGAAAATGTGGGATGTGCCTAGCTTTGGATGTTTATTTATAAATATAGATAGCAATTCAGATACAAGGATATATATTCAAATAAAAAAAGAATTCCTTCATTTTATAAAAATACAAGAAGTTTAACTGTTATGAGAAAATGTATGTTAAAATAATCCAAGGTAATTCTTATTAAAGTTTCGCTTTCAAAATGCTGTAAAAAAAAAGAACCACAGTCCAGAAAGACTTCAAATTTGATCTTTATGAACTTGAAGAAGTAGGAAATGGTATGGCACAAGAAAAAAGTTCCAAAGTGTATCAAAGATGGCACTCCTCCATACAATGCAAAGCCAGTGCTGCAACTGCTCAAGAGGCATTTTGGAAATGATACTAGGATCAACCGTTATTTTCCAACAGCATGGCCTTCAACATCACCGTACCTTATGACTTCTGGTTGTGGGGTTATCTTAAAAATGCTGTGTTTCGTGGCCCGATTGCAAATTTAGCTGATTTGATGCCACGGATTGCTGCTGTGTATTCACAACGTGACCCCTGAGACACTATGCTCTTTCTCTTATCTGTTTCAACTTGTGGAGGAAAATGGGGGACAGCGTATTTATTGAAACTTTCTTGACAAAGCCTCCCCATTGGCCCGCTCTGTCCGAAGCTACGCCTCCTGTCCCCCAGCCAAGTTTTCAATACAACGATTCTCATTTCCAGATAGAGGACTGAGGATTGCTGGCGCAATCCAGGAACCTCATTCTCCCAAAACATCACCAAGTCTAGCGATAATTAAGAGGTATTTTCATTGTTGCTTTTCGTGCGGTTCTTGGCCTGAGCACATTTACAAAACGGGGTTTTCCCATCCGAAGTTGTATGACCTTGCCATGGTGGATGGGCTCTCCACTAACAGTGCCACAATTGTGAATGACTTGGAAGTTAAAAAATTGAAACAATCATGCACAGTTGTCCAACTCATGCCAGAGGAGTCGTAATCAGGGACGTCTGAAGAAATGGGCCCAGCACCTCGTCTCGTTATCAACTCAGCCCTAAGAAGGTCATAATTCGAATAATTTCAAAGATCAAATGTTATTTCCGGCTGTATTCTCCGAAAAACAGAAAGGGAGGGGGGGGACATCGTCGGTATCGTAATGGTACTCAAAAACAATCAAGATTTAATCATGTTAAAATTACCGACACATATGCATCGATGCATTTTTCACACGATTAATTTTGGTAAACAAAAGGCATTCAATTTTTTACTTATATATATGAAGAGGAGTAAAGCAACTTCCTTATCACTAGATCTCTGGAACTATTAGACCGACAATCGTGATAATTGGTAGGAATATTCCTATTTGTGTTGAGTAGGGATCCATCGAAAACGGTTTTTTCGAAAATCGACTTTCAGACGGCATTGTGTATGGGATGGGGGGGTATACACACAAATTCCTGTTTTTGCAGTATTAGGCCTACAGATTTGAAATTTGAGGAAACGTGTTTCTTTTGTTGAATAGAGGTCCAGTAACAACGAGTCTTGTAGCTGTACCCCTGTCTTCAAATTTCGAATCAGTGGAGGAATGTACAGCCCCCACATTGTGGGAGGAGGGGGGCAGGATTCTACGGGGACCAAAGACTGATTGACTCCAAGTGCAGTACATATTTAACCAATTTATAAAATATTAAAGGGAAAACCTGACCTTGAAGGGGGAGGGGCTTTAATATTATCCGTTACACCATTGCTTTAGACGCCGTTTCCGCCAAGGAAGTTGACGGTATTCTTTTTGTGTACGCAGGACCGGCTCTAGCAGTTTTGCCGTCCCGGATAAAGATGGAAAATGCCACCCCTCTCTACAATGCAAAAAATTATAATTCATATATGTATATATATATATATATATATTCTAAAAAAATGCAAGATAATTCGAAATCAAGCACGTAATTACCCAGTATGACTTACTGGCGTATCTAATCCTGAGTGGACCCTGTTTCCAAATTCCTTGGGGACGTACATTTCGCGATGTTTTGTTTACACATCTTGGACGATATGTCAAATGGCTACATGTGATGACCGTCGTCCAAGTACAGACCTAGACCTACCATCATTACTCATTCAGTCAAACGGCGACAGTCGGTCGAACTTGTTTGCGCGATTGTAAATCATGAACATTTATTTGTTTCGGGTTATTGTTTGTACGAGTATTTGACAACGTATGCTATGTACTGTTTACTTATGTGGGGCTTACATTTGTGTAAGAGCCCAGGGCCTCAAGAAGTCTTAAGATGTCCATGGTCGTAATTTTACAATTTCCCCTTCAAGTGTTTTCTGTTTAAATTGAAAGTTGTTCCCACCTATGGTTCTTTTTTCACAGCATTTTGAAAGTGGAACTTGATTTATAATCACCCTGTAGCTGACGAGTTTTAAATTTTTTCCCTCCTTTATTTTCTTAATTCGAATTATAGAATAAATTGTAGCAAAAATATAAGGTAATTCTATTATTTAATGAAATGTAATTGTATGTTTTTTTGTGTTACTGGATTATATAAATATTTAAAAACCATTACTCTCTAAGTTAACGTAAATGTATTATACCTAGAAGCGCACACAGAAGTTTTCCAAGGGGGGAGGGGCCTGGGTCGAAAGTCCACCATTCTTGTATCATACTCCTTTTGATTTTGGTAGGGGGAAAACTAATTATTGAATAAATAATTTACCATTAATTAATATAATTAATCATTAAAAAAACAAATATTTAATTAAATTTTACGTATTATATACTTAAAATTATAATCAATCGGGAAAAAAATCAATGGTTTTGGGGGGGGTCCGGACCCCTAGGACACCCCCCTTGTGTGCGCCACTGATTATACCTATTAAGCATAAACTAAACTAAACTCAGTGGAGCAACAGCTCATGAGGGCCAAGGCCTACTTTGCCCATCTCAGTATACGTGATCATTAAGCGCTAAGGTGTAAGGGCGGATGTTCCGATCAGGTGGTCAGTCTAAAGCGAGACCTCCAGTGTTTAGTCCCCAAGCAAGCTTGGTTCTCATTTATCGATCTCCTGAAGGGATGAAAGGCTGAGTCGACTTTGACCAGCCTTAGGATAGAACCCCGGACTTGTGGTGTGGAAGCACAATACGCGGCCACTGGGCTTCTTAAGCATAATTTATTGTAGATTAATTTTCTCTTAAGGTTTTGTTTTTTTAATTGTGTTTGAAAAGCATTTTCAATTACTTGACGAACTCATCATAGCATTTTTATGCTAAAATTTTTGAAACAGTTGGAAAATTGTTTCCTCTTTTTAATATTGTTGTTTCATTACTGATTTTATAATATTTTAAGTATTGTTTAAATAGAAAACGATTGTTTTTATAAATTATAATGTAATTAATAATCCAGAATAAAATATTTGAAAAATATTTTCAAATGTAAAATGGATTGTGCCTTATTTATTACTTATCTTCCAAGTTAAGGTTTATATATTCAGCTGTAAAACAGTTTATAACACACATTTCCCGTTGGATGCTACACTTGGTTTTGAATGAAATTCATATACTTTGATGTTCATTTTTTTAAAGGGACACAGTACGATTCAACTAACAAAAATCGGTCAAAAAATCAAATATAATTTTTTTAGTCTAAATTATTTTTCATATACTTTTCTACAAATTCACAATATTTGGAAGCTCTAAGTTTAAAAAACGCAGAGTTATGATAACTTTTACATTTATTTTTATTCACATTCCAATGGTAAATCAAAACTTTCAACTGGCTTATCTCAGAAAAATAAAATAACTAATTTGTCTTCATTTAAAATGCTAAGGCTTTTTTTTCTATTGTGCTTAACACTTGGAAATTTTTTTCACTTGTAGCTAAAAGTACATGAAACAAAAGTTGGCATGCATTTTTCAATCGAAGCGATGCTTATTTTTTAAAAAATAATTGAAGTTAGAATTTACATATTTGTAAGGAATTTTCAATAAGCTTTCATAAAAAAGATGTATTGTACGAATATCAATCATGTTATCGCAAAACCCATACCATCTTTGTTTATACATAGTTTGACGTTCTGGTAAATCAAATTTCATGCGTGAACGTCAATTTTTGTAGGAGGAGAGAGAGAGAGAGAGTAGCATTTTAAAATCACTTCATGAATTTCAAGTTCTTCCATTAAAAAATTAAATGGTTGGCTTTTTATGAAATTTTGAGAACAAAATATGTTTTACATCTCTCATACATACACATGGGAGGCAACCAAAAAAATTACGAAAATCATTAAAATAAAAAAATTTGTGTAAATCGTATCATGTCCCCTTAACACTAATAATTTTGGTTTCTGTCGTTTATGCAATCCTCTTATACCCTTATATGTTTCTGCTAGTTTAAAAACGAATCAGTCAAGTTTATTGATCAAATTATTTGATAAAATCAAAAAATGATGATATTTTTAATGGGATTTATAACACATTAATATATTTGAAATTATTTATATTGCTTTTAAAAAAAATTTTTAAATTATATTTTAAACATTTCTTAAGGACAATATTTTGAGGAAACAAATAACGTTAAATCCGGTGAACCTATACTTTCAAGCTGTGTTTTTTTGTGATTTTTAGGTATACTCGCCGCATATAACGCACGCCTCCTTTTTTTATAAAAAAAAAACTGATATGTACGTATGCAATATTCCTATATTTTGAAGTCATTAATTTGATGTATCCTAGACTTTAGAGAAAATAGTATATTTCTAGAATTACAACTCTTTAAGTTCATAAGGTATGTCCTTTTTTTTAAAACAAACAGTACTTCGATATATGTAGAACTATAATTTTTTTCTATGCTGTGATACCTTTTTTTTATTTTTAAAGCCATCGTTTTTATACACGCATCCGTAAATTTCGATCTTTTTGTGTGTGTTAAAAGTGCGTGTTATACACCGGATTTTACGGTATTTATCATAAATAAAGAACTTAAAGTTTAATTTGAGTATTATTATTTTGAAGAAAGGTTCAAGAATTTAATTTTTAAAAGAGCAGGGAAGATTACAAGACACTAACGAGTTTTTTTTAAAGTATGTTTACTGCAGCAAATCCTTAAACTTTTTTACTAAAATATAATTTGAGCAATTTTTATTTAATGAAATGAATTCAAAGTAATACAGTAATTCATTAGCAATTTGAAATGGCATCCGAAGATGGGCTAAAGCTATGTCGGCACACAAGTACATCAGGGGTGGCTCTAGGACCGGACCCTTGCCCGGGGCGGCAAATTTTAAGGGCAGCATTTGGATCAAATTTGGAAAATATTTTTTATGTTACAAAAAAAAAATTACATATATTTTCTGAAATATTATTGGGCGTGAATTTGGTATTTCATTTAATGCGTATCTTATTTCCTTTTTTTATACTCTGTTTGTTTAATGTCAGTTTTTTTTTTTTTTTTACATTGAAACTTGAAGGGTTCGAGGCGGGAGTATCTGTTAAATTATGAAATTTGATATGTTTACACATCTTTCACTAGTAACTTTCTCCCCATCCAGAAATGGGATCACAACGGATATTCCTTTCTCCTATGCGATGTCCGTTGCCAGCTTTTCTGCTGTTGTTGTTGTGTTGTGGCTAATGCCACCTGTCTGACGTAGTCAGAACGAGGCCCACGAAATTCATCATGGCATGGAGTACGCCTGTCGTTGGCCTAGGCCTTGAGCACCATACAGGTGACAGAACGAATTAGCTCGACGAAACTCCCCGAAGGGACGATAGATGGCGACACCACCTATCTCCACCTCCTCAATTTTGCCATTGGACTGGAAGGGAGGGAAATATTCACCAGTCCCCTGTACTCGTGATTAAGTCCACAAGACTGTCGGATCCACTGATTTAACGAGCACGTACTCCGTGTGTACTCGGAGGGTATTTGGTGGCATCGGGCATCGAACCCAGGCCTTCCGGTCTCGATTCCGATGCTCTAACCACCAGGCTACCCCTGGCCCTGCCAGCTTTTCTAAAGGGGACAAGGGTAGTAAGAATTTTTAGTAGTTAGAGAGCCACAGGAGATGTTTTATTTTAGCCTTGAGTGTAGTTACTATAAGTTATATAAAATAAAAACGCTTGTGATCCCCACCATCAGTAAACTCTTTTTCAAAGAAATTGGTTATTTCTTCTCTTACATTTTACTTGTTTGAAATCATTTAACAGGGGTGTAGCTAGTGCCGTATCGATGACACAGGGTTCCCAAAATGTGTAAGCAAAACATCGCGAAATGTACGTCCCCAAGGAATTTGGAAACAGGGTCCACTCAGGATTAGCTACGCCAGTAAGTCATACTGGGTAATTATGTGCTTGATTTCGAATTATCTTGTAAGGCCTAATACCGCAAAAACAAGAATTTTTGTGTATCCCCCCCCATCCCATACACAATGCCGTCTGAAAGTCGATTTTCGAAAAAACCGCTCTCGATGAATCTCTACTCAACAAATAGGAATATTCCTACTAAATATCACGATTGTCGGTCTAATAGTTCCAGAGATCTAGCGATAAGGAAGTTGCTTTACTCCTCTTCATATATATAAGTAAAAAGTTGAATGCCTTTTGTTTACCAAAATTAATCGTGTTAAAAATGCATCGATGCATATGTGTTTTATGTGCCGGTAATTTTAAAATGATTAAATCTTGATTGTTTTTGATTACCATTACGATACCAACGATGTTCCCCCTCCCTCCCTCCCTTTCTGTTTTTGTTTCTCCAAAAATTAGAATGCTCTTCTTTTCGCTTGTTTTTCAAGCAGTGAAGGAAAAAAAAATCATTAGTTTTCTTTTTTTTCCCCAGCAATGATTAAGTGCAAAATTATATTTGCTGCTCTTGGTGGACGGAAAGAAAGTATTAAAACGTTTTTAAACAATCAAAATAAACTTATTTTTTAATACGGTTTGATATGAATACGGAAGGTCGCTCCATTTTATAATGGAAACTATTTCCTTATTCATTTTCTCGTTTGCATTTTAAGATAAAAATGAAGATTTCGGAATAATCGTCTGCTAAGGTTTTATTTTATTAGAATGTAAAATAAAAGATTTATTTTAAATATAGCTCCTAAAAATGATATATGGCTCGAAGGTTACGTAATTACTCTTTCCAAGGAGAAATATTCGTATCAACAAATTAGAAAGTGCTGTAAAAATCTCAAGTATTGCATTTCAATCAAAGGTATTTATAATATAGTAAATTTGAAAGGGGAAAGCGTCTAGCAGAAAATAAAAAAGAAAATATGGCCACGAAACTTCTTCCTAAGACTGTTCAAACGCAGACAACTGTCAAGAAAGGGAAGCCTTTGATCCTAAAAGAAAATCTGCCGATTGAAAGATTCATTACATCGAAACTAGGAATGTCTTCCGGAACCATAATTAAAATCATCCATAAGGGCTTAAAGTTAAAACAGATGTTTAACCTTAAAGTTCGTCTCCTTTTTTAAATCTATTGCTTATATAGAAAAACACACACAAATTGTAGAAAATTATGCAAAAAACACCTAGCTGCTGAAAAATGGAAATTAGTGGCAACACTCGATGAGGTATGGATATACAGTCGATCCTCCATATAACAAACCTCTATATTCGGAATTTTTCTATATAGCAAACTTTTTTCTGGAACCAAGAACATTTCACAATATTCTTCGTAAAATAATCTCCCAATAGCGAAGTACATTTTCCATATAACAAACTTTTTCTCTTGTGGTTCAATTTTTCGTCTGCCTATTTTAAAATTATTTCAAGTTGTTCTCTCCCTTTTAACACATTTTATGGTGTTATAAATCTTGAACCGGTTTTATTATGTGCCCAACTCGCCGAGTGCAGTATTTCATCCAAAAAGTGCAACATTTAACCCCAATTGACCAGTTCATTAGAAACATCTTCGAAATCCCCTTTCACCCTCAGTGGAGTTGTCCAGTGTCTTTAAGCTAGTCTCCGTTCATTTGTAGTGTTGATCAGTAGCACTGGTAACTTCGTTTCTTGTAGCTTGAAAATGTCAAAACATACGTGCTTGAGCTCCACAAAGAAAAAAAATTAATTCTCTTCAGGATGTGGATCAAGTCGTCAAGAAACTTTCCTTGCAGTTTTTCCGTTCTTTCTTTTTTTCATAGGTAAGATATAAAAAATAAATAGATATTAATTTACAAAAAGGTGAGAATAATTACTTTTTTTAATGTATAGTGTTTTTGTATTCAAAATTTGCTTTTGTGGTTTATGAAGAAAATTGAACGTTGAACCTCTATATCAGGGGGGGCGAACCTTTATGAATCAACGTGCCATTTTTTCTAAAGAAGTGCTTGATGAGGTAAAGACGTGCCATCAAAAAATTTTAACTTGTGATTATTGGGAAAATAATAAAACTAAATACTATCAACACACAAAACTCTATTTACTACGAAAAAATATCTTATGCACTGTATAGTTATAAATGTTTTAGTTATACTTGTAATTCAAATTAAATTAACATTAGTGTGACTTTGCTGTTGCAGATAGGATGACAAAGAAATTATATTAGGATTGTAAGATGTTACTTTTAGTAGAATACATGCTGAATTTAAGTCATCTTCCGAACGGTTTCTAAGCAATTAATTATTTTTGTACAGTGGCTCACCTTTTTGACAAGATTTAAGAATTGTTTAAAAATGCCGTTTTACAGACGATGTTCTGCATACCTCTATTTCAGAACATAAAACACATATGGCTCTGTCACCTTTAATAATAATGTCATGTTTCTTGGTCCACCAAATTTGAAATTCTTTGTTACACTAACCATCTTTCACTTGCTGTTCCTTTGCTGAATTAGCCTTGTTAAATAACAGTTAAAAATCGTAAATATAACACAGATAAACTTTAAAATACAGTTGTGTCAATGAAATTGACTATGCTACATGCATAGATAAACTTAACATCATAAGCAATTGTAGTCTGCGACGTTACTAAGGCAAGACAATAACGTACGAGTGTGCTCCCCGCCGCTCTGCAATCGATTACTCGCGTTTGTTCGTAATACTTCATAGTGAACTTTGAAATTTTGAAATAAAATACAAACCATTTTTATTACCAGCGTGCCAAAAATATTCTTTCGCGTGCCATCAATGGCACGCGTGCTACTGGTTCGCCATCCCTGCTCTATATAATGCATTTTCCGTATAACGAACTTTTTTTCGGGATTTAACGACTTTGTTATATAGAGGTCCGACTGTATTTAAGCGATTATAGTAAAATGAGATCAGTTTTCTACTGCTCAACTGACGGGAATGACCCTACGAAATGGCTTCGTCTATGTACAGTCAAGTTCCTAAAGGGATTCATGACAGTTGCAGGGTTTTCTAATAACGGCAATTTAAAAATCAAAGAAGTCTCAAGTAAAGCCAAAATTAATTCACTCTACTATCAGTAGAATATTTTCAAACCAATTTTTCAAGAAGAAATTCTAACTTAGTATGGAAAGGACATTGATAAAGTTGAGCTCCATACAAAGCCTCTAATCGCATGTCTAAGTCACCTGCCGCTTAATTAGCAAAGAAAAATCAGAAACAGGAATAAAGTGTATCCCATTTGATGAAATACGTGTAAAATCACCCTACGCTCCAGTGCTCTAGATCAGTGTTCCTCAACCCTTGGTCCACGGACCGGTACTGGTCCACGGACCGGTACTGGTCCGCACAAGAAACATTAAATTATTTCTCTTTCATTTACTGTGGTATTTTTCTTAGGTTTGGGTAATTTTTTAATATATTCACTTAATATTCTTTGTTAAATCACTTTATATTAATTTTTTGGTGTAGCTATATTTTATTCAGAAGTCACGATTAAATACAATTAAATTAAAATTATTAAATCAAAACAGTCTAAAATATAAACAATCAACATCCTCCCCCTCAGCGGGCCGTGATAAAATTAACAAACGTTGACCGGTCCGCGGTGATAAAAAGGTTGTGGAGCACTGCTCTAGATCAGTGGCCCCCAATCCTCAGGCCGCAGACCAGTCCATCGATCAAATGGTTCCAGGCCGCCCAAGGAACATTAAATTGTTTCAATCTTATTTACTGTGGTGTATTTCTCGCGGGTTTGTGCGACTTTCCTTGGAAATCACTTTATATTTCATGTTAAATCACTTTATATTCATTCAATTCCTATACTATTAGCTCATACTCTCTGTATATTTATTTGTTTACTTATTTATTTTGGTAGAATTTTCAATCGTCGATGAAAAACATTTTAAAACGCTCAAGTGAGCTGAAATTTTATATACATGATTATATTGGATGACAATACAGTAATTTAATTATAATTAATAAAAATTAATTGATTAAAACTAATTACTTTAAGAATTACAAGTACAGCCACGTTAGCATCATTTTTGGCGACTTAGCGACCCTTTTGGCGAATTGTGTCAAAACTTGAAAAGGTTTTTTTTAGCACGTTGAACTGAAAATTTGTATGCACGATTGTTTTGGATGACAATACGATACTTTAATGATAATAAATAAAAATTAATCACCACTTAATGTGATTCTGTCATATAAATATACATATTTGTATTAATTGCAACTATTTATTAAAAGTGGCTAAAATAAAAATTTTCTTTGTTGATTTAAGAAGGAATTGACTTAAATTTTTTTTTATATTACTTGTTTTTTGATGCAACTGTATATTATTCTGAAGGCATATTTGAATAAAATAAAATTAAAATTATTAAATTAAAACAATCAAAAATAACAGCAATCAACATCCCTTCTCAACGGGCCATGGTAAAATTATCAAACGTTGGCCGGTCCGAGACGATAAAAAGGTTGAAAAGCAATGCTGGGGAGAAGCCATCACACTCTCCATGATGATACTTGTCGAACTGCTAACAAGCCCATTTTCAAATTCCAGAACCATGATGTGGCCGTAAAATCCTGCAAGGCCAACATGTCTGTGCTTTCTGGCATTAATGGCGGAGGCCTTTGGGATCCTACATGGTTTTCATTACGACCCTCCTGAACCCATTTATTCCATATTCGCAGGGCAGTTGTCTGGTTCGGACTAAATGAGGCTATAGAAATATCGCGGCACAATAAATCGCGCTTTCGGTAGGCTACGATCCTGCCGCTATCAAATTCCGACTCCCGGTGATAACTGCTTCTCCTTCTTACACGAGGTATAATAGAGTGTTTTTTTTTCAGGTATAGAAGTTTAAGTTGGCATTACTTTCCAAGATGGCGACCAATTTAACAGCTGTCAAGTGATTTATTCTCAGTTTGGTTTGGCAATTCATCATGAATAGACTCACGCCTGAGCAACGCTTTCAAATTGTGCAATTTTATTTCGAAAATAATGGTCGCGATTTTCATGAGCGAATTTTGTTTAGCGATGAAGCGCACTTCTGGTTGAATGGCTACGTCAACAAACAAAACTGCCGCATTTAGAGTGAAGCTAATCCACAAGTGTATGTCGAAACACCGTTACATCCAGAAAAACTGACTGTTTGGTGCGCTTTATGCGCTGGTGGAATCCTTCTTCAAAAACGATGAAGGCCACAACGTTACAGTCAATGGTGATCGGTATAGAGCCATGATTACTAACTTTTTCTTTCCTGAATTGAACAATCATGATGTCCAGGAGCTGTGGTTCCAACAAGACGGCGCAACAGGTCACACAGCTCGTGCCACAATCGATTTATTGAAAGACACGCTTGGTGACCGCCTAATTTCACGTTTTGGACCTGTGAATTGGCCTCCAAGATCTTGTGATTTAACACCGCTAGACATTTTTCTGTGGGGCTATGTAAAGTCATTGGTCTATGCGGATAAGCCACAAACGCTTGACCATTTGGAAGACAACATTGACCGTGTTATTGCCGATATAGGGCCACAAATGTTGGAAAAAGTCATCGAAAATTGGACGTCCAGATTGGACTACATCCGAGCCAGCCGTGGCAGTCCTATGCCAGAAATCATATTTAAAATGTAATGCCACAAGATTATCTTTCGAATAAAAAAAATTCATGTCAATCGAATAATACATCGTTGTTTTATTGCAATTTAAAGTTCTATACCTCTCAAAAAAAAACCTTTATTATCTCCTCAAAAACAACACATTCGAATTCCTAATAAGAAATCCGCTTAATAATCTTTCTTTTTTACAGAGTTAAAGATGCCGTTTCTCCCACCTGCATTATTCGATTGCCCTTAAATGCTCATATTTTGTATATGTCGCAGGGAAATGACGAAATTAGGAATTTCATCAAAATCCTTGAGGGATATGACCATTTGACGGGAGATGTCAAAATAACGTCTCTTCAAGGTCATATTACTTATGAAAGTGAGTGATTTTATCAAATACCTGAACTGTTTCCGTGAAAAGACGAATTAGACAGGATTTGCATTGCCAAAAGGCTATCCAGGGGGGACACACCTGGGGGTCGAGTCCTTGTACTTCCTAACCATACAGGTAGTACCTATCGATCCCCTAAATATCAACCCCATATCTTTAAAAAAAATGGTACCGTAGGATTAACATAAGGATTGATATTTTAGTGCTTAAGTAACCGAGAGGAAAGATGTTACTCATAAAAAAATACCAGCCTAATTTCCTAATTATTTGTTAATTAGTTTCGAATAAATAATTTGTATTTCATTAACTGTTGTTGTATTACTTACTTCTACGTTTAATAATGCACCCTATTTGTTAAATAAACATTTTTAAAGTCTTGACAATATTATTTCATCATTTCACTGAAGCAGATCAGGGATTTGTTCAAATCTTTACTTTTATCTATCAGGAAAATGACCTTGAAGAGACGTTATTTTAACATCTCCCGTCAATTGATCATCTCCCTTAGAGATTTCATGGAATACCTAATTTCATCCTTTTCCTGAGACATATATCCCATCATCTTCTTTTCATGCGAATGTGATGCTTCTATCGTCCATTTAACGGCTTGAGAGAACGCTTGTATTGTGATAATCCAACATAATATTGAAATTAAATTTACAAAAGCACCTATTTTCGGCTAAGATTAACTAATCTTTAGTTTTAGAGATGGAACAAATTTATTTACATACTAGCGGTCTCGACAGACGTTGTCCTATATACACGTCTTAAATCCGAAAATTACAAACTTTTTGAACAAGTTGTAATAATCTGGACCGTTTTGATGAAATTATTTATGAAGAAAGTTATTACAATACCTGACATCATCACATGTACAGTTACCACAATTCGATCTATCGATTGCGTGTGAGTATGTATTTACTATGAACTAAGTTGAATATAGAAACTATTCTGAATAGAAACTTAAACTTGTTTTGATTATAGGACAAAAAAGATAAAACTCGAGCTATTTTCATAACAGGTATTTTTTTAAAGCGCAAAAAATAAATTTATCGTAATGCCATTGAATGTACAATGTTTTTGGTTAATCCTTGAGGGGTATAAATAAACAAATGCGAAGGTTTTCCAAACGTCGGACATGCAGCATATAATTGGCCGTGCGAAGAGTAAGGGTTTTCTAAATCTAAGCCACAAATTGTCATTGTTTGATCTTATGACTTATTAATGGTCATAGCAAATGCCAAGCGAATTGGAAATTGCAAACATTTGAATGGGTAGGTGAGTTTGAAAGAATCATTGGGATCTGTGGTAGAGGTACAATTTCACCTTGAAGTTTGCCGCTCAAAATAGTGGCCTCAAGAATATTGCCCCTGATTTTTTTATGAACAATCGCGCGCCCTTACATAATTTTGCCCATTTTTAACTAATTGCGATATCGGACCGAATTGTAAATCTAAACCATTCTCGAATCCACTTGAACCCTCACAAAAAATATCATCCAATTTGGTCCAGCCATTTAGGAGGAGTTGAGTCACATACACACGCACAGAAGAATTACATATATAAAGATATATGCCGTATCGTGGCGAAATGAATAATCTTTCCGATTCTGTATTTATTTTTTGTCTGATTTTGATAGAAAAATTAGATTGCAATTTTAAAAACGGCGAAAATATCGGAAAATTCTCCCCTCTTCTTTCTTTCTTTTCTTTTTTTTTCTTCTTGCCACGCTTTGATTGATTGATTGATTGATTGAATATTAACGTCACACTGTTCAGCTACACGAGGGCTTTTGGCGACGGACCACGTAATTTTGAACCATGGTCAAGTGACGTGGACGACACCTGAGCTGGCACCCCCCTCTCCTAACTACCACACCACACCAACGGGAGGACGTTTCAGCTCTCGACAGATTTAACGTGCATCGCTGCCCTACACGGCGGGTCTTTAGTGGTACTGGACTCGAACCTGTGACAAAGCAAGCCACAGTCCGATACCTATACCACTCGGCTACCGCGGCCACTTCTTGCCGCGCATTACCAGAATAATCAGCACACATGGGTAAAACAATTATACGTTTTAAGGTTTTTAATTAATATCTTTTTAACTAATTGCGATATAGGACCGAATTGTGAATCTAAACCATTCTTGAATTCACTTGAACCAGTGGCGCACACAAGGGGGGTCCTGGGGGTCCAGAATCCCCCCTAAAGCACTTGATATTTTTTTCGATTGATTATTATTCTAAGTATATAGTACGTAAAATTTGATTCTTTGTTATTAATGATTAATCTTATTAATTAATGGTAATTATTTATTCAATAATTAGTTTTTTTTACTGTGTTTTGTTCCCGAAAATCGACAAAATCAAAAGGAGCATGATACAAGAATGGGGAACTTTGAACCCCGGATCCTCCAACCCCTTGAAAAATTCCTCTGTGTGCGCTTCTGACTTGAACCCACACAAAAAATGTCATCAAAATCGGTCCAGCCGTTTAGGAGGAGTTTAGTCATTTTCACACGCACAGAAGATTTATATATATAAAGATAATCAAGTAATATACGAGTATGGCCTGCTGCATTTCGGAAAGTGGAAACAGACGTGGGATGAAGATGTTTTAAAGTATACAGAAGCAGAAAATTTGGTTAAAAGTAATCTCTCCATTGCTAGTTTCGCTGATAAAATTTTATCAGTCAAAACATCGCATGGATTCTAAATCTCCTCATTTTTGTTTTGCTTATAGATTTTTGAGACCTGGGTAGAAATTTGAGTAAATCCTGGCATATATGACACATTTTTTGCTTTTCACTCTCGGTTAAAGTATGACTTTTATAACCAGAACGAGCGAAGCATTCACATCTTTATGTAAATAACATCTGCATAACTTTCGTAAATCATATCGTAAATAGACCAAACGATATGATTCTTAAGAGGTGTTGGAAACCTTTCTCTCTCTCTATACTGACAATGTTAAATTGGCTGTTTTCGATGTACCTTTTCTCAAAATCTGTTTTATGTACATGCTTGAAATTTTTCATGCTATTAAAGTACACCTCTCTCATACTAAAATGAGCTTTTAGCTAATTTTGAATTTTTTAATAAATTATGAAATATTTTATCAAACATTGCGAAATTTGACCCATTTTTTACTTAAAAAATTTGTAAAATTAAATTTTTTTGAGTTTTTACAAAAAGCTCATTTTAGTATGTATTAGACATCCTGATAAATAATTCATAAAAAATTTACATACCTGTGAACAGTAGTTTCTCAGAAAAGGTACATCGCACATTAAAATTTACATTTTGAGATAAATTGATTTTAATGTATACAGTGAGACATCTAATCGGCTAGGAAATAAAACAATAAAAGGCTCAATTTAAAATAAAAGATACATGTTTTGGTTTATATCAGTCGTTACACTTTTAAGCAAAAACAAAGTAATTTGTTTACAATTTTCGCCTTTAAAATGGGCGTGGCCCAAATTCAAAGATTATTTAAAAATACGTTTTAAGGACTTCTAAATACCCTAGAGGTTAAAGTAAGGTATTTTTAAAAAGGTTAAAATCTATACAATTTGAAAATGTAAAAATCTCAAATTGTCAAAAGAATAAGATTTTAGCTTTCCAACACCCCTTAACGGTTTAAAGTGTACTAAATCATGGTTGTAAAAGATAAATTAATCAACACAGTTAACTAATTTCTAAAAAGAGTTTTTCGATAAGTAAAACTCGATGTATTTATTTATTTATTTTTACTTATTCGAATATGTTTCAAATTTCATTCTCGAATTCTATATATATATATATATATATATATATCAGTAGTTCCAAATGCTAATGAATTCATACTGAATTATTCGGTCTCTTATTTCAAGAAAACATATTTAGGACATTCGCGCAAACGATTTATAAATACTTTGTTCCTCGCGTGATAAACGAAACGATAACTAAAATTTTGTGTGATCGTAAATTCTGACATTTAGTATTTCCTGAAGAATTGGAGGAAATTGCATGAAATTTTGAGTTTACAGATTTTATGACAAAAGAAATCTCTAATTGTTTGATGTGTTACAATTAAGTTTGTTTTTCCCTCAAAACTGTATCTCATTAACGTTTTTTTTTTTCCCCAAAGTTTCTTTTTGTTTGCTTCTGGAATTGAAAAATAAAAATACAGTGGTGGGGCAAAAAGTCCTGAACACACTTATTTTTTAGCGTAATTTTTGTGTTTGATTTCATTTTTTGTTGTGAAAAATTATCGCACTATCTTAAATATTGCCAATGATTTTAATGTATTTTTTTATGCTGATTTCAAATCTACTACTAGTCTCTTAACGACTAAATATTTTTTGTAGTAAAGCTGCCTGAACACAATAATGTGAAATATGTGCAGAATAAAACAATATAGAATAACATAATATGCAAAGAAAAATAACACGGAAATTGACAAATACGGTATATTTAATATATATATATATATATATATATATATATATATAAGCATTTTGAAAATTACATTGTTGTCACATGTTAGAAAATCAATATTTATGGGTCAGCCGTTTGCTTTAATTACGGCTCTACATCTTTTTGGCACGGAATGCACCAATTTCAAAAGATCTTTCGTGACAATATGGTTGAAGGAAAATATTAAAGCTTCAATTAATTAATTCACGTTTGTTTGAAGGTTTTTTTTCTTTGAAATTTCATAGCCAATTTTAAACTATAAGTTCTCTATCAGATTAAGGTTGGGAGACTGTCCTTGACAGTTAATTCTATTCACAGTATGGTCTTTCAACCATTTCTGGAGTACCTTTGCACGATGACAAGGGGCGTTATCGTCCTGAAAAATCCATGACTGATTCCCAAAAAGATCTCTCGCAATTGGTAGCAATTTATTTTGTAGTATTTCAATGTAATCCATGGCTTTCACTGTTCCGCTAACGATGTGAAATCTTCAAAAACCATGATAAGACATGCAACCCCATACCATCACTTTTGTCGGGTGCTTTACTGTGAGCTTCAGACACTGAGGGCTGAATTCCTCTTGAGTGCGTCGTCTTACATAGGCACTACTTTGGTTGCCAGAAATACAAAACTGACTCTCGTCGCTAAATATTACCTTTTCCCAGTCTTTAATAGTCCATAACGTATGTTCCCTTGCCCACGTCAATCGCCTCTTGCGTTGAAATTCAGTCAGTAACGGTTTTGGGCGCGCTTTACAGCCTCGTAACCCAACTTCCAGCAGTCTTCCTCTAACAGTTCTTGGGCACACACTCACATTTGATGTCAAAGTCCATTGTTTCAAAATTTGCGAGGAATTAAGCTTTCTGTTTGAAAGTGAAATTCTGTGCAATAACCTGTCTTCACGTAAAGATCTTTTTCTTGGTCTTCCTGATCGCCCCCTGTCCGCAATGAAATTTGTTTCAGAAAATCTTTTCAAAGTTCTCACAACAGTAGAAAGGCCACATGGTACTTTAGCAGCAATTTGGCGCATAGAATAACCTTCTTCCTTCAAATTTATTATTTTGTACCTTTTATTCTCAGGCAAATATGAAAATTTAGCCATAATTCCAATATTTTCCACAAACGCACTTCAAATTGCTTTCAATACGCTATTTTCTACAAGCACACAACTGCATTCAATACAATAAACCACGTTTCACCTTTTTCTTTCAACGCTTTATCGCTACTGCTCTCTGATTGGTTGAAATAACAGAGCATTTCATTGGTGGAAAACACACTCACTCATTCTTACAGTGACCTTGTGCTTTCTTGTCAAGAATTTTTCAACATATCAATGAATCTATTTACTTTAGATGAAATTTACAAACAGATTTGAAATCAGCAGGAAAAAATACATTAAAATCGATAACAATATTTAAGATAGTGCGATAATTTCATAACGAAAAATGAAGTCAAACACAAAAATTACGCAAAAAAATGAGTGTGTTCAGGACTTTTTGCCACCACTGTATTTATTGTTTAGTTCAAAAAGCGCGTTTATTTGATTTTTTTTAAAAATCTTGTAATGTCTTCTAATGTTCCAATTTTGAACTCCCTCCTCCCCACAAAAAGAGAAAAATTCAGAAACTTTCCAGCGGAACAAAATTAAAAATTTAGGCTACCTTCATATTGTACTGGCTGTGATAACCTAATAGTCTGGTCACGGACTCATGGCTGACGCATCATGAGTTCGAGTCTAATGCCGCTGAAAACTTGCCGTGTAGAGAGGGCTGATGCTCGTTAAATCTGTCTGGTGCGGTGTGAAAGTTAGAAGACAGAGGGAGGATGCCATCTCAGGTGTTCGCCCTTGTCACTTAACCATGGTTAAGAAATTCGTGGTCCATCGCTAAAAGTCCTCGTGCAGTTTTATAGTGCGACGTTATTACATAAGGTCGAGTCATAAGTGACTTCCGACGCAGCTATGTAGAATCTATTATTCGAATTTGCCCGCTTTGAGTTACCATGACAACGAGTTTTTGTTTACATTAGTTACACGAGGTTTCCGTCAATCTTTTGTCAACAACTTAGTAAGATACACGTTAAAATAAACTGCTTCTTTATCCTCTGAAATGGAGAACCAAAAAATACATATTCGTCATGTGATGCTTTGGGAATTTAAACAAGGCCACAGTGCTAAGGCGACAGCCGAAAAAATATGTAAAGTGTATGGTGAAGGATTGATAACTAATCGGGTAGTTTGAAATTGGTTCGTGAAATTCCGTTCTGGAAACATGACTTTAAAAGACGAACCGAGGGAGGAACGTCCTTCCGACATCGACGACAACCTTTTAAAGGCAGTATTGGAACAAAATCCACGTCAATTGACAAGATGTATAGCATAAATGTTGAATACATCGCAATCAACCGTTATCCACCACCTGGAGAAATTAGGGTAAGTTAGCAAGTTAGGAGTACGGGTACCTCACAATCTCAGTGAACGGAATAAAGAAGATCGCATGTCAATCGCCACAAGTCTGCTATCACGGGTAAAAACGGAGCCCTTTTTAAACAGGATTGTAACAGGCGATGAAAAATGTATCACCTACGAGAATATGGTCCGCAAAAGACAGTGGCTTGATAAGGATGAACCACCCCTACTCAATAGCGCACACAGGAAAATTTCAGAGGGGGGGTCCGGGGTTGAAACTTCACCATTCTTGTATTATGCTCCTTTTGATTTTGTCGATTTCCGGGGACAAATCACAGTAAAAAACTAATTATTGAATAAATAATCATTAATAACAACTACTTAATTAAATTTTACGTACTATATACTTAGAATTATAATCAATCAGAAAAAATCAAGGGCTTGGGGGGGTTCCGGACCTCCAGGACCCCCCTTTGTGTGCGCCACTGCCACTACTAGATCCGAAAGCAAACATCCAAGGCAAAAAAAAATCTTTTTGTGTGTATGGTGGGATTGTCGCGGAATAATTTACTAGGAGATGTTGAAACCAAATTTAACTATTACTGCGGATAGATATGTTCAGCAGCTGCAAAGAGTTCAAGAAAAACTCCATGAAAAGCGTCCTGCACTCGTCAATCGCAAAAATGTCATCCTTCTGCACGACAATACGCGACCACATACAGCAAAGGTGACACAAGAAAAAATTTTTGAGCTTGGATGGTCTGTTTTACCACATCCTCCTTACTCCCCGTGTTTTTCCCCGACAGACTACCACCTTTTGTTTTCTACAAAAAATTTTTGAATGGAAAAACTTTCAATTCTGAAGAGCAAATAACGCAGGCTGTTGAAAACTTCTTCCAGTCCAAAACAGCCACATTTTAGAAGGAAGGAATTTATTAACTGCCAGGAAGATGGGAGAAGGTTATAGATAACGCTGGTGAATACGTAATAAATTAATGTAATTTTTTTATTTAATGAGAGCAAAATAAATATCTGATAAAGAAACGGAATTTGTTTATGACTCGAACTTATAGCTCTCACTCACTCACTGAAATGCCTTAAAACTGCGTTTTAAGCCTAGGAAGAGCCCAACGCTATGTGTGAAACATTTTGATACATATTTCAAAACTATGCGTATTCATCTATCGTTATTTACTATCCAATCTAATTAAATGACAATGTTTTTTTCAGACGACTGTTATTTATATATATTGCAATATAACTTTCTAGTATATAATCATCTAAGTAAATTTACTTTAATATATTTCTATTTGATACTATCTATTCTGAACTTTGTTCTTTATTTTATTTAAAACTTCTTATGTTTTGTTTAATTAATTATTTATGTTTCTTTTTAATTTAATTGCAAAATAACTATACAGATGGCGCCACGGTTTTTCCTTCATGCGCTGGCGTTTCAATCTTTTACGCCATTTCACGTAGGATCTCATCGCAGTAGGTTGTATTTTTCATCTCAGGACTTTTGTGTTACAAGTAAGTTTTTCCTAATATTTTCTATATAATTTTTTTTATTATTATTCCTCTCCTTGTTAGATTCATTATTGTTCTCTTTTCTCAATTTCTTTTTACGATTTTATTAGATTATACATCCACGTGTTGTATTAGGCTTAACTTTTCAACATGGTTTTTTTCTTCTATTATGTCGAAAATTTCTGCTGTACGGGTAAGGCTGGATCCACAAAGCATTGCTTAACCCTAATTCGCTGTCCTAATTCAGCGATAGCTTTAGAAATCTTAATAGGTCTCCAGTTTAGTCCAATGACTTTTTTGTATCTACATTTGTTGTGTCTGCTGAATTCCAATTTCTTACTTCTTTAGCACTGTAGGTTCTAGTAGTTCTTCACTTTTATTTTATTGTAATATATATATATATATATATATATATATATATATATATATATATATATATATATATATATATATATATATATATATAAAATTGACTCAACACACACACACACAAAAACACACGCAGTGGACTGTAATATTTTTAATCTAACAGTTCTCTCTCATACTCCGTACACAACCTCTCGTTAGTGAGTGTTACACTTACACTGACGTTTTTCTTTACAAGCCGCTAGAGGGCGCTGTTCAATAACAGAACTAACATACCGCCCCACATTGCACTGGTTTAACCATGCAATCATTGTTACTAAATTAACATTCATATTGGTTACATTTAGAACACTTTACACACATTCAACACTTGACAATTCTCAAGAAATACAATTACATAAATCATTATATAAATTCAAGATTTCACAAATAACAATATTTTTTTTTTTATACAAATACAAAATCACTTTACTAACAATGAGTAAATTTACACACCACCAATGGTTACACTAAATGAAAAATTCAAATTATATTTAAGGATCTTCCATTGGTAAAACACAAATTTTTGATATGGCTCTTTTACATGTACTATACTGAGTTTATTTTTCACTACACGCACTTTTTTATCTTCGCCATAATACAATTCTACGATTCTACCTAATGCCCATTTATATGTTGGTAAATTTTCTTCAATTATTAAAACCAAGTCTCAATTTTAACGTTATTCTTCTCAAACATCCATTTTCCTCTCTGTTGTAATTGATTCAAGTAATTACGACTCCAAAATTTCCACATTAATTGAACTATCTTAGTTATTTTTTGCCACTTTTTGAGATTACTCTCTTTACATTTTGTCAAATTAGGCTCTTCTAGCGAATTTAAAGACCTATTAATTAAAAAATGAGCTGGTGTAAGCACTTGGAAATCATCATCATTGTTTGATAGGGGGCAAAGCGGTCGAGAATTTAAAATTCCCTCAATTTGTACAGTGACCGTAAGTAGTTCCTCGTACGTTAAATTAATTCCATTCACAACTCTTTTTAAGTGATATTTACATGACTTTATGGCCGCTTCCCAAAGACCTCCAAAATTGGGCGACCTCGCAGGAATAAATTTCCACTCTATTCCTTCTGCTGCTAAGTAATTAGCTAATTTTTCGTCTGGTTTTCTGACTATTTCAAGGAGTTTTTTAATTTCATTGCTAGCTCCGACGAAATTTTTACCATTGTCCGAAAACAGTTTTGCACATTTGCCTCTTCGAGCCATAAACCTTTTCAACGCGGCAATGAATGCTTGCGATGTTAAATCTGATACTAACTCAATATGTACCGCTTTAAACACAAAACACACAAAAATACAAATATACACTTTAAACAAATTTCCTTTACGTTGTCCTTTATTTTTAATGAAAAAAGGACCACAGAAATCTACTCCTGAACAATTAAATGGATAATCAGTAATAAGTCTCTCTTTTGGCAAATTACCCATAATTTGAGTTGACACAATTGGTTTCGCTTTAAAACATACAATACATTTATATACAATTTTTCTGCACATTGACCTACCATTCAACGGCCAAAATTTTTCCCGAATATGATTCAGTAAAGATACAGTTGCCACATGTAAATATTTCTTATGAAAATATTCTATTATTATTAAAGTTAATCTATTATTTTTTGGTAAAATTATCTGGTGCTTTTTATCGAAACTTAACTCTAAGTTACACAATCGTCCTCCTACTCTTAAGACACCGTTGTCATCTAAAAAGGGATTCAATGTCTTTAACTTACTGTTTGGTAGCACACTTCCCTTACTTTTAAGATGGTTAATATCACTGGAAAATTCTTGCTCTTGTACCTTTTTTACCAGATATGTCTCAGCTTTCTGAAATTCTTTTGTTGTGAGTGGACCAGCCACTTTATTTATTCCCTTTAAATTTTCCACGAACCTGAAAATAAAACTTAATACACGTAAAATAGTTATATAATTATTGCTTAGATTAAGAAGGTCGTTTAAAAAATCATTAACATGAATATTAAGCACCGATTGAAAGTTTTCAATTTGTTCATTAACACAGTTTTTCAGTTCTGAATTATATTCATCTAGCTTCTCTCTACAGTTTATAGTTCGATTTGGATAGTCATCACCTGAAAGAAATGTTGGTCCATTAAACCATAAGTTTTGTTGCAAAAGTTTCTCAGGATCGACTCCTCGGGAGACTAAGTCTGCGGGATTTTGATCAGATGGTACGTGTCTCCATAACTGATTAGGATAGAGTTCTTGTATCTTGGCAACCCTATTTTGAACAAAGGTCTTTAAGTCCATCGGTTCCTTTCGAAGCCACGCCAAGACGATCATCGAATCCGACCAAAGATATAATTCAGCAGTTTCTAGTTGTAAAGCAGCTACAACTCTTTTCACCAGTTTTGCCAATAGCACTGCAGCACACAATTCAAGTCTGGGAATTGTCAGGCTTTTAATAGGCGCTACTCTCGATTTGCTTGTGATTAACCGAACTAAAGTTTCACTCTTCAAATTTTTAGATTTGCAGTAAACTGCTGCACCATAGCACCGCTCTGAGGCATCAGCAAAGCCATGGATCTCAATAACTTCTGGAAAAGCGACAAGAATACGCCTTGGTATCTCTATATTGTTGATATTCTCTAAGGATACTAGGAATTGTTGCCATTCTCGATATTCTTCAGCTGGCAGAAGGTCATTCCATTCAATTTGCTTCTCCACAAACGCTGGAGGAAAATCTTTGCTTTGGAAATTACTGGTGCCATCAGTCCAACAGGATCAAAGATCTTGGCAATAGTAGACAAGACGTCTCTTTTAGTATAAGAACTGTCCAAACAGACTTTCACTTTAATCAAAAGGCAATCTAGGTTCGGTTTCCACGACACTCTAACGTTTTCGTCTCTGTTAAAGTTGCAAAATTGTAATTCTGTTCGGGATCCGGTGACAATTTCTCGTGATTGGCGCAAAGTTTATGCAACTCCATTCCAGCACTTTTCAAAATTCCTTTTAATTGTTGTCTGAGAACAATTGCCTCCTCTAACGTTGCAGCACCACAAAGGACATCGTCCATATACAAGTTGTTCCGTAAAACGGAAGCTGCTATAGGGAAGTTAGCCTCTTCATCCATCGACAATTGGGTTAAAGTTCTCTGTGCTAAGTAGGGAGCACTTACAGTGCCATAGGTAACAGTTGAAAGTTCGTAAATTTTGGGTGATTCATGTTCACTTTCACACCAAACGATT
This sequence comes from Trichonephila clavipes, assembly GCA_019973935.1. Taxonomy (NCBI): domain Eukaryota; kingdom Metazoa; phylum Arthropoda; class Arachnida; order Araneae; family Nephilidae; genus Trichonephila; species Trichonephila clavipes. The sequence continues at coordinate 207,088 of BMAU01018040.1, read as the reverse complement.
CTCTGCAGATTACGCTGTTTAGGGTTAATTAATATAGTTCGATACATCATTTTAATGTCTGCTGTAAATGCATACGTGTAAGTTCTGAACCTGAGCATTTGCGCATATAAGTCCTCTTGTATCACTCCTCCATTATATTGAATGTCATTTAAAGATATTCCATTATCAGTTAACGAAGAACAGTTAAAGACAACTCTAAGTTTTGTTGTGGACTTTTCTGGACGATAAATTCCATGATGGGTAGCGTAATATGTTATATCTGGATCAGTTTCGTTAGTCACTTCCTTCATGTGACCCAGTCTTTCATAATCTCTTAAAAATTCACGATATAAATTTAAATAATTTTTATCTCTAGCTAAGCGATTCCACAGCGATCCAAGTCGTTTGAGGGCTATGTCTTTCGAATTACCCAAACACGAGGGTTCCTTTTTTAAGGGCATAGATACTACATATTTACCTTCTTTAGTTCTAAAATGAGTATTCGCGTAATGTTCCTCACAAATTAGCCTTTCTTTATTTTTAACTATTGGTTCCTGTATCTCCTCTAATTTCCAAAATTTTTCTAAATTTTTATTCAAATCCTCATCACGAATCAAACCGCAGTGAACCTTAGTTTCATTTATTGAATCTAAATTACCCGTTACTATATAACCAAATACGCTGTTGACTAACAGTAATTGCGAATCTTTTATTTTAATTCTTTCCGGTTTCAATAACTCATAAAATATATTTGCACCTAATAATAAATCAATTTTGCCGGGAACATTAAATTTAGAATCCGCTAATTCCACAAATTTATAAAAATCAGAATTTATTTCTAACGCTTTCTGCGGAATAAAATCAGTGATTTTTTTAACTACGAGCATATCCAATTCCCTTTCGAAAGATTTATTTTGATTAGAAATCGCCACTTTAACACACCCATTTACTACCATAGAAGCATCATTTAAACACGAGATTAATGTATTTATTCTTTCGGTCTTAAGTCGTAATTTATTAGCGCACTCATTTGAAATTAGACAAGTTTCACTTCCCGAGTCTAACAAGGCTCTAAATGTCTGCCATTCTGAATATTTATCTTTCACTAGAATTAAAGCAGTACTCAAAAGGCATTTGTTTTTAAAACACGCCGTTGCCACGATCTGTTTTTCGTCTTTCGGAACGAAAGTTTCGGCATTTACACTAAAGGCGAACCGGGGTTCCTGGTTATCGTCTGTCATCGTCTCAAGGGGGAAGAAGGAATTCCCTCTCCTTTCTCTGGGGTAATGTAATAGTTTGTTATGCGGTTTCGAGCAGAAACAATTTTTTGATCTACATCTACTAACGCTGCATTGAGGTGAAAAACATTTAAAACAAAGTCTATTATTTTTAACAAATTCTACTCTTTCGTTTACAGAAAACATTTTAAATTGTGGGCAAAATTGTAAAGCATGAACTACATTATTTTTACACAATACACATTTATCATTTTTTAACTCGGAAAAAAATACATTCGATGCATCTCGCGGTATTTTAGCATTAAATTTTTGTTTATTATAATTAAAACGCTTGGAATTTTCACAAAAGGGCTTAGAAAATATCTCATTCTTAATTTTGCCTTTCGATGACAAATATATATCACACTCACGCCCTAACTCTTGTGGTTTAAAATATTTCTCTCCCTGTTTTATATTCATGTAAGACATTAATTCTCTGTCGAGTGTGTTCATTATTTTATCCGATACAATTAACTCACACAATGATTTAAAATCATTCACATTGCGCAGCTGACAATAATATTCAAATGTCGCGCATAATCGTGATGCAAATTGCACATAACTCTCTGAACTTAATTTTTGCGCTTTCTGAAATCTATTATAGCATTCTTGTGGTGTGGGAGAAAATTCTTTTAATACTAAATCTTTAAGCTTACTATAATTATTTAACTCTTCTTCGGAAACATGAACAAGTAAATTATTCACTCTTTCACCTAGAATATTTAAAAGAATTTCGCATTTAAATTGTTCGGGAACCTCTTTTATTTTGAATGCTTTTTCAAGCGACTGGAAAAATAAATTATATGACTCCACTCTTGAAGGTACGGGTATTGTTAAAGTTTTCACGGACTTTAACAAAGTCTCAACATTATTATTGTCGGCAGTTTCAAAAACACTCGGATTTCGAATATCGGAATTTTGAGGTAAATTCTTCTGGATATTTGCAAGCTCTAATTGTTTTTGCAATTGCGCTAATTTAATTCGTTCAAATTCTAACTTAATTTCACTATCAATCTCTTATTTTTAATTTCCGCCAAAGCATAATCGATTGCAGATTGAACTAACTCTTTATCATTTTTGTAAGCGTCACTATTTACAATTAAGTTTTTAAGCCAGCGATTTTTGCTCCTTCTGGTACAGTTAAATTTAACTCTTCCGCAACGATTTTTAACTCATCTTTCCCTAATTTATTTAAAGACATATTTATGAATTAAGGACACTAATAGAAGGATCAATTAATTGCACCTACCTCCTCAGATCGCTGTTTCACGCTGCTCGCTAAAGTCAATCGTTCTCTATTCCCACTTTGGCAATCACTTATATATTTTTTTTTCACTGTGAATTTTGATAATCCACGGTTTCACAAATTCTCATATCCATAAGGTCGTTTTCCTCCGGTGAGGTGGACCATGAATTGACTCAACACACACACACAGTAAACACACGCAGTGGACTGTAATATTTTTAATCTCTTTCTCTCTACTCCGTACACAACCTCTCGGAGTGAGTGTTACACTTACACTGAAGTTTTTCTTTACAAGCCGCTAGAGGGCGCTGTTCAATAACAGAACTAACAATCTAAAATACGAGAGAGATTGTGGATTATCTTTCAGGGAAATCGGTAGTCGTGTTGGACGAAACCAGACAACTGTGATACGGATATGTGATAGTTGGATGCAGGAGGGTATGATGGACTGACGTGGTCGATCGAATCCACCTCAGTGCACCACTTCACGTGAGGACAGGCAAATTGTGCGCATGGCAGTGACGGATCGCTCAGTCACATCACGAACCATAGCACAGCACATTGAGTCTGTAACGCATCATTCAGTGTCTGCACGTACCATTCAACACCGTTTACAGCAGAGATGTATGTCCGCAAGACGTCCATTGCTTGGTCTACCCTCGACGCAGAACCACGGACGTCTCCGCCGCCAATGAAAGAAGGATGTGGGTGAGAGAATGGAATGAAGTTGTCTTTATTGAAGAGTCACGCATCTGTCTGCAACACCACGATGGTTGGATTCGAGTCTGGAGACAGCGTGGAGAGAGGATGCTGAACAGTTGCGTTATGCACCACCACACTGGTCCTGCACCGGGTATTATGGTATGGGGTGGTATTGAATATCACTCTGGCACTCCTCTAGTACGCATTGTCGGTACTTTAAACAGCCAGCGCTACATCTCTGAGGTGTTGGAGAAAGTTGTCCTTCCTTACCTTCAGGGCTTGGCCACAGCCATATTTCAACAGGATAATGCGTGACCACACGTGGCACGCATTGTCCATAGGTTCTTCGTCAATCACCAGATTGAATTGCTTCCCTGGCCGGCTCACTCTCCGGATCTTTCGCCGATAGAAAACATGTGGTCCATGGTTGCTCAATGATTGACTCAGATTACACCCTCAGCTGCCACACCAGATCAACTTTGGCAACGTGTGGAAGCTGCTTGGTTTGCTGTACCCCAAGAACACATCCAAAGTCTCTCTGAATAAATGCCAAGGTGTGTCGCAGCGGTGATCTCCAACAATGATGGCTACTCTGGCTACTGATTCTGGCAGGAACCCCACTTCACAGAAGTCTATAAATTTAATCATTCGATACTTGGTCAACATGTTATCTACAAAATAAATTTTGTTTGTGCTATCTCTTGTCTTTCTTGGTACTGCATTTATGGTGGCCAGCAGTGTATTCCTGCACAAACAACAACAACATGCGTATAATAAGTAACCTTTTGATTTTGTAAGCATGCAAGTATAAAATTTTAACTATGTGTACTTTTTTTAATAGGCAAATGAAATATCGTTTGTTATTAGTGTAAGTTAAAACTGAGCATATTTCTATTTAATAATTTTCAAGTTACATTCCTGGTACAAAACCGTAAGCTCCCAGAACGAAAAAAAAAAGTATATTCCTGTTTTACATTGGTGCGCGAAACTTAAGCAACAATGTAAAAATTAAGCAGATAACCATGAAATTTCCGAAAAGGAGGTCTGGAGATCAGTAACGTGAACACGTAAGTCAGTAGAAACGTCATGCGTATGCAAATATCAGGAAGGAAACGTCAGAAGCGACGTGAGCGTACGCAAAACGCGTGATGTCGGCGAGTGCTGTTCAACAGTAAAATAAAATGAAGGACGCAGACGCTATTCAACATATTCGCTGCAAGTGCCAGTGAGTCAGTTCGTGAAATATGGCTAGAAGAAATCACATGGACGACTTCACACGTGGAAGAATGATCAGAAAGCTGTAGGAAGGGCGTACCGTCACCAGTGTAGCTGCAGAGTTCAGAATCAACAAAAGTGTCGTTTCGCGCGCTTGGAAAGCGTTCCAAACCACAGGTACAGCTGTTAGAAAGGTTGGTGGTGGCCGCCCAAGGACTACAACTGCAGGGGATGACCGATATATCATCCTGCAGGCGAAAAGAGGCCGACGGCAGTCAGCAAGCGTCATTGCTCTGCAACGGGATGACAAGTGTCGCGGTTTACTGTGGCCAGACGCCTTCACAAAGGGAGCCTATTCGCCCACCGTCCTGAACGCTGCCTCCCGTTGAAAGTTGACCACCGACGCCACTGTTTACAGTGGTGCAGAGAGCACAAAAAACTGGACAACTGTCAATGGAGTCGTGTCCTCTTTACGGATGAGAGTCGGTTCAGTACCAGAAGCGATTCTCAACGCGTTTTGATTTGGAGAGAGATCGGGACACGGTTTTATACCAGTAACATCAAGGAAAGACACCATTACGGTGGTCCTGGAGTTCTTGTCTGGGGAGGTATTATGCTGAAGGGCGAACTGAGCTCCACATTTTTGATAGAGGGTCTGTATTCGGAGATCGCTATTATGAAGAGGTAATTCTTCCCTATGTGCGTCTGTTCCGAGGTGCCACTGGCCCAGACTTCATTTTTATGGATAACAATGCGCGGCCACATCGAACTCTTGCTGTTGAGGAGCTGCTGGAAAGTGAAGATATCATTCGAATAGATTGGCCAGCGTACTCCCCAGATTTAAATCCAATCGAACATGTGTGGGATGCTTTGGGGAGACGTATTGTAGCACACTTACATCATCTGGAGAACATCGAACAACTCAAACAGATGCTGATTGAAGAATGGGCACTCCTACCGCAAGAAATGTTGCACCAGCTGGTTCTGAGTATGCGGAGACGGTGCGAAGCAACCATTGCAGTGAGGGGAGGGCATATACCATATTAAGGAACATCTGCTTGTTGTTCTTCCTGTTGGATAGACCATCATGAGTCACGATACTATGCGTTCAATAAAGCTTGTTTTTGTTTGATTCCATACCGTATGCATTGTATTCCTTTTTCAGCGCCGATGCTTTCGTCATCCTTTACGTACATAATACTCTCTCTCATTTCTGAATTTCATGTCTCTCAGATGATTTTTCGTGAAGTTATGGCAATAAACCCACCTGTTGCTTAAGTTGCGCCAGTGTATACATGCAGCGTCTATATAACTTAAAAAGTATTGTTACGTTTTCGGGGGTTCGAAATGATTGAAGCCGAAGAGCGGGATCCAAAACAATTTTATTCTTGGCCAAAACAGTCCTCCACAAATTGTAGAACAGTTCAAGAAAGTCACGTACAATCGATGAAAATACTGATAACACAGATGTAATACACTAACAAAAGCAATAGTAAACACTCAGCACAAAAATAATAACTCAATAAAAGCAATAACACACGCACTATGCAATCGTCTCTCTCTCAAGCTCAGAGAGGTATCACTTGCATGAAAGCTGAGATCTGACTAACTGACTAGCCGGCCCGGGCCTTTTTATACCTTTCGGTCAGAAACCTCTTGCACTTGCCAGAATAATCGAGAAATAGAAAGGTCTAGCAAAATACCGCGATAGGGTTGCCAGACAGGGTTATTAGGAGCAGGGTTGCCATGGTCGCCAAGCTTATCGCCCACATTTGGCGATATATCGCCAAATTTGGCGCCAAAAAATTAAGTCGCCAAATCCGTCGCCAACTTGGCGCTAGCTGCAATATTTGGCGAGTTTACCATTTAAACCAATGTTAAAGCATGGGGGCCGTGCAATGCAGTGGAAATGATATTACAGGTAACCAGGGTTGAAATCACATTAGATACGACAAATTAAACTGTAAAAATGAACACAAATGAGTAGAAACAATAAGAATAAGACTAAATTCGTAACAATGCCCCCCTCTCAAGAACTGCACGTCCCGGGCAGTACAACCCTTCATCAGACGTTAACATAATAATAAAGCAATTGATTAAAAACAACTAAATGAATATGCAATAATAAACATGTAATACATAGTACAAAATAAACACCTAATGCATAGTACAAAATAAACACGTAATGCATAGTAGAAAATAAACACTTACAAAACAATAAACAAAATTATTTACAAGATTATTTACACACTAACTTATTTATACAAGACCATGGTCAAAATAAATTACACGATAATTGACACACTAAGAATTATGGCCATAATATGGAGCAAGCCTGTCGTAATGAACGACTCTAGGCTTCGAATTCGTTGACTTACGGATCCGGATTACGACGTCGTTTATTATCTTTAAAATTGTATAAGGACCGTCCCAATGCGATTGTAGCTTAGGAGAAAGTCCTTTGCGTCGAGTCGGGTTGTAGAACCACACCTTGTCACCTTCCTTGAATTGATGTCCTGTGGCTTTTGTGTCGTACCGAGTCTTCATCTTCTCCGTCCTCAGGTTGATCCGTTCTCGAGCCAAATTGTGTACATCTTCAAAACGTGCCTGGAGATTCTGCACGTACTCCTCAGGCGATGAAGGTGTATCCGGAGGGCGACCAAACAGCAGGTCACAAGGGAGACGAAGATCTCGGCCAAAAGCATCTGGGATGGTGAATATCCGGTAGTCTCGTGAACGGCGCTGCGGTACGCTAGCAGAAAGAGGAACTTTCTGGTCCCAGTCTTGTTGGTTCTTGGAGACCATCAGTGAGAGGTTATTCAGGATGGTACGATTAAACCTCTCCACCATGCCATCTGACTGTGGGTGCAAAGGTGTGGTCTTGGTCTTGTCAATTCCGAGTAGTTCACAGACCCCCTTCAATACCGCAGAGACGAAATTTCTTCCCTGATCGGAATGAAGTTGAAGAGGTACCCCATATCTCGATATCCAGTGCTGCACTACAGCCTCCGCTACGGTGGGGGCTTCCTGATCCGGAATGGGGTACACTTCGGGCCATTTCGTGAAGTAGTCAATGACAACAAGTAGGTACTTATTACCAGACGCAGTCCTTGGCAGAGGTCCCAGGATATCGAAAGCGATACGTTCGAAGGGTGCTCCAACATTGTAGCGATGCAGCTTCCCTCGGCTACGTATCTTTGGCCCCTTCCGAGCTGAACAGGCATCACAGGACTTGCACCACTGTTCCACGTCAGCTCTCACTTTACCCCAGAAGAATCGCTCTCGAACTCGGTGCAAAGTTTTCATGACGCCGAAATGACCTCCTGTTGGGCTGCCATGCAATTCTTTGAGTACCTCTGGGATACGAGATCGAGGAAGTACTAATTGCCACCTGAATGTCTTTCCATCCTCTGATTCAATTTTCGGTATAGAACACCATTCCTGAGATGTAGAGAATTCCAGAGGGCCCAATACTGCTTAGTTGTAGGACTATAAGCCGAGATGTCCTGCCAACTTGGTTTATTGCTGGAAGACTCCATAAACTCTATAAGGGTTTAATATCAGGATCCGCCATCTGGTCTTCTCGAACTTTCTCGTCACTCCAGGGATCGGGTGGCGTCGCTGTTGAAGTTGTTATCTGGCGTATAGCATAGTCATATTTGGTCTCTACTCTGGAACAATGACGACAATTTTCTGGGCATGGTCTTCTTGAAAGGGCATCAGCATTTCCATGCGAGGAGCCTTTACGATGTCTGATGTCAAAGTAATACTCGTTGAGCCGTTGTATCAATCTGGCTACCTGGCCTTCAGTATTTCTAAAATTCATTAGCCAGGTTAAAGAGGCATGATCGGTACGTAGAAGAAATTTTTGGCCATAGAGATAGTGATGGAAATGCTCGATGGCTTTCACAATAGCCAGTAGCTCTTTTCGAGTGACACAATAATTTCTTTCCGGTTTCGATAAACACTTACTCCAATAAGCTACGACTCGTTCCTGGCCATCTATTTCCTGAGATAATACTGCTCCGACACTCTCATTACTGGCATCAGTGTCCAAGATAAATGGCTTGTCCGGTTGTGGATATATTAAGATCGGTGAAGACGTCAAAGCTTCTTTAAGCTGGAGGAAGGAATCTTCACATTCTTTTGTCCACTGAAACTTTTGTTTACTTTCTGTTAGCTTGTGCAAGGGTCTTGCGATGTTAGAGAACCCGTTCACGAACTTTCGATAATAAGTACATAGTCCCAGGAAGCTTCGCAGCTCACGGAGGTTTTCAGGGCGTTTCCAATTCTTTACGGCGGACACTTTTTCGGGGTCCGTACGAACACCTTCTGCAGAGATGATGTGTCCCAGATAATTGACTTCTTTCTGGAAGAACTTGCATTTCGAAGGGTTTAGCTTCAAGTTAGCGTCGCTTAATTTTGATAACACCTTCCGGATATTTTGAAGATGTTCTTCAAACGTACGCCCTCCTATTATGACGTCATCCAGGTAAATAAGGCAAGCTTCAAAAGTCAGACCCTTTAGCACGGTCTCCATCAGGCGCTCGAAAGTAGCTGGCGCATTGCAGAGCCCGAACGGCATGACTTTGAACTGCCATAGTCCTTGGCCGGAAGTGAATGCTGTTTTTTCTCTATCTTCGGGAAGGATCTCCACTTGCCAGTATCCGCTCTTTAAATCTAAAGTCGAGAACCATTTATGACCGGAAAGGGTATCCAGGGTGTCATCTATCCTTTGAAGAGGGTAGCTGTCCTTCTTGGTGACGTCGTTAAGCTTTCGATAGTCCACGCAAAATCTTGTGGAGCCATCTTTCTTACGAACCAAGACGATTGGAGATGCCCACGGACTCGAAGACGGTTCTATGATGTCATTTTCCTGCATCTCTCGTAGTAGTGTTCCGACCTCTTCCTGTTTAGCAAACGGCAAGCGGGTGCTGTTTAATCGGCGGATGGTCTGCTGTATCAATTCTGTGTTGTGTCACTGTAGTATGGCCAATATTGCTACTGTTTCTAGAAAACACGTCTTCAAATTCTTGGAACAGTCTTTCTGCGGAGCTTTTCTGTTCGGGGGATAATTCAGCATTTTCTAGAAGGTCGGGAGTCAACTGTTGAGGCGAGTTGGATAGGAGCAGGCTCAAACTTTTGCAGACACACGTTACTGGACTGCACGTTGCCAACACTTCACCTTTCTGGAACACTCTAGGTTTTTCAGTTACGTTGCAAATTCTTACCGGGATAGTTTTTCTGGAAAGGTCCACTAGCGTCGAAGCTATTAGCAATCCATTCGCTTTATTTTCCGCAGATCCAATTAGGCCAGAGTTGAAACTCACATCGTTACCGATGTATCCAGGTACTATGATTTCAGTCCTTGGGGGAATGGTAATATTCTCGTTAGCGGTTACCTGTCGAATAGATTCTGTCCTGTGTTCAATTTTGAATATAGTGACTTCTTCGTGTATGGAACGTAATTCGTTCTTGTTGAAGTCTAGAGTGAAACCATGCTCCTTTAGAAAGTCCAGTCCAAGAATGAAAGGGTCTGCAATATCTGCGACATACACAGCATGTTGGTAGGTAGTGTCTCCAAACTTGATCTTGACTTTTAATTTTCCGTGAATATCAATCTTTTCCCCCGTCACGGTCTGTAGCACCACGCGGGGCGGGGTCCAGATAAGTTTCTCTTTTAATTTTTGAGCCAGATCGTTCCGAATGATAGACACATTGGCTCCTGTATCGATGATCATGTTGCAGGAAGCTCGTTAACATGTCCCATTATAAAAATTCCATTCTCACCGGTACTCTTTGTCGAAATTTGACACACTTGAAAGTGGGGCTTTCCAAAAATCTGGCAACCTCCGCCCCACGAGATGGCCATTAATTAGTTCTGACACCTCCTTCTGGGAGGCGCTATTAGTTTCAGCGCCTTGGCGTGCCCGGCAGCTTCTCTGCAGATGCCCTTCTCGACCGCAGGTCCAGCATTTAAGGGTCTTCTTCCCGTCTGCTTTCTGGGACATCAAAGACTCAACTCTATTCATGAAGCTTCTCATCTGTCGCTCTAACCGCTCCACACTTGAGTTCGACGTGTCCGATTCGTTGACGGCTCGTATGGGGTGTCTGTCCTTTCGTGTTGCTTGCTGGGCTGCCTCGAATTTCATAGCAAACACTAGGGCCCCCTTTAAGTCCTTGAGATCCGCCATTCGGAGAGCTTTCTGGATTTCCGGATCACGCACCCCGTCGATGAAGTGTTGCAGCGCCAGGACTTCTCTTACTTCAGTCGGACAGTCAGAAAACGCCAACTGAGAAAGCCTCTCGACGTCCGTCGCCAGTTCTTGGAGCGTTTCGGACACTTTCTGCTGCCGTGACTTCAGCTGGAGTCTGCTGTAATCCTTCACACATTTCTCTCCGAAGCGTAACTCCAGAGCATTAACGAGAGCGTCGAAATCCAGCCGCTGTGTTTCCGGCAAAGTTTGCAAAATGTCAGCAGCGTCGGCTCGAAGAGAAGCAGCTAACTGGCAGGCCTTGGTCTGGGAGTCCCACTGGTTTGCATCCGCCACTATGGAGAATTGGGTCTTATACACCTGCCAAGAGGACTTTCCGCCATATGTAGAAAGCTTGATGGAAGGCTTGGAATAAGGAGCTTGAAACTTAAATTCATCCCCTTGACCAGTCATGACTTTCTGCTTCAATTTCTCTAGGTCACTCCTGAACGAGATGGAAACATCTTCTACCTTTTCGAAAATTTTCGCCTCTAGTTTGCTCTCCATATCTTCGAATTTATTTTCAACCGACTCGATTCTTCCTTCCATTTCTTCAAATTTCTTGTCCATAGTCGTCAATTTGTCGCCAATGCCCTTCAAATCACTTTTCAACTCTTCCTTATTGGCGCTGATCTGCTCGTTTACGTTAGTAAGCTTGGTATTCACTTCTGCGATATTGGTGGTCAACTCCGATTTCATTTCGCCCATATTGGCATTCATGCTGGCGGTCAACTCCGATTTCATTTCGCCCATATTGGCATTCATGCTGGCGGTCAACTCCGATTTCATTTCGCCCATATTGGCATTCATGCTGGCGGTCAAGTCCGATTTCATTTCAGTCAATTTTTCTAGAAGAGTCTGGAACTGGGCCTCCATCGCTCTTGTTGTTGGCATTCAATCCCCACTTCTGACACCAATTGTTACGTTTTCGGGGTTCGAAATGATTGAAGCCGAAGAGCGGGATCCAAAACAATTTTATTCTTGGCCAAAACAGTCCTCCACAAATTGTAGAACAGTTCGAGAAAGTCACGTACAATCGATGAAAATACTGATAACACAGATGTAATACACTAACAAAAGCAATAGTAAACACTCAGCACAAAAATAATAACTCAATAAAAGCAATAACACACGCACTATGCAATCGTCTCTCTCTCAAGCTCAGAGAGGTATCACTTGCATGAAAGCTGAGATCTGACTAACTGACTAGCCGGCCCGGGCCTTTTTTATACCTTTCGGTCAGAAACCTCTTGCACTTGCCAGAATAATCGAGAAATAGAAAGGTCTAGCAAAATCCGGAACGTACGAGAAAAGCTCAATACAGTAATACATTCAATACAATAGTGTTACAATACCGCGATAGGGTTGCCAGACAGGGTTATTAGGATCAGGGTTGCCATGGTCGCCAAGCTTATCGCCCACATTTGGCGATATATCGCCAAATTTGGCGCCAAAAATTAAGTCGCCAAATCCGTCGCCAACTTGGCGCTAGCTGCAATATTTGGCGAGTTTACCATTTAAACCAATGTTAAAGCATGGGGCCGTGCAATGCAGTGGAAATGATATTACAGGTAACCAGGGTTGAAATCACATTAGATACGACAAATTAAACTGTAAAAATGAACACAAATGAGTAGAAACAATTAGAATAAGACTAAATTCGTAACAGTATTTTTATGCTATGTTTTTGCATAGCTTACTAAGAAAACAACTGTAATCGTTCCAGCAGGGGCGTAGCAACCATCATATCAGCCATATCAACGATACGGGGCCCCAACATGTATAACTACAGTCCTCTAAAAGGGCTCCCATACCTAAAAAGGGCTCCCATACCTAAAAAGGGCCCCAAAGGAATTCTGATACAGGGGCCCCCTCAAAGTTAGCTACACCAGTGCGTTCCAGACAACTTTTTAAAAAGAAATTCTGCCTATTGGTAGAAAACCCAATCGAAAGAGCCTTAAGGGATCATTATTTCTTACAAAAGTTTATTTGGAAGGAACTCTTTGAAGTAAACTACTGTTATTTTCAAGAGTTTTGAGATTCGCTTACAATTACCTTTTTTGTTGTATAATTCGAGTAAATGGCAAATGATATAAGCAAGAGAATTTACCTGTTCATTTTATTTTTTAAGTGAAATTAAATAAAGAATTTTAAGCATCATCATAGAGAGTTTTATGTTTTAAATCAAACATTTAGGTGTTTTGAGGGCTATCTTTTAGGAAATTTTTTTCAGCGATTGAACAATGTTTATTTAAGAATAACGTTAAAAGTACATGGATTATCATTTGATTAAAAAGCAATATGTATTCGGAACAAACATAAAATTCAACGAAAGTTATCGATGCTGAAAAATTTGCTAGATTTAATTTAAACTAAACATTTTTAACATTAAATTTTGAAGTTTTTTTTTCGGATTTTTCAGGAAGAGCTTGATTTTTGAAATTATTTGTTAAAAATGTTATCCATAAGCAATGATGAAAAATTATGAAATAATTATTCGTGATTTGCACTTTTTAAACTAACAAAATAGTTTTAAAAATTTTTAAAAAAACTTTGCATTTTATTTTATTTTTTTTTTTTAAATTTGAAAGTACAAATAATGATCAACAGATGGCAGTCCTATTTAACGAGACAAAAGAAGTAATTTGACACTTTTGACAACCAATCATATCCGTAGATTTAAAACGCGTTAGTGGGAGCGGCGTCGGAGTAAATGGTGATGAATGTCACTCTGTAATTTATAGTGTCCATCCTCGTTTACAAATTCAAATTTTTCAAGTATATCTCTGTTGTTGTTCTTTTGGTTGTTTTTATATGCAAGATGTTTGTTTTCCGTCGCAGGCATATCGGACCGCTCTGATATATTCAACGATCTCAACATGGCGTATTTGCCGCTTGTGGCGCGATCTTTCTGTGACAGGGGCATGTGTACATACAAATTGTTTACTGACGTTTGAAATATTTTAATAACCCCGACAAACATTAGTTTCAACAACCGTTGAACATTAGATACAGGTAAGTCCTATTTGAAAATAAGTGCTTATTTACAAAGTTGCTAATTTTAATTACCGGTGTTTCTTCACAACCGGTTAGCATATTTATTTTCTTGATCTCTGTGTGCTATACATGCTACTTAAAAATACAACTCGTCGATGAATATCTTTAAATATTATCAATTTTTTCAGGATCCAAGTTTAACTAATTAAAATTGTTCATGTGAACATGTTTTCGTATATTTTGATTTGTTTTTTTCAAGTGAAAAGATGTTTTTTCCCCCTCACGGTTGATTTAACTGATGTATTTTCTGTTAGTTTTGATACCCTGACTAAAAAATTTTACTCATTTTCTTACAATGAAAGATAAAGAATAATGCATAGATACCTTTGCTTGTGTGGTATTAAAAACCAAAACATACTTTGTAAGCAATGCTAATACTTGGTAAATAATTAATACTTTTTGGAATCGCGCGTTTTTAAATATATATTATGACAGACAAAAAAATAAATATTAAAATAATTATGCATTAAAATGCTATTAATACAAGACATATATGTACATACAGATATATAAATTTACAATACTTTTTTGGTTTGAATTACTTTTAAGTTTTTTGATTTTTCAAATTTTAACAAACTTTCTTACAATTTATCGTTGTGTAACCTCTTAATTACAACTCACAGTAATATTTGATGTATCACTGATTTTAATACTCAAAATAATTTGAGATTTCAAGAATAGTTATTTTTTAAATTTTAAGAGGACTGTACATTCACACTGTCTTGACACATACCACAATGAGCCAATATTATTGTTGCTGTTCTTCAACATATATAGCTAGAGTCTTGACTTAAGTTTTTGAAATTTACTGATTTGATTATTTGTAAGTTTTTTGTTTTTGTATTGGTTATAGTATCATGGGAAACATTGCAAATGTATGTAATGTTGATTTAATTTCAAAGTTTATTGGGCTTTTAATTAGAAAAATTTATTAAGGAATGTCAAAATCTATTATTAAGCTTAAAGCTCACAATGATCTGCAGTTGAATAACTTTAAAAAAGATATCTTTTTTTTTCTTAACTTTGCATCTTAAAATATTGATGGAAATATTTTAAAGTTTGGAAAAGGTAATTTTCTCATTTCTTTTTGCTTGTACTTTATTTCTCTATTATATTTATATAAATGGACTTTTTTTTAAAAATATATTACTTGAAGGAACATACTAAAATTCTGTAAGATGAATTTTTTTGTTTTGATAATGTTCCAGTTTTAAATATTTTTGCTGTTTTGTTATATTTTTTCAGTTGGAAGAAGCATGTGCTTTGTAACATTAATTCATATTTCATTTTGTTTGTTTTTTGTTTTATCAGTTGGGCTGCACTTATCTTGATGTACAATTTTTTAAAAATTATTTTTAACATTATTTTTATTTAAAAGTTGCATATTTTTCAAGTATGAAAATTAATTTGAATTTGTTTTTGAACATCACAAATTACATATGCTTTAATTAGATACAGTATTCAATATTAATTTTTTTATTTAAGTTTTTATTTTTTAAACTTATATTGATAATTTAAATGTTTATCACAAAAACCTATGAAGAAGTTGGTTAAAATCAGACAAGAACTTTTAAGAAAATAAAATACAATTACACATACATATTTGAGTTTAAAGTAATGTAATGAGACATTTCAGTCTTACCTTAGCAAAATCAAATGAATGAATTTAGAATAGTATTTGAATAAGAAAACGGCTATTTTGAGCATATCTTGTTGTCTAATATGAATTCATTCAATATGTCTGGCTGCCTCGGATGATTTTTATTAGAAAATGTTCTTACATGCATCTATATTTATGATGTTTCATTACTTGAAACAAAGTTTGGTACTTACATTTTAGCGTCACTATGGCCAAATTTGCCCCATGCAAAATCATGCCATGATATCAAAACATTAAAAAGATTCTTATATGTTTTATTTGAAAAAAAAAACAGTCGGTCAAATTTTGGTGGAAGATAGCATGATTCACATGGCATAAATTTGGCTTATAATTTGCAAGTACCATAAGTTCTTGCTTGAAACTGTTTGACTGTCTATGTTCATCAAATTACACAACATAGGTCTCTGAAAGCTTTTATTTAGAAACTTTTATATTCTTTTGAACAAAATGTTTTCTTTCTTTCTTTCTTTCTTTTATAAAATTTGTTTGTATTTTTAAATTAAAGATATAAATAAAAAAAACATGCATAACTTTTGAGAATGTAATTTATGAATTTTGATTAAAATTTAGTGTTTCTCAAGAATTAACTCCCTAAGGCATAAAACATTTTTTATAAGTCAGTACATTCCAAAGTTAATGCTTTAATTATATTATCTTTCTTTTGCTCTATTTCTGTTTTAATACATATATTGAAAAAACCTTTCCAAGATTTTAATTAAGATTCTAGAATCCCTGATTATCATGATAAATAATGCTAGAGCTTGAATATATATTTAAAAATTTTCATCTTTTTTTCCTCGTCAGATTTTAATATATGAATACTTTTTAATATTTTGCATGAAATATACTGACATTTTCATGTATCTTTGTTCTGCATGGAAATGAAAATTATATTATAAATGCATGCACTGAAATAACTTGGTTAGTGAATTTATTTTAATGATATTTAATGGTGTAGATATTATAATGGTAGATTTTTTAAAAACATATTCTTGGGGAAAATTTTTAATTTTGACAAAATATATGGAAATAATATTAGCTGATGAAAACAATAATCTGTTTGTTTTTTACTATGCAAATTTTTGAATTAATTTAATCAAAATTTGTCAATTTATATATTATCAATTATTTCATATTTCTCTTAACTGTTTATTTAAAGTTAATCATTTTATTTTTCTTAAAAACTGATAGTTTTTCTTTTTAAAAAACATAAAATTCTTTTGACTGTATTACATTTAAATATTTTACTAACTTCAATAACTGCTGTTGTAGCATGATAGCTTCTTAAAACAGGGTCTGTACATATTACCTTTTCAGGGCTATTAAAATAAGTTTTTTATGTGCATGATAGGAATCTAAAATATGAAAAAAGCAGGTTAAAATTTCCATTAAAGATATATTTTATTGTAGCCTAAATATTTCATTTTTTGTTTAAAGAAGGATTTAAAGGGTATGATTGAATTTATTTCAAATTTGTGAACTATTAATGAAATATTTAACATGTCTCATATTGCTAAGAAATAATTAATATTTAAAAAAATGAATTCTTAGGAATTGCTTTTTGAATCAAAATATATAATCATGAGTGTTTTTCCCATAATGCATGAATGGGTTTATAGAGATGCAGAAATGTACTAAGTTTAAAATGCAGATCAGTTGTAAGAGTAGGGTTAATCTCTGTGTGTGTTGTATCTAAAAGATTGTTAACTCCCGAAATGCCATTTTTGTACTTTTATTTCCTTGTATCTAGAAAAGATTCATGATGAATATATCATGAAACTAAACTCAGTGGGGCAACAGCCCATCGAGGGCCAAGGCCTGCTGTACCCATCTCAGTTTTCATGACCTTGTGCACTGAGGTGCATGAGCAGAGGTTCCGGTCAAGTGGTCAGCCTGATGTGAACCCCCACCCTAGTGTTTAATTTGTAAGCAAACTTGGTACTCATTTATCAACCCACTGAAGGGATGAAAGGCCAATTTGACCTTGCCAGCCTGGGGTTTGAACCACAGACCTGTGGCATGGAATTGTGCAATACACTACCATTCGACCATGAATATGCCACTACACTATCAAATGTAAAAGTTGGAAATATATTGGTCAGTTTTCTATTTTACAATACAGTTTTAAATTGTCTTTACAATAATATATATTAAACTATTTTTGCTGAGGTATGTTACCAATAATTTTTGTGTGTTTTACTTGAAAAACAAAATTAATATATGTAAAAATCATTATGGAAAAAATGTTAAATGGATAATTTTACAGTAAAATAGAATGGAATGAAATTAAATAAAATGGCATATAAAAAGGTTAAACTGTTAAATGAAGCAAAGATGATATGAAAAATATTCAAAAGTATTAACTAGGCATGTAAAATATTTCATGATATCACGTAACAAAGCTATAATTTTCACTCTTGTTTATGCTTTATGATTTGAAAATTTTTTTCATGTTTGATTTTTTGAAGTTATACTTTTTTATTGTATCAGGTTAGATCTTTTTTCCAAATTTTCTTTTTGAAGTATAGATTAATTATTTATACCATAAATAGTGAATTTATATTCAATCTCTAACCTTATTAATTTGTGATAGTCTAAGTCCATAGTGATTGAGTTACAGATTACTTCGAGGTACAATATTAGTGTAAATTGAATGAGTATATTCAGTTCTAACAAAGATAGAAATTTTCGTAGCAGATTCAATCTGCCATGAAAGAAAAATAACATGTCTACTTGAACAATTGAGGAATTGAGTTTGTTTCATCCATTAATCCTCCATGGTTGATTACTTTTACTGGCATTTTATTTCTTCTTAATCTCTAGTATGTTAGACTTTGCCATGTCTTAATCCAAGATGCCCGTTGCTCAAAACAATGTAGCAATAACTGTGTTGCTTAGAGAATCTTAAACATGATTGGAGTCAGTTTTGGCACATCTGCCTCTTTCTCATTATCTGACACCTCTTCTCTTAACTACTATTAATTTAACAATATCTTTCTTTATTGTTGTCCCAACTACTGACAAAGATTTTCTGTTTTTTTTCTGAAAATCGCATACTACAGGAAAAAAAACTATCTCTAGCTCTAAAATGGGATCAAAATGATGAGTGTTCAGCTGAACTCATTAATAATGAGTTCTAAAACATCCTCTTACAAAGTAACTATAATAATAATCAAAATTGTGGCATTTTACTCTTTGAGATGCCTATATATACACAAAAGCAATTGCTAATTGAGAGAACCTTGGTAAAGCATGAGTTACTGATCTGTGCGTTAAGCAGACTCTCTGTTACCAAATCATTATTAACAAGGTATGACAAGGCTTTAGGTATATTTCTTGAGATTCTTATTTATAAGAAGTAATGAATCATTTTTTCTTTCTTTCTTTCTGTTATTTATCCCACCTGATCATTAGATTAAGGCCTACAAAATTCATCACACCAAGGGACTAGATTGTTATGCCTGTCATTAGACATAGTTTTGAGCACCATGCAAGTGACAGTTTGATTTTGCTGGATTCCGCCCCAATTTTGAAGGAGAACACCCTGGAGGTGGTCAGGGGCCTCCCACCTCTCTTCCCCTTCCACCAATCTCATGAGAGGACTTGCGATTCAACAGTTATTTAGAGTACTCCCCTGCCACTAAAGCACTATTCATTTACAAACATTCATGCCTCATCCGGGATTTGAACCCAGGCCCTATGGCACAGCAGTCAGTTCTTTCTTTCTAAATTAATGTACTGAAATAATGCAAATAATAATAAAAAAATGACCTTTTTTTAATGTACAGTTATGTAATTATTTCAACAAAAATTTATTCATGAAGAAAGAAAAAAAAAAGTCCTTATCAACACATAATAAACATAACAGGGAATAAACTTAACGGAGAATATGTGTATTGTCTTTAAAACTTTTTCCTTATTAAAATGACAAATTTGTATCATATCTTTATTGTAATAATGTAACGTTTGGGTGTTAGAATAAGACTTAATTTTTTTTGGCACATTTAATTCCAAACCATATAATCCTTATAGACATTCTGTGTGCCATAATATTTCACTTATTTTGTTTTGAAAAATTTAAAAAAAAAAAGCCCTGGATTTTTATTTCTTAATTTTTTTACTCATTCTTTTTATTCGTATTTTACTGCTAAAGATATTTTAGGTTGTGATTTTATTTTTCAAAACTGAAAGTCTTGTAACAAAGAATAATTTTCTTAAAATTAGTTCACTAAAATGTTTTTAAAGTATTTTTTTAAATTTGGAAATTTATTAATTAATTTTTTAAATCTACATTTTTTAGAGGTAGAATGTATATAGTTAAGTGTTGTTTGTTTTATAATTATTAAAAATGATTCCTGACAGGATATTATAATATTAAATGATCTTCATCTTTTCAAAACATGTATTAACTTTTAAAATCATAGAATCTATTTTAAAATACTGGCTAGAATTGATTTTAGAAAACTTTCAAAGTAGCCATTGCTTTTTAAAAAGTATACTTTGTTAAATTTAAAACTGCTATAAATTGAATGATTCATTAAAATGTATTATCTCTTCACATGTTCAAAATAAAATATCTTAGTTATTTAAAGATTTTCGTTTCTTAAGGATGGCTTTGCCTAATGTTAAAGAACAGCACAACAAAATGCAGGGCATTTTAAGGTAAAAAAATGTATTTTAATCTTATTGTGTGTAAAGTTCATGCTTTTATGATGTTAATAACCTTTTGTCATGTTATGTCTTTAAAAATTTTAATTGAATGCTTTTTTTTCCTAACAAATAAAGTAAAGAAAGCAGTGAAATGCAAAAACATGTTTAAATAAAGAGTATTTATGTGGAGTAATTATATTAGTGTATTATATTAAACATTAAAGGAATATATGTGTAATATATTAAATTTTTTTTTTTTTTTTTTTTTTTTTTTTTTTTTACTTTTGTGTTAACCACAAGCCAGTGTTTTATTTCTAAAGATTTTGTAATTTATGCAACATATTTTATTTAGAGAAAAAGACTAAGCGCAAATGAAAAGGATGTCTGTTTAAGGATTATTGTTAAACATAATCTAGGGAAAACGGAAATTTATAGATATTCATGTGTTTAATTATGTACTCATTTTTGTTGGGAAAAAATTAAATGAAGTCATTTAAACAGAAATTGGCAGTATTTTCCTGTATAAAGATAAAAAAATCGGAGAATAATTATGAATCAAATTTTAATATTTTTTTTTCTTGTAAAAATGTGTATAGGTTCTATTTTTTTATTATTAAATAAACAAAAAATAGCCTTAAATTGACTGATAAAAACAACATTGCCTGTGTTGTGTTAAGAAATCTAATCTTTATAGGTCATATAAACTATAAGCTAAATATTTTATACAAATTAGAGGATTATATGTAGAAATGAACAGTATTTACATGTATAAAAAAGTAAGTGTGTAATTTTTTTAAAAAAATTCATGCCATTTAAAAGTTATTTTTTAAAAAATGTTTATTATAATAAGCATTTGCTATGTGTTTGAAATTTCTTGAAGATAAGCAGAAAAGTTTTATCTTTTTTTTTTTCATATTTTATATTTTTCTCAAAAAATTTATAAAAAAAACCCCTTTAAAAATTAAAACTCATTTTGCAGTTACAGATCTTTTAGCAATTGATTCTTATAATATTTTTTGAGATGTTGGCTATTTATATGAACGACTTTTTTTGATAGATTTAGAAAAATTTATTATAATTACAGTTTTTGTAGCATAATATTTTTTTTTAAATTTTTAAGTTCCCTCTCTCTGTTGCTTTTGTATCTTGATTGTTAACAAATATCCATCAGTATAAAAGGTTCCATTTTGAAAGAATTTTGTTTTTCTGTTGATATGTTAAAAATTTTTTTGGGAAGTATTTTTTAAATAAAAGATAATGACCTCTTCGTTTTTAATAATATGAAAAGTATATATTTTTAAATAATTGAAAAAGTTTTAATGTTTATCACACATTTTAGTTTGTTTACATGTATTGTGTTTGATTAAAGTATAATTTTTTTTATGTCTTTAATCATTTTATATTAAAACAATACACTAGGTCTTTTAAGTAAAAGTAAGAAAGTCTATAGTACTGTTTTTTAACCCATATTCTTATTCCTCTTCATTACATAGTGTAATGAAGATTTTGTTAAATTTTGTGTAAATGTACCAATTTTTTTTTTTTTTTTTTTTTTTTTTGCTCTTGCAGCAAACTCTGTAATGCTGTAACTACAAAAATAACATAATAAAAGAGAACAAAGGAAACAAACATTTTTCAGCAGCTTTTGGATTAAATTTTCCATGTTTTATTGCTTTCTTACATGACTAGAAGTGCTTTTCTGATTTATTGTGAATCTATAAGAAAAGAACATTTGAAAGGGGCAAGAAAATGCATCTACCCAAAAATATTTTTATTTTTACAAAAAATGTGTAAAACATGCAGTCTCCAACATTTATCACAAACAGGGTCAACAACATTCACTGGGGGAGAGTGAGTTAATAATGTGTAATAACTTCTATAATTATCAATTTTTTTTCTAATAATTTTTATTGCTTTTAAGTTAAACCTTTTAAAAATAACTTTTTTAAATTCCAGTTTTTTTTTAAATTGTCAATTTAAATTAATTCTTTTAAAAGTATAATTATTAAATACTCTCACCATAATTATTTTGATATTTGGATATTGAATTACACTATATATATATAATCTGTCTCAATTAATATCTTGATATTGAAACAATATAGTGTGATTGTATAGTATATCTCTCTAGAAAGAGCATATTGCTTTTATAATACCATAGTCATGCCTGGAATTGTAGAAAAATTTATGTACTTTTAATAGTTAGGTTACAGCTATTCTAGTTAAGTTTAAAAAATGTTACTGAAAATGTGCAGTTTTGTGTTTGACAATTTAGTTTGGCTAATTTTTTTTACTGTGAATGAAAATAAATGTTTAATTTATGTAGCTTAGTAAAATTTATTCTTTTTCACTTGGGAGAATTATTTTAGTTACTGGAAATAAATGAAAAATTCAATTGACTGATTTTCATTTTGTTTAATATTGAATCTTAAAAAACTTTCTTAATATGAATATGATAAAATAAAGTTTTGACTCAAATGCTATAATTAAAAATGCACGAGTTCAAAAATCAGTGGATAGATTTAATAAAATTAAAAAAAATATGCTGCTGATTAAAGTTTTTTTTGACAGAATTAACATTAAAATACTGTTACACTAACAGTATTTTAATGTTACTGAAATACACTGCTATAAATTTTTTTTTATCTTATTGAAAATTAAGGATTTTTCTGAGAAGTTTATTTATTATTAATATAATCTTTATTGATTGATTTTTAAAATAATGGTAATTTTATAAATGCTATCTAAAGATTGCACATTTTACTCTTAATTGTTATTTTAATGCTTTAGAAGCAAACTTCTTTTGTACTTCATATGAAAAGAAGGAAGGAAAAGTTGTTCTTACACTACTTGCACCATAAATAAACAACAGTTTGAAGTGTCATTGATTTGACTGGGGGAAATACTTTCTAATGACTATAGCTGCCATTATCCTTTAATGATCTCTTAAAATGTGGGCGAAGGAGTAATCTTTGGTAATTGAAACTAATTTAAACCTTTACTTTGTGGAAACAATTGTTTATTGTATTACATAAATCTCACAAACAAATGCAGAATTTCAAAATTTGATTTTTAGGGAATATTTTTGTATGGGGGGAGCCAGAATAAAGTCAAGGAGGAATTTTTAGAAAAATATTTTGTAATTGGTTTGGGCAGTAAATTTTTTCTAATCTCTTTGTTTTCATGATGTGGAAAATTATTTCACTTTCTAATTTAAAGGTCCTTTCATTTTAAAAATAATGGCTCGTAATTATTTAATAAATAATCATCAGTATATTTTTAGAGCAATTTTTGTTTGTTTAATAGCTTAAGTCATGATTACATAATTAGTATGTTCTTTATACCTGAGTGTTCTTTTGTTTAAAAAACCATTTGATTAAATTTAAAAAAATGATTAAAGCTAGGTTCATATTAAAAAAAAATTAGAATCTCACTGTAAAAACGGTTTTGAATGCGTCGTGTAAAATTTTTGTTTAGAAGTAGTGAACATCCTTTGTGTGTGAACAAGATATGAATAATTAAATTTTTTTATCCTATGTAGATTTATACACATTGAATTCTCTCAGCTATATCTTTGGGGAATTACTGTAAAAATTGTAAAATTATGTATTATAATTTAAATTTAATCATTTTATATATCCCTAAATTTTTAAATGTTAAAACTTGAAGGCATTACTTTACTTTTGTTAAATCAAATATTGCTGTCTTCACTTAGCATGTGTCTATTAATGATTACCAATTATTAATTTACCAGTAATTAAAATAAAAAAAAAAACAGATGCAACTTTGAAATGTCTAAATAAGAAAAGAAAAAAAAAAGAGTTAAAAACTTAAAAGAAGTTGTACCATTTGTTGATTTCTTGGGAACCTACTATTTTATTTGTTCATCCTGTGGACATATAAATGTTATTTTTCACAGTAATTTCCTTTAAGTTAATTTTTCATTTCATTACTTAATTTATCTAAATCAGTATTTCAAGAGTAGATGATATTTATTTAATCAGAATCTTGTGAATGATTTGTTGTGACTTGAGTAGTGTTTTAGGCATATTCTATAACTATTTCAGAAATTTATCATTTGTATATTTCCCTCTGATAAGTAATTACTTCTAAAAAGTATGTTTGAAATAAAATGATTTAAAATTTTTAAATTTATTTTGGAGAAAAATATTCCGGGTTAGTTAACAGGATGAAGATGCTAAAAGCATTCAAAAATTGATTTGTACTTACTATAAAAAATATTTTCCTTTTCACGTTGGAAATTTTTTTATTTTTTGCACAACCTTTTATAACTTCATTCTTTTTTATAATCGATCTGTATCATTTGAAAGAAATTTAAATTGACTAAAAATTAAATATATGGTTTCAATAAAGTAGCAAAGGAAATATATTTTAAATTTATGCTATGTGATAAAAGTATGACCAATTTAATTTATATCATATTTTAATGATTTTTTTATCATTTGGGTAAGCATGATTACAATCTAAGCAAGGAGAATTCAAAAATGTTATTACATTCTTGATAGTAATATCTTTTATTTCTTACAATGGAGTCAACTATTTAGATGAAGAAACACATGAATTCCACTATTTTTTATAAATCAAATTTTGTTTACAAAATTAAAAAAGGCATATGTAGCACAAGTAAAATTTTACTATCTATACATCTATATACATATAAATAAAAATGAAGTGTCTGTTTGTAATTTGAAATTAACAGCTTTTTACTAAATGCATTTAAAAAAGTATATACGGTACTTACATGAAAAAATCAATTTTTAAAATTTTTGTCCATCTGTCTTTCTGTCCGTCTGTTTGTTCCGGCTAATCTCTGAAACGACTGGACCAATTTTGACGAAACTTTCACTGGCAGATAGCTAATGTTATAAGGAATAACTTAGGTTACTTTTATTTTAGAAAGAAAGTAGGATTCCGAGAAAATAAAATTAAAACCAATGAAATAGTGAGCAATATCCGATTCAAATAGGGATTATTTATTTCAATAGGGACTATTTTTATTCAATAGGGATTATTTTTATTTAATAGGGATTATTTTATTTCGTGAACCTTCTGTCTCAACGATTGCTAGCAGTTATATCAAACTTTTTTTCTTTGATTAGGTTGCCATTCGTGACATTTCCCGTTCATGTCTTGATCCTAATGATTTTGCAGTCCTTAATTGCATTGTCAAAGGTCATGCGTCCCTTTCACCCCCTTCCTTGCGGCTTCGTTTGTGTTCGCGTTTCACCCTACTTGCCTTCGGTGAGATTTTTGGGCATATGGCTCGCGAAGCGAGCCTCCATCCCATATCCGGTAATGCAGATGTGGAACGACAGTGTTCATTTCATGCTAGCATGTAGCAATCAGCTGATTGGTCAAGCCAATCGTTAGGGAAATTTCCTTGGTCTTACGGAAATCTGTGTTCACGAGATGGAGAGCTGAGAAGATGCTCTCTGATAGGGTCTTGGCGGGTTGTGATAGTGACTCTCATTGGCTGCTCAAATCTCTCAAGAACAAATTTAAGACTAAGGGGGAGGGGCAAGCCCGGGTGTAGGGAATACGACAAAAATACAAGAAAAAATAATAAGAGATAAAAGAAATTAATTTTAGCAATGGGTGTGCAAAAAGTTTGCACGAATTTAATGAATTATGGAGGATTATATGAATCGAGAAGTATTCTTCTCGGTCTTTTAGTAGTTTCATGTGGTATAGTTTCTAATACTATTGTTCGTGAGAATAATGTAGGGGGTTTGGTCCATAGACGACAACGATGAAAAGAGAACATCAACAAGATATATTTTAAATCAAAACAGCACAGCAAAACACATTAAATTCTTTTCATCCATAACACTTTTCATCCATTACACTTTTCAAAACAAAAAACGTTTTTCTAACTGTTGCCACTCCCTCACAGAGAAACTTACCTCTCACGGATTTTGGATAGGGGCGCAACATACTCCCCACCTTGAGTTTGGGGATGCAAACTCAAAAACAAATAAACAAAGATAATATGTGCATACAATTTTAGATTACAAAAAAAAGTACATACAAATATTTCAAAATATTGGAATGAAATTAATTTCTTAAAGTTCTAATACGTAAAAAAAAGTTCAAAGGTGTTTTTTAAGTGTTTATAAATTTCTTAACTGGTTTGATGTTACTTCCAAAGGGTACAGTCGTTGGATTGGTCTTAACATGTCTCCCCTTTCAGTTCGCAATTTCACAAGCCTAATTATTCCATCTTTTCCTGGAAAGAGTTCCAGTACTCTTCCTAGCAGCCAATGCAGCCGTTTCTTATCATCTGTACCAATTAACGCAATGTCACCTTCATTTATTTTATCTTCTCTTTTGATAACTGAAGAACGAAGGAAACCCAGATACTCTCTTTTAAATCGTTGTTTTAGATTTTCGCGAACCTTTTGAATATATCTCCATCTCAAAACAATATTAGTCTTTTGAATTTGATCCAAATCAGGAACATCATTTAATGGAATGTCCTGAAGAAACATTGAGGGAGTCAAGGTTTTCAGCTCTTGTTCCTCGGATATGTAGGTTAACGGTCTGCTATTCATATGACCGATTCGCTCTCACAGACGAGAGTTTGCAATTCCTCGTAAGACAAACAGGAGCGCCCAAGATTTTTTCTTAAGAGATCCTTCAGAATTCCAATCAAGCGTTCCCAGAAGCCTCCCCACCATGGAGAAGAGGTAAGGATTAAACTTCCAACGTATTTCGTGGACTCTAAATTCACTTTCAATTGTAGTCCAATCTAATTGTCTCAAAGCGTTGTTTAGACCTGTGAAATTAGTACCATTGTCTGAATACATCACAGAAATTCGTCCTCTTCTGGCAATAAACCTACGCATAGCTTGGATGAAGTCAGTGGTACTAAGTGAAGTTATTAGTTCCAGAGATGGACCGCTCTAAATACGGCGCAAGTAAAAAGTACTATCCACGCCTTTTGCTTAGATTTAGTCAACAAAGGTCCAGCCAAGTCTACACCTGAAACTTGAAAAACTGCTGCTACTTCTGTTCGGTCTTTTGGAAGAGGAGGAAAAGGTACCTCAAGATGTTTAATCTTTTTGTCTTTTACATGTTAAGCATTCTTTGATAACACTTCGGACAGTTCTTTTCCCTTTCACTATCCAAAATCTTTCACGTAAAATAGTCAGAAGAGTTAATGTCCCAGCATGTTTGTTAACGAGATGTTCTTGCGCTATAAATCTTCTCACTGCCAGATGTTTCGATGGTAGAATTATTGGAGAAATAAAATCTTTCGATTCTTCTTCATTTATCAATCTGGACTTCAATCGTAATATTCCTTCTTCATCTTCAAATATTAGAAGACCTTTTAAACTTTTTTCGTGTTTCTTCGTTAGAGTAACATTCCTTTTGTATTAAACGGAAAATAATCTTTTGTGCATTTAACAATTCTTCATTTTTAAGTTCAGTACATTTTCTTAAGTCTTTTGGCCTTTGGTTGGAAACGCAGTATCCAAGCCATAACCCTAATCATCTTTGAAAATCTTCTGGCTAACTGTGATGAAATAGATTCTACCTCTGTGTTATTAGCAGAGATGACTGACTTTCGTTTTTCTATCTCTACTTCTTTCTCGTTAATATTTACAGCTGATTTCGGCCACTGTTCCTTCGAATTTTTTAACCAATCTGGCCCTTGCCACCACTTGCGTTTCTGAAGTTGTTTAGGTCCACAACCTCTTGATAAAATGTCTGCTGGATTCTGGTCAGTTGAAATATGGAACCAATCTTCCGAAGTTGTCAATTTTCTAATCTCACTTATTCTGTTGGTAACGAATACCGACCACTGTTCTCGACGAATTATCCACGTAAGAACTGCAGAAGAATCGGTCCAAAAGTAAGTCTTGATATTGGAAATTTTCAGGGCATGCTTCACAGAACTAAAAAGCCTGGCCCCGATGGTAGCGGCCATTAATTCAAGACGTGGTATAGTAATAGTCTTCATGGGAGTTATTCGTGATCTGGCTTGAAGTAATTGAACGGTCACTGAGCCCGTATTGGATTCACTTCTTAAGAAAATGCATGCCGCATAAGCTGTTTTACTGGCATCGACAAAAGTATGGATACTCAAATTGGATTCCTCCATCACGCCTAACCATCTGGGAATTTTTATATTTTTGAAGTATTTCAGCTGCTTTCCCCATTTTAAAAATTTCTTCCTTATTTCATCATTCACTTCATCATCCCATGCTTCTTTAATTTTCCAAGTGGCTTGCAGCAAAATCTTAGGTTGAATCATAACAGGTGCCAAGAAACCTATGGGATCAAATACTCGACTAACCAGTGAAATTATTTTCCTTTTAGTTATCTTTTCTTATTCATCAAATTTCAAAGATTCTGAATCTATTTCTAAAGTATCAGAATTTTTTTGTCCCAAATCAGTCCTAATACTAGTGATGTCGTACTTTCTGAAGGAATGGCGGAACTTTCCCATCCTCTGAGATCAAACATTCCTTCTTTCATTACATTAGTTGCAGATTCGACGAATATTCTAAGTTCGGCATTATTTTGTACACTAGTTACGCAATTACCGACATAAAAACTATCTTGTAATTTTTTAAGAAATTCTTCAGAGTAACGTTCTTTTACTGATTCTTTTAATAAATGGTAATTAATAACCGCCATTAAGAGAAAAGGACTGCTGGTGACACCAAAAGCAACTCGAGCATGCCTGTAAGTTCGTATATTACCCTCATTGTCATACCAAAGAAATCTTACGAAGTCTCGATCTTTTTCATGTAAAGATATTTGGAGAAAAGCTCTTCTGATGTCTGAAATTACACCGATCGGTTTCAGTCTAAATCTAGCCAAAATAGCAGGAACTGATTCAATTAAATTGTTTCCAGTCTCTAAACAGTCGTTTAACGACGGATGGTTATTGATCTTAGCAGAAGCGTCGAAGACCGGTCTTATCTTTATTGAAGATGTTGCGGATGTTTCCTTGATGACAGGTCGGTGTGGAAGGTAATGGGTAAGAACAGGTGACTCCTTTCCAGGAATTTCCTCAATAACTCCTTCCGCTAACCATTCTCTAAAGACTTCATGATATTTTTCTCTAAAACCGATCTTTTCCAACTTCCTGGTGGTAGATTCAAGTCTTTTTAAGCATAACTCATAATTGTCTGTTAGAAAGGCCCGATCCACTTTCCAAGGCATATGGACCTCGTATCTGCCATCTTCCTTTTGCCGGACTGTTTCTAGAAAGTGAGACATAACCGCCTTTTCCTCTCTTGAATTTTGCTCAATAGTATCCCGTATACCAAGCATTTCTAGATCCCACAGTGAAGAAACAGGAATATCTTCTTGAGATAACATAGTTACAATATTCATACTTGTATCCTTTTTGTCGGTATATCGGGGTACTTTACCCATTAAAGTCCAACCTAACTTGGTTTCTAATGCTACTAAGGCTGTCTTTAATTCTTCTCGTCGACCAGTAATTAATTTACCGGCTACGTCTGCACCCAAAAGTACCTCAATGGGACCTGTGTTTTCTTGAATATCTGTTAAGAATATGTTTTTAGTTTTCAATTCATGTATCCAAGAACCATTTTTTGCACTAGAAATGTCATTACAGATGACATCATGATCTAAAGCATCCAATTTACAAATATAGTTACCATCAAGACTACTCAAGTAGATTTTATAACACTTGTGTTTATACATCCTTGTTTTAGTTCCGCCAAATAAGGAATGGCAAAATTCCTCTTCCCTCTGCAAATTAAAACCCAACTCTTCAGCTGTAGATCTCAAAATATACGATTTTTGTGATCCGGTATCGATGATAGCCCTAGCTTTACGCTCTCTCTTGATGCCATGTACATTTACAACAAGAGTTTGTAATATAACTTCATTCGTTGCATGAGAATGTAACGAATCAACTGTGTTTTCATTAATATTTTTATCATTCACATCTTGTTTGAGAGAATCAGACTTATTACATTCAATATTTGGGCACATGAACTTTACATGTCTTTTAGTTCACAACTGACAAGTTATTTGAGATCGACATCTGGAAGCAAGATGACCTTTAGCCAAACAAATTCGGCATAATCCTTTCCTTTTTATTATTGCAATCTTTTCTTCTAATGGAATAAAAAACGCCCTTTTACAAAAGCGAACCGGATGATTCTTTAAACATAACACACATATTTCATTTGGTTCATTAATGAATAATTCATTATAGCAGACGGGAGTGAGCGTTGGCTCTCTGCCAACTGCTTGCATTCGCGCTGATAGGGAAATATGTCCGATCTACTTAATTTTATTTTTTCTTCTGATTGCATTTCGCTCTTTAGAAATGAAACGATAGAATCGAGTGTTGCAGTCTCATTATTTTTTCTTTGTCTTTCAAATGAACGCAATATATGGGTTGGTAACGCACTTTAGACTAACGGATATAATATTATTCCGCACTGATCCGTGGTTATACCTAAACTACTTAAACCCGAAGTTGAGTAGAAAGTTTACTATACAAACCACTTAAAGAATCTTGTTTCTTTTTAGTAGCGTTATTTAAAACAAGTTTTAACAACTCTCGTACATAAAAATCAATTAATAATTCATTTCGTCCATATCTTTCAACTAAGCTTTCTATCGCCAAAGGATAGTTTTCATTTGTTATAGGAAAAGATTCAATAAGCTCTCTGGCTTCCGATTTAATTTTTGTCGATTGAACTAAGTAATGAAATTTATCACAATTAGTTAAATTTTTATTTTCGTGTATGTTTTTAAACTGATTCCAAAAGGTTAACCAGTCTTTTAATTCACCTCCAAATTTATACAGTTCAACTTCAGGAAGTCGTGGGGTAATCGCTTTATACGGATTTTCGCAATCAGCCAAATGAGAATTATTACCGGAATTACTACCTTCGTTATTATTTTGTTTACTCTTAATATTCTCTAATACACGTTTAGACTTTAATTCTATTCTCAAAGCCTTTTCTCTATATTCTTCTATAATATTAAATTCAATTTTGAATTCTGTTTCACATCTGTTAAAGCATCCAAATAATTATTATGTGTTAGCTCTAACGAGTTCGTTTTTTGCTTAAGCAAATGTAAACACATATCAATTTCTTCCGCGTCAGCGTTTTCATTTATCAACACACTCTCTAACTTAGTGTATGCTTTCGTAAACGCAGTGCGCTGTGCTGTTTTATTTCGTTTAATAATTTCCATCTTTACTATCTTATTAAATCATTAAATCAGTTCATACATTCAATAATAAATATATGTCTATGTTCAAGATATAATTATATCAATAACTTCAAAATGGAAATTCAATTCGCTTACCGTTATCAAAATCCAAACCAAAACCCGCCCACCCGGGGGCGCCAGAAATATAGTTTCTAATACTATTGTTCGTGAGAATAATGTAGGGGGTTTGGTCCATAGACGACAACGATGAGAAGAGAACATCAACAAGATATATTTTAAATCAAAACAGCACAGCAAAACACATTAAATTCTTTTCATCCATAACACTTTTCATCCATTACACTTTTCATCCATTACACTTTTCAAAACAAAAAAAGTTTTTCTAACTGTTGCCACTCCCTCACAGAGAAACTTACCTCTCACGGATTTTGGATAGGGGCGCAACATGTGGATTATAGTGAGGTAAATTCATCATATTAATATTATTTGTGAATTGCAAGGAATTAAAGAAATTTTTGGCTATTTTTTGTATATAAGATTTAAAGCTTTAATTTTAATGGCATTCCGAATGTCGTCGTTTCTCATATATCTGGTAGCTTTTACGATCATTCGGATTTTCACCCTACTTGCTACTTAAACCTATTTTGATCCCAAAGATTTTAGTCCCCCATCGACAGTGTCAAAGGTCATGCGTCCCTTTCACCCCTTGCTCAACAAAAAGCAAAGAAAAAAAATAAAAAAAAAAGAAACATAGATTCACAAAGTAGAAGAAAAGTTTTCGTAAACTCTGCGAAGTGAATAAACATTTTTTTGTGTGTTAAATTCCACGTGGACGAAGTCGCGGGTAACAACTATTTAACATAAAATAAATGCATCAGAAAGTAATATTAACGTATTACACATCCAGATAAAAATTATTTACACTATTTTTAGCATTTATTACACAAATTTTTGTAACAATGTGTTACTTTTGCTGAGCAGGTAGGTGTCTTCAAAAATCGACCCGCAAGAACGTTACGGGGCGTCATAAATAATAATAATAATAAATTCAGCTATTATATCAAAAGACTTAAAATTTAGCAAACGTGGTTTTTTTTGTTTAGGTGAGTTATGTAAAAAGCTTTTTTTTGTTTAATTTGTACAATTCACGTAAAATTAACTCATTAAAAACTTCTTTATCCTTCAGTCTGTATTTTTTAATTTTTAAATTCACCCGTGCGAAGAACGGGTATACCAGTTAGTCTGATATAAAATGACATGTAATGTTGAAACATGATTAAAAAATTGAAATTGTTAATTTTTACTTTGGACTTAGTTTTAATGAAAATAATTGTGAAATTTTATTCTGAGTTTAAATTCTATTTGGAATGAAATTTTGGTAAGTTAGATTTAGTTTATTTTTATTAGCTGAAATTTGCATTTTTGAAAAGTTAATTTTCACCTTAAACCTTTCACCTTATGATCATAAAAATGGCACGAGTGAATTGACTTGGCTTTGAATTGAATTAAATTAAATAAAACAAGTAGATTGGCCTTGCTTAAATTAAAAGTAAACTTTATTTTGTTAATTATATTAAATCATTAAAAGAATAGAATTATATAAATTTTTATTTTTAATGTTGCCTCTTTACAATTTATTTTATCTTACAAGGATTGTATTAATGTATTGTTTCTAATTGTTTAACGTAAGGTAGAAATTCCTTCTTTTTTTTTACCCCCTTGAAAATAATCCTTTTTAGATATTGTTACAAATACACCTGTTAAAGCTAATCTTCAGCTTTTCTCACGTGTTATTGATCTTTAAGGACTTCATTGGTTTCCACCTGTTCCTGCGTTAAGAGAAAAGAAAATTACAGTAAATAAATAATAAGGGCATGGAGGCAATGCCAAAAGACGAGAGAATAAAACCGGCTCGCGTTGTCTTCAGTGAAGAGAATACGCATCGTGTTCCTAACTGGAGGACATAACTCGTCCGTAGTGGCAAAATGCCAAAAAATGATTTTTATGAGAAAAGGTGCCGATCGACGGAATAAATTTTAAATTTTCCTTTGCATTTTTTTCTTTAAATAAGCTTAACGTCACGTGATCATTTTATCGATTATATATCATTTTTTTATTTCCTCTGCTATTGTCTTCAAGCTTTCGGATTGTTTTAACAATAACTTTTGTTTTTCAAATTATTATTGCAAGAGATTTTATACTTCAAAAGCAGTATTATGTATCAAGCAGTTTTGACATAGTGCCTCTATTGCCACATTCTATTCAAGATTCCCTGAAATTAAAGAACAAAAAAAAAAAAAAAAAATTAGACTTCGCTTATAAGCTTATAATTTTGAATAGGAATTAGAATGAGAATAATTTTACAAATCTTTCAAAAATACTTTTAATTTCGAACTGTTGATTTGTTATTTAATATTTGTAGGGTGGAAAATAATTTTCAGAAAATGGAAATGCGTTTTCAAAACTTATTTGTTTAGCATTTTTATTTTTAAATGTAAGGAAAGTAAGTGCATTTTTCATTAGAATATTAGTAGAAATTCCTATTTATTAAATGAAAATTTCGAATATTTGTTTATCATCTTTCAAATGTTAACATGATATTGTAAACATTTCTTTCTTTGAAAACAAGTTTTTTTTTTAGTTTTTGTTTTAAACTTTTGTTGTACACTTTTTATGCTGTGAAATTTTAAATAAAATGATTATTTTTGTAATACTGGATGAAAAAATATTTTTACATTATTTTCAAGCAGTTGTACTCAAGTTTAAGGAATAATGTACCGAACAAAATTGTTTTATTATAGAATACACCCCACCCCACCCCCCGAAAAATGCTAATTTTTGTAAATACAAAACCATTATCCTAAAACTAAACATCTCGAAATTAATTATTTTTGCTATGATGTTTAGGTACTAAATAATTATCACTCAAGAATATTTTACAGGATTTTCAAAATATGTTAAATGGAACCGGTATTCTAATCGGATAAAATACAATTTATTAGTGGAATACTTAATGCTTGTAGTCGAAAGCGTAAAAGTAAACTGGTTTTAGGTTGCGCGTAATAAAGGAAAATACGTGGGTTATTTGAGACAGTGTTAAGGTTACGATTACGATCTCTGTTTACATCAGTTAATTTATATAAAGCCTTTTCTTTTTATTATTGCGATGTCACTGATTCGTTTACGTATTATTATTATTTTTGTTCGAATGTGTTTCTATTGAATTGAACTTAAATTGTTTGTAATGAAATGTTTCCTTCCACACAACAATCAGATTTGTTTTGGGTGTTCCATTTACTGAATTTTTTTAGTGTTAAAATTGTTTTTTTTTATACTATGTGTTTTTGTGGAGAAATAATGAAAACTTTAATGTGATGCAGTGCCGTTGATCAGATGTTTTCCGTATAAATGACAAAATAGAATTATAAATATTATTAATAATTTAGTTTTTTTAATACACCATAAAATGCGGCGTATGATGTGCGCACTTTTAACACAAAAAATAAGATCGAAATTTGCGGGTGCGCGTTACACGCTGGGTATAAAAATGAGAACTTTAAAATAAAAAAAAAGATTAGCTTTTAGAAAAGAATTAGACTTCTAACATAGATCGAAATACTGTTCATTAAAAAAAAAAAAAAAAAATCAATGACGTTCCTCTAATGAACTTAAAGGATTGTAGTTCTAAAAGTATAATATTTTTTCCCTAAAGCTTGAATTAATACCTCGAATAAATGACTTCAAAGTATAAGAATCTTGTGCACACATATTTCAGGCTTCTTCGTAAAAAAGGGGGTGCGCGATATACGGTGAATATACCTAAAATTTAAAAGTTCCAGCTTGAAAGTATAGGCGCGTGTTATACGCCGGATTTTACGCTAATTGCAAATTATTCAAAAATTGAAATTTAAAATTTAAAACAAAATTTTTTTAAATAGGTTGTTTTTACTTGTGTCAAATGTGGTTATTATTCTGTGTGTTTTTTAATTTTTATCCAAAATTATGAACTTGGTTTTTAATAAAATTTGCTGTTCCGTAGTCCAATGAGCTAAACTCATAACGGTCTCATGATAAATATAATCACATGTTCTCTATAAAACTCAAAACTTATAGTTATTCTATTTGTAAAATATTTAAATAAAATTTTAGGTTTGATGATTGGATAAAGATGTTAAAATTTTTAGATTCTTCAGAAAGTTTTTCAAAATTAAAAAAAAAAATACTTTTATATTATACGTGTGCTAAATCAAGTGCATTTTATGTACTAATGTTCATTATTATTGTTTACTAATGTATATATTTAAAAGAATCCGCAAAAAGCAAAAGTTGGCAACAAAAAGGCGCATGTGAACTGATTAGCTGGAAACAAATGCTTGTACTAAAATGTAATTTTGACGTCAGACAAATATATGAATCGATTGGTTGGAAATACGTTTTTGTGGTTATCATGTGACTATGACGTCATATAAATTTAGCTAATTGAGAGGATTCTAAAAATTATCCGTTTTGCCTTTTCTGGAAATAAGCAGAACAACACAACTCATCTTCGAACATTTTGATATAGGTAATACTTGAATAATTTTTCGAATTACGCTTGCTATGATTATGCTTTATTTATTAATAATGCTTATTTTTGTACAGTTTTGCGTTGGTATTTATTATCCAGAACAATTGAAACTATATGCGGTATTCATATTCTCATCTATAGTATCACAAAATAATCCCACAATTTATTTTTGAATGTATTTAAATATTTTATAGCATCACATACAATATTTGTTTACTCATGCAAATGCATAGCGCATGTGACACTCTAAGAAGATATTTATTTAAAGGATTAAAGAATTTTCTAATGAAATGTAGGTAAAAAGTTCGAAGCACTTACTTTCACTTCAACTAAGCGGTAAAAATTAAATACATCAAAATTTCCGGAGATAATTTTATATATATAATTTTTTTTTTTTTTTTTGTGTGAGAACATGTCATGTCACTATTTATTGTCTACTGTTCATGATCGTAAATATCGTCTACCTTTTGAATATAGGTAGGGAAAAAAATGTCAAAAAGCTTTTCAGCTGTTTTATTGTATCACACATCACAGACTTTCTGTCCCCCCTTCTTTACGTCTGTGTCTACATTGTATTGTAGTTATTTTGTTTATTTTGAATGATTCTGTATTTACAGGACTGTGCAGATTTTAATCTTGTTGCTATGTTCAAAGTATTTTTATTTTCCATAAGAATCATTGAAATCGTGTTTATTATTATTTTTTTTTGTAAATATGTACCATGATAATATTGTTATATTTGGTTATATAAAAAATCATTTGAGATTTGTAAATTTATTAATTCAATATTATACTTAACGTTCTGCATTTCGCTTTGATAAAATTGTATAATTTTAATAGTGATTGTTAAAATTCGTTAATTTCCCTTATTGTGATAGTAATTTGTTGAATATAAATTAAGATAATGTTATATCTTGTATTTTTTATAAAATTGCCGTTTCATTTTTTAGGTTCCTCTTCTAAGCGATTTTCTTTTAAAAGCAAAGTAAATTCATATGAAGTTTTTTTTAATACTTCTCGTATCTAGAATGTGTGTGTTGATTTAACACTTTCAAAAATACATCTAGGAAATTTTTTAATCGTTTATTTTATCTACAGCCCGCTTTTTTTCTTAATTATACATAAAAGTATTTGCGTCATAGTGTTTAATACTTAAATGACAAGTTTATACAGGTTTTTTGAATATTTCTCAAAATACTTCCTCGGATCAAAATAAGAAATGTAAAGTAGATATATTGAATTGCAATCAAGTTTTACGATTATTCAGATTTATGTTTAAAGTTCCCATGATCAAGCCAGGATGCAGAGTTTTGAAATAAGTGTTAAATTAATAAAACAGTTGTGACGCAAATTTCCTCAGTTTTATTGTCTTCATTATTTCCCGATTTCTGCAAATTTATTTATTATCTACTGTCCATTTAACGCTCTTTCAATTAACACTTCTTATACATTATAAGCTTTACTTAAAAATTTATCGTATTTTATATTTTTTGAATAGCATTTATTAGAATTACAGTCGGACCTCTATTTAACGAAGTCGCTAAATCCCGAAAAAAAGTTCGCTATATGGCGAATTCGTTATATAGAGGTTCATCTGTGATATACTTTATAAACCACATAAAACAAATATTTTAAATTCATAAACACTATATATTAAAAGAAATTCACATCTTTTACTAGATTAAAATTTAAGTACTTTATATATCTTACCCATCAGAAAAGAAAGAAAAACTGCCACGTATGTACTGTATTTTCAACATTAAGAAAATAATTTTAAGGATATTTTCTAATTTAATCATACAAGTAATTTTAAACATACATTATTTTATCATTAGATTCTAAACATTCATTATCGCTAGCGTCCTTAAATTTAATTATTCATAAAATCTGTTAATTTTGTTTGAGTTTTTTGCTTGATAAAATGCTTTGTTTCATAATATATATACAGATGGGTGACAAAATAATACGAACACCTGTGAAAGAGAAGAAAAGCTTTATTAATAGGGAGTTGGACCCCCCTTTGACTGAATTACAGACTGTATGTGACGTGGGATGGACGCATAGAGGTCATGAACAACTTGTAATGGAATATGAAGCCATTCTTCGTGGAGAGCGGTCTCTAATGCCGAAATCGTAGATGGTGGAGGGAATCGAGCACGTAGTTTTGACTCCAAATATCCCCACAAATGCTCAATAATATTTAAATCAGGTGACTGAGGGGGCCAATCAAGATGACCTACTTCCCCCTCATGCTCTGCAAACCATTCTTGCACGATTTTAGCAGTGTGGATAGGAGCGTTGTCGTCTTGATAAAGTGGGCATTCTCCGGGAAATGAAGTCTGGACAAATGGATGCACCTGATCCCCAGGATATTTGACATAGTGGGCAGCTTTAACCTTGCCATGCAGAGTAACAAGTGGCCCAAGACCACGCCAAGATATCGCCCCCCATACCATAAGGGACCCACCTCCATGCTTAACAGTCGGCACGATGCATTCAGGAGCAAATGCTTCTTTGGGCGTTCTCCACACATAAACGCGTCCGGTGGTTTGGAATAGGGTGAACGTCGATTCATCCGACCAGATGACTTGTTGACACTGTTGTGGGGTCCACTGTCTGTGTGTTCTACACCACTGGCGTCGCTGTAAAGCATGACGTGCTGTTACCAATGGTTTACGAATTCCAACTCTTCCATACAAGTTCGAAGCATGAAGTTCCCTTTGGACGGTTCTTGCTGAAATAGGGTTACGAAGATGACTATTCACCTCAGACGTTATCTGGATTATTATCTATAGCGATTGCTCTCGCTTTCGGGCGGGCTGCGGTAGCCCAGTGGTTAAGGTATCCAACCATGGCAGGCATGTCATGAGTTTGATACCAGTACCACTAAAGACCCGCCGTGTAGGGCAGCGATGCACGTTAAATCTGTCGAGAGCTGAAACGTCCTCCCGTTGGTGTGGTGTGGGAGTTAGGAGAGGGGGGTGCCAGCTCAGGTGTCGTCCACGTCACTTGACCATGGTTCAAAATTACGTGGTCCGTCGCCAAAAGCCCTCGTGTAGCTGAACAGTGCGACGTTAATATTAACTCACTCACTCACTCGCTTTCGGGCCACTATGCCGGTTAAGACTCTTTTATCCCTGTCGGTAAGCTTTCTTTTCCGTCCACTGTTGTGCTTGCCAGACGTCACATTCCCGCATTTCTTGTATGCTGTCATAACGGCAGATACAGTACTCCTTGCACGCCCCAAATAAATGGCTGTTTCCGTCACCGAGCAACCAGCGCACCTCATTCCAACAATCATACCTTTTTCGAACTCTGACAGGTCCGTCATTATTGCGTTTTTCAGAAATTACAATTGACACGTGCAACACCTATATCGCAGCTGTTGAGTGACTGATACTTTACCTTTCGAATCCGCTAGGCGGCGGACTGCAACGCTAACTGACATGCGCGTTGTGCGTTTTTAAAATGGGCCGTGCCTTTTTCACGGGTGTTCGTATTATTTTGTCACCCATCTGTATATATATAGTATAATAAAATAAAAGTGAAAAAGTTCTAGAACCTATAGTGCTAAAGAAGGAAGAAATTGGAATTCACACACACACACATATATACGCCTCACATCATGACCACCATAAAATATGTGTTTTAGAGAGAATAACTTGAAATGTCCAGAAATACTTAAAACATAGGGAGAAAAAAAATTGATCACAAGAAAAAGTTCGTTATATAGAAAACGCACTTCGGTGCTGGGAGGCTATTTTACGAAGAAAATCGTGAAATGTTCTTGGTTCCTGGAAAAAGTTCGATATAAAGAAAAATTCGCAATACAGGGATTCTTTATATGGAGGTTCGACTGTATTAATAAATTAAATTTTCTATGTGTTTAGGATTTAAAGCTGAAGTGTATGTAGTTTTTAAATATTGTTCTGTATATTTTGCGCAATTCCATTCATTTTCATTTCATTCACACATTTAATTTTTTAAAAAACCCAGTATTTATTAGATTTTTATGAAAAAATTTTAATGATTACAGAAATGTGAGAAAAAATTTCAATGATTATAAAAATGTGTGTGGCATTGAAGGTGGACATAAAAATGATGCATTTATTTAATAATCCTTCAGGATATCAATGAAAAATTACTTTTTAGTCTGATATTAAAATAAATTCATATTAAACAAAAAAAATTTTAGTTACATTTTTTAATGAATACAGTTTAATAAATTCAGAGGAAAAATTTAGCCCTGAGACATGCTAATTAATTAGCTATCACGTTCCGTTTCAACTGGTTAAGTAAAAGAATATAAAGAATTTTAGATATGTATAAGCGACTTCCTGGAGATTATATAAAATGCTGTTCCATTTCATTTGGAGGTTTTATTACATGTGTGGATTATTTGTCGATGGATCGAGTTTAGACGGAAAGTGATGGCAAAAAAATAAAAAAATGTAAGAAGTAACACACATATTTTAAAATGCGAGCGAGTACTTTGAAATTTATGAATTATTTGAATTACTTGGGATCGAACTAAAGTCGAATAAAAGTTAAACCACTTAAGAGTTCAAGCGCGCTTGCCATATTGATTAAAATAACATATTTTGGGATTGTATGTACTGAAGTTAATTTAATATAGAATATCAAATGAAACAAATCAGAAGTGATAGTTTTTCTGTCTTTTAATTTTCTTACTCGCGCGTTTATTTCTTCTCCAAGAAGATATAAAAGTTTTTTTTTTGGATGTAAAAATATGAAGAATTTATACGCATTAAAAATGGTTTTACATTTACATTTTTTAGCATACTTTAAAAGCTATGAGGCGAAGTTTAAATTTACGGTTACAAATTACTTCCAAACCTTTTTCTACGTATTTTTTTTAAAAAAAATATTAATGTCAATTTGTTGAAAACATTATTTTTATGTCATTACTTAGCTTTGATGTTCATCACATCCATATTTTTGATTATTTGCAAACTTATGCCAAGCGTGTATTGCACAGTTTGAATTGCCGCCTGAAATGTCTTTAGTACACTTGCGGCGTTTATATTAGACGTTATATATTTAAATTCTTTCACATAAAACAATTTTTTTTTCATTACCATATATATTTTATTTTATTAAACATTTTTGTTTTAAATTGTAATCCCCTCCAATTATTATTTTCATAAGTAAGCTTTATTCTTAATATTAATCAGAAATTGATATTTTTTAACAATATGTAAAAATTTGCTAAGAATTAAAATTATAATAGTGTACGCAAGTAGGTCTGGATTACAGTTACTTTTTTTTTCTTGAAATCATTGTTTATAACGTTAAATATCGACAGTTAAGCATTTATACTTATTCCAGAGGAAAAATTCTTTATAGTGATGCATAATCTTGTGACCATTTATAAGATACCGAATGATTCTACTTTTTTTTCCTATCAATAATTTAAAAGGCATTAAAGTGTGTATGTATTCCACAAATTCTTCCCAGAAAAATATTCAAATTCTCTTGGGTTAACTTTTTCTTTTGCTGCCTACGAATGTATTGAAATTATACTTGAGGATTAAAAATTGTATCCATAAAATTTTATTCGGTATTGAAACGTAACAAAAGAATTTGATTCAAGTGCAGTTTTAAATTGAATGCTTAAAAGAGAATGTTATAATTTTTTCTGTGGAATTTTGTTTAAGTTATCCGATTACCCTAAAATAATGATTTTTTTCAAAAATTGACAATTTTTTTATTATTTTATTTTATAGATCATCTTATTTACTGTACAAAAATACCAAGTCTTTTATTTTCTATTCACTAGAACAAAAACTTCAAGTGTTTTAGTAAAAGCAGATGCCATAACTTTACATAAGATGTCAAACTTTAAAATGCGTTTTACTCGAAATGTGTTTTTTTTCTCGAAAAACTCAAACGGGGACAGAGATTGATCAAAAAGTTTTTAAAATAATTTGCTGAAACTTTGTGTGTATTTTCTGTATAACAGTAGAAGTGTTTTAACCTTCAGATTTATCAATCACTGTTTTATTTCAAAATTTACAGTCCTTTCTGTGAATATAATCACTGTTTTTTTTAAGCAATTTCATGTAGTCACTGAGATAAAAAGCTCTAGTTTTTGTAAAAATTAAAATATCTCTTATCCTGAGGGTCATTTCAAACATGAATAACAAAGTAATGCATCAAAATTGAAAAATTGAGAATTTGTTCATACAATTTTTGTTCAGAGCGGGCCCGGTTTATGTAATTTTTTGTACATTTTTACCATTTTTTTCCCATTTTAATAATAATAATTTTTTTTCTGTTTTCAGTTTTAAGATTTTTTTCTTAAAATATACTAAATAAATCTAAAAATCACAAAAAATCTCCATATCTCATTTTTTTTTAAAAAAAAGTTTTCGCAAGTAGTCGGATACCTTAAGAAAAAGAGAAAATCTCTCTCTATATATGTATAGGCCGGCTGGGTGGTGCAGTTGGTTTGTATGCTCAAATTTGCGGGTTCAACCCCGACCCAAGTCGGTGGATTTTCATGATGCAGAAAATCGACAGCGTCCATGTTGCATGATTATGTTAAAGATCCTCTCTTGCAGTGCCCCTGTGTGCTCTCTTCAAAATTATGTCCCTTGTTCCATTTCGCATCGTCAGAGCTCAGGTGCCTTTCTCTGAGGAGGAAACTGGGTATCAAAATTACATTGCAGCAACTGGTATTCAACTTGTACGGTGCCGTTCTTAAAAGTGATACAAATTCCCAGGGAATGTACTAGGTCTGCCATGGTAAATACCAATAAGCAGCCCCATTGGCAATGCATAGATGAAAGTATCTATATTGCATCGAATTTTTTTTATATAGTTAAAAAGTCCATGTCAGATTGATTTTATATAATCTAAGAAAACAGTTCAAAAATTTCATACTTTCGAATGAAATCAGAAACTTTTAAAACATTTTGAGTACTCGAGTGCCTCAAAAGATTGCTCTTTGTGAAAAATAAATATTATAATCTAAAATAAAAGTCGTTGAAAAGTTACTCTCATCCTTCCGTATTGAACAATCCTTCCCATTTTAAGGTACACTTAAATAAATTGATTAACGTCAAAAGGTATCAGATGATAAAAAAAAATTATGTGTCCAAATGGAATAATTTTTTTATTTCTATTGATTGATAACTGTTTATTAAACCCCCCCCCCTCTATATTTATAAGATTCAGTATGAATATATCGACAAGA
This sequence comes from Trichonephila clavipes, assembly GCA_019973935.1. Classification (NCBI taxonomy): domain Eukaryota; kingdom Metazoa; phylum Arthropoda; class Arachnida; order Araneae; family Nephilidae; genus Trichonephila; species Trichonephila clavipes. The sequence continues at coordinate 164,063 of BMAU01018040.1, read as the reverse complement.
ACAACGCTTGAGACTTAATCGTAAATCACATGGTTAATAAATGATGGGAATATGACAAAGATGAGATGTTTTACTATCTACGTAAAAATGTATACTATTTTAAAACAATTTTTTCCCCTTTATTTATATTTATATAGAGCAGATGTTTCTTTGCATAAAAAGTATATTTTCATGATCAAAGGATCACAAATTCTAAAAATGGACAGGTAAATAAATATTTATAACTGTCTAAAAAGAAACAATATGCAAGACCATGATGCATGATTTTATGAGACGTTAGATTGAAAAAGAAAAAAAAAAAATTACGGTTTAATGATCTTTTATCATAAATGTAGCTTTGTTTCTAAATAGCGGCGGCGAAGTTGTGCGCATGCGTCTTTGTTATAAATCGATACATTTTATTCCTGCGTATGAAATTTCTGGATAAAACTTAAACCATTATCGCGTTACAAGGAATAAAAAGGACAATTTTCATTTCTTTTTTTTCAGGGCTTCTTTCTGTTTTTATAGATTCCTAATGTAGGGGGAAAATGTAAAGAGCTAGAAATTTTTTTCCCGAGAACAAATTTCGACCTTTCGTGTTTTTGTCGTTTTAAATTTGTGGAGGTGGTAAAAACTATAATTATGCATATAGAGAACAAAGAACAGAGAAATGCTTTTTGAAGACGTCTGCAAAGTAAAGCCTGTTCTCTAGTATTCTTATTTTAGATATATTGATCGTTCACACATTACTCGTTGCTTTAAATGTCGTAATGAAAATTATCTGATTGGTATGTTCGAAATCCATTATCGTAAAGTATTTTATAATTTTGTTAAATTAACGCAATTTTAATCTGTTTTTTTCAGAATTTTTATTGTAATTCTTATTTTATATCCAGATTGCGAAATTAATAAATTGATTTAAGTTTTTCGTTATTTCTGATCATTATTATAATTAATTCTTCTGAATTAATAATTTTAGACAATAATTCTTGTAAAAATGTCACGGAATCCATCATCACTAAATTGCAGTGCGACATATGTATAATTTTAAATTTAATGAAATCAATGCTACAATTGAATATTCGTAATTCCGATGAAGATAATTGGAACAAATAAAATATTTTAAGTGGAATATAAATGCAACAAATTAAGTATTACTTTAAAGAATTGAATTCCCCGAAAATCGAATAAAATCATTTTTTTCAGATTATCAACATTTTACATGAATATTTTTTGTTTAAAAAAGACAATTTTTGATTAATTCGGTACTGTTTCCAGCGTCTACATTTAAGATGAACCGAATGATCACAATTGTTCGAAATATTTGCACATTTTGTTAACATTAATTTTATTTGTATTGTTAATTAATCATTTCATTTTAACATCGTGGATGATATTGGAAACAATCCTATCCGTTATGAAATGTTTTTGAATAATCTTCAGAAAATGTATGTTTAAAAGATTTCTAAGTATATCAACATGGAATGCCATCCTAAAAGGAAGTTTTATACACTTATAAAAAACCAATTGTTAACATTTTTACTAATATATTTTTAAAGTTACCTTTATCTAATTAATGAAGATCGAAAAAAATGGAACAGTTAGGGAGAGGAAAGTATTACAAAAATTATTATAGTTTGATTTCACTGTCATAAATAAGCAACGAATTTAATCGTATTTTTATTGGTTTTTATCCGATATGGAATATGTTCCATATTTTATTTTCGTCGCTCGAAATGCTGGTTGGTCTTTTACTTATATTTTCAGGTGAGAGCTTGGGCTAATTATGATTTTCAAATTTTAAACAAAGTGATTGATTAGTGTATCATTTGAAATCAAACGAATCGATGGGACATATATTAATGCTGAGGCATTCTGCAATCTGGAAATGTGCTCATAGTTTTAATCATAAAAATCGCGAAATTAAAAAATTTATTGAGAAATTTTTTTATTATTCGGTGTACAATTTGTTATCAAAAGTTAATATGCAAAGACGCAAGTAGTTTTTACTATCGCACGGTCATTTCATTTTCCTTATTTATTAGTTGTAAAATATATTTTTTGGTGACTTTATTTGCTTGATTAAAATTGTTTTTGATTCTTTTTTTCGCTAGATGACGCCAGTGTGGAATCGATATCGAATTGAGAATTTTGTAATCGCATAAAAATGAGCATTCCCCGAGATAGAATTTTTTTTTATCTGTTGTTAAATGAAGGACAGTTGATTTTGTAATTTTTAAGCGATTTTCGTAGTGTGCGTGACAGTCTTTCTCAATTTTGACTTTTAACGAAACAGTTTCATCTCTTAAATTATTATTTCTTTGTCGTGTTCGGTTTTTATTTTCTGCCAAAATTTGTCCTCGAAACTGTCATAGATAAAATGCATCCACTTAAACGTGAAAGGAAAATTACATCCGATTAAATGAGATCATGATTAAAATGTTTTAAATGGAAGTACATTGGGATTGAATATCCCAGAAAAGTAATTTAATTAACTATTTAGAGGAGAGAGAGAAACGAGGTGACGATAAGTTAAAAGTAAAAATGGTTAAAGTTCTCGCCTTTTCGCCATCTTGAATATAATTTTAATTCCATGTATTTCTAATTGCTATATTGTATTTATTGCAATCAAGTAAACTTTTCAAAAAAAATAAAATGCCCTTTTTATATGCGATGTAATAAACATTTAATCGAAAGATAAAAAAAAATTGTCGAATGTTTCAGTCGGTTTATTTTTTAACTTTTTTTTGTGTATATTGTACAGTAATTCGCTTATTAATTTTCAAACACGTACACCCATTAAAAAAAATTCCTTCTGTTTTCTTTCAAAATTGGATCAAAAATATAATCAAGTTTAAATCATCTTTAATTTTAAACATCCAAAATCTGTAAACAATACATATGTCCTAAATTTGAAGAAAAAAAAGGTAATTAGAAATATTTCTTTACGTTAGGTTTACGAATTAAGAATGATTGGTGGACAAAGATTTTTAAGTATAAACAGTTAATTTGAAACCAAATACAAAAAAAAATATGCATTGAAATGCGACATGAAAAGGAAAAAAAATGTTTGATTAATATTTATTTACCAGATTTGGTAAAAACATATGAAAAAAAAAGTCTTTGCATTTTGGTTTCGAATGGGCTAAATTCATATGACGTCATAGTGACATGAGAAATGCAATCACGTGTTTCCAGCCAATCAGTTTATAAATTCATGTGACGTCACATAAGAAATACAATGTTTCCAGCTAGTCTGTTTTGTCGTTTCACTGTTGCCATCTTTTGAGTTTCAGTAAAACTTTCTTTTTAAATGTATACTTGTTAACAAAAATAACGCACCGAGAGATAAATAAAATGCAGTTAGCTTAAAAAAAACGTATAACAATTTTTTTTTTATTTTGGAAAAACTTTTTAAATAATCTTAATGCTTGGACATGTTTGTTTAATTATCGAATTCGAAATGGGATCGGGATTTTACCAGCGCAAAAGATTTACTAATCTTAGGTCAGCTTTGAATGCAATGGAAACCACGTGATTATATTTGTTCTGTGAACGTGATGAATTAAGCCCATTGGAAACCAGTTTTAATGTCAAGGGGAAACATTGGTATTGATACATGTAGTATTATACATTGAAAATTGTCATGCATTTAAATTGCATAACTTTCGAACCAACGAGTTAAAGGAACTTGTTAAATTAGTTGTATATATATTTTATTTCTTTTTTAAATTCGAAATGTTATCATATCCCTCGAATGTCATATAAGTGTGGTAAACTCCGAAAAAATAACTGGCAGTTCAAATTCTGATTCAGAGTGCATTTTAATAATTTACTTAAATATTCAGATATAATGTAAATTTATAATTACAATATACGAGATTAGATTGAAAATGTCTTTCTTCAAGATTTACATTTTCTAATGGACGTTCTCCATAAAAACAAGTAAGAGAGAAAAAGTAGCTGCATTTTGCAGATAATAAATATATTTCTTTCCAGCACTTAAAATAACCATCTAATTTTAATCCTTAATAATATTATAAATGCGAAAGTTTGTATATGTATGTTTGTTACTCTTTCACGCAAAAACAACTGATTGGATTTTAATGGAACTTTACAATAACATAGCTTATACATCAGAATAACACATAGGCTATAATTTATATTGTGTGAAGTGTCCAAAATGTAATGATAATTGTCAAGTAAGCAGGAAAAAATTCTGCCATCTGCAAGCTATTCTGGCGTGCGCTGCAAAAAAAGCCTGCAACCGCATTTTTCTATCTTTTATGTGTGAAGCAAAATTTTCCCTTTTTGTTTTGTCTTCGCCAGGCGCTGGCTTCTAATTTATTGCTTTGATCAGTGTAATCACTATTTTTTTATTTTAGAATAAAACTAGATTTAGAAGGGAGAGGTTGTGTTAAGTGTCTTTATTTGAATAGCTACTATTGATTTTTTTCATGTGTAAGCCATTAGCGCCAAAATAGTGAACCACAAAGACAATAAAAATTGATAATTTATTTCTATGCACGTTTTTCTTTTCTTTTGATTTTACTATGCACATTTGATAGTAACAAATTGTTCCTTATATCAAAATAAATACTTTTATCGCTTCTGGTGTTTAACGTAGATAAACTTTGTCTTACACGCTACATCATTTAGACAAATTTGCATAATTTGTCTGTGGTTAGTAGTTAATTATAATGCTATAATTTTAGTTGAATAAGCAGGTGTTGCATTTTTTAAGCATAAAAATAATAACTACTGTACTGTATTTTTTTGGAAGTGTAGAAAAAGTACCTACTAAGAATTATGCCGTGAAAGTGTCTTTCCCAAAGCTCTAATAAAGCTCGAGCTATGAAAGTAACTAGACAGTAGCCAACATTTCCCTATGTTTCCATTGAATCGCCATTATAATTTTAGGAACGGCGTTGCTTGCGAATATTACAATTTAATCATAAAATAAATGCAACAGAAATTAATATTAACGTATTACACTTCCAGATATAAATTATTTACACTATTTTAAGCGTTCTTTACACAAATTTGTAACAATGTGTTACTTTTGCTGAACAGAGATCAGTTTAGGAGGGTGTTTTCAAAAATCGATCCACAAGAATTACGGGAAGTTATAAATAAAAAAAAATCCTTTTTTTTTTTTTATCAGCTATTAGATCTACATACTTAAAATTCAACAAACATGTTTTTTTTTTAAATTTGTAATTCACCCGTGCAAAGAACGGGTTTTCCATCTAGTATAATATAAATCTAAACAAGGGAAATATCAGCTTTTCTGTCCTAGAGCTCTAATATTTCGCTCTAATCGATAATTATAATATAATGTATATTTTGTCTTTCTCGGAAAAAAATTCAGTTTCTTTTTATGTTCCTTGTGAATTCCTTTCCTTTCATTTAAGACTATTTCAAACAGAAATCTATAATATCGATTAAGATAAAAATAGGTTCTGCTTTTCGGTGTTCGGTGTGGATTTTCTAAAGAATTTCATTCTTTGTTAACATTTTTTCCCCTTTTCTTTTTCCTTCCCCTTGCTTCCGAGAATATTTTTATTTTTCGTGTGATCGGTTTCTTCCCTCATTCTACATTCAATATCTTAAATAGTGTGAAATTAGAAATAGAGCTTCGATTGTTTCTACGTATCTTGGATGTTCTACTAATTTAAATTTTTGTAGGTTTTTTAAAAGTATTTTTTGAAGTTAGAGTAATGTGTTGGATTTTAAGATTCATTTTATGCTGAAATTTTCTTACAATTTTTTCATGGTATAGTGAGCACAATTTTCCATTTCTCTCTCGATACCTTTATATAATATTAAGACGTCTCAGGGGTGTTAAATTTTTCTACAGGTCTGAAAATATAAACGATTTTCAAACGGGTATAATTCTTTTAAATTTAAATTAAATGATTCGAATCTTTTACACATTATTTATAATAGAATTGGGCTTCAGAAAAGTATAAAATGTTTAAAATATAATAATAATTTTAAAAGTCATAAGCATATGAAAATTCTATAATAAATATTAAGTATTTTTTGCTTTGCGCACGCTATTTTCTAAATTATTAGCCTCTGATGTATAAAACTTTATAGAACTATACAATACATCATACTCTTTAAACTCTACCTAATTTTAGTATTATATATCTTTTGTATTTCAAAATATTGCAATTTTTTAAATACTTTTTAAAAATGTATGTTTTTTATTTATTAAAATATGTAAGCTATTCTATTTATATAAAAGTAGCTACAAAGTAATAAGAATACTTTTGTCTTTATAAATCAACTTATAGCTAGTAATTAAATCTACTCTTTTAGAAAATAGCATGCGCGACGTAAAACTTAATAAATATTTCTTATAGAAAAGTTTTATTTTCATATGCTTATAATTTTTGAAATTATGATTATATTTTATACATTTTATACTTTTCTGAAGCCCCATTCCTTTATAAATGTGTAAAAGATTCGAATTATTTAATTTAAATTTAAAGGAATTATATATACCTGTTTGAAAATTGTTTATATTTTCAGACCTCTAGAGAAATTTAACACCCCTGAGACACCCCTTAATTTTATTTAATCTAAGTCTATTTTGGTCTGTTTTGTGTTGAATAACAACCAGAAAGAGGTTCTTCTAAAAGCCGATAAGGACTAAAGTTAGATAAGAGCTTAATTTAAAGATATAATTTTCCTACTTAATTTATATATTGGGAAATAAATCCTCTATTCGGATAAAATCGTTGTTTTACAAATTGTTCTATTTGTAGTGCAAATACATGTTAATGGAAATATTTTGTTTGCGAATTTTAAAAGAAATATTATTTCTCTGGGTTTGAAATTTTGAACTAGACACTAGATCAGGGATTCCCAAAGTGGTCTATATAGACCCCCAGGAGTCTGTGACGACCTGCAAGGGGTCCATGTCAACGAAAAAATAATTTGGGGGTTCATGAAGTGTAAGTGAGGGGTCTATGATATTGTGGCTTTCATTAAAATATATAATGACTTTAATTTTAGAAGAAAATTTAATCAAGGGAATCTAAATTTTAACATTAACTATTGACTATTTAATTATTTACTAAGTTTAAAGTTGTTAATTTTCGTCCACAAGGTGACAGCATAAATTTTATTAAAACAAGAAACATTTCAGCGTTTCTTTGCAGAATATAATACTGGAAGGAATAATACTCTAAAGGAGTATAATACTGGAGGTCCCGAAATTTCTCAATTTGTCACAGACAAATAACCCAAGTTCCCCAAGTTCAACGTTAACCCAAGTTCAACGTTAAATAGCTTTTCCTCAGATTTTTAAACTTGGTTTGAGAATGTTTTGTGACTATGGTAATACCACAGTAGGCAAGGAAATCATATGGTCACATTGAAGAAATAAATGTCGTATTACAATAGGAACTGATCGGAATAAGCACTAACGACGATCTTAAAGTAAAATTTAAAAACGAATGTCATCAATTTTGGCTAGAAAAAGACAAACCTGTTGTCTCCATTTATGGAATTAGTGAGGAAGTTTTTAATTGTTTTTCCTAGTGAAAAGGAGTTTCACCGTGCTTGCCATTCTCAAAAAAAGAAAGGAAAAAAAACTATACACTATATATATACACTAACAGGGGAGACTTAAGGTTAAACCTGACAAGATTGACACCAGATGTTGAAAATTTGTTATTATTACTCTCATTAAAATCATTTGTTTGTTGTTTAGTTATTATATGTAACAGATATTTATGTGTTAATTAACTTTTAAATTAATTAACATGTGATTTTTAAGTTTTAAACACAATACTTCATTACAGTTAGAAACGTAACTCTTTTAAAGTAGTAGTTGTACCAGCAGTCAAAAAGACATTTAAATTGATAAATTTGCAGAAATTCAACTTTAAGCAGGGGTCTACCCCAAACCGAAAAACATGGCAAGGGGTCTATGAGACGAAAAAGTTTGGGAACCTCTGCACTGGGTAATTCATGACGGTCAGATGATGAATACAATCACGTGTTCGCCATTGAATTCAAAATTGACATTGGACTTGTTGTTCTACTTGTAAAATTTAGATAAGATTTCAATAAAATTGTTTAAGTATTAAAATTCATCAAAAATATTTGAAAAATTAAGAAAAATCTTACGATGTACGTGTTTTTTTTTAAATCAAAAGCATTTGGTCTACTTATGTGCGTTATTACTGATAAATATGTGAAGAAAATTTTTACAAAAAGTAAAAATTGACAAAACTAAAGCGTATGAACTGATTGGTTGGAAAGACATGATTGCGGTTATGTGACTATGTCACATGAATTTAGCTCATTGCCACAGATTCCTTACTTTTTATAGAAAAATAATGACGGTATGAAAGTGCGGTTGAATACTTGTATATTAGAAGTGTTGAAATACTTCTATAAATTTAATGTAAAAGTATTACTTTCAGTAATGAGAATGGTGTATATAGAAAAATATTTGGGTTGTATTTCTGAAAAAAATATTATTCTAAATTTGTATTCATTATAATAATCTAGCTGAAGTACACGATGTGTTGAAGTTGGTAGTTATTAAAAAGCTACGTTCTGCTTAATTAAATCCCAAAAGTTTGAAGTTTTTTTCTTTCGAATCTTTAACTGTTCTCCCATACGAGTAAACAAATAATAAAGTACTTTAATATGTGACATATTTACAGGAAGTAAAGGTAACGTATATATATATATATATATATATATATATATATATATATATATATATATATATATATATATATATATATATATATATATAATAATATAGACAATTTTTTAAAATTAAAAATCAATTAATAATTTTGTTCAGCTTTCTGCGAAGCTTCATTTTAATTCTTGTCTTCAAACTGTCTTCCCTCGTTTAAAAAGCAGAACTCATTTTTTTAAATGTAGATTATCATTTTGATATGAACAATCACATCATGCTATATCAATTTGATGTGGCTTATAATACTTAAATACACAATCATGATAAAAAGAATATTTTTAAACTTTAAACCAAGTTATAAATAGCCGGTTATTCGCTTTGATGCAAATTAGTTTTTTAAAATTGAAATATTGATATTTCCAACATTTTATTAATTACAATTTGAATGACACTTAAGTATCCAAATACGTTCAGAGTACCTTTAAAAAATAACACACTAAAGCATTAAAAATATTTTTTAGGCAGCAATATTTGAAATGAAGTGTTTAAATTTTATAAGAATCACAATTATAAGTAAAATTTTAACATTACAAAAATTCTTTAAAGCAGTTAAAGAAAAAAAAAAAGTAATTAACGTATCTATAAAAATATTCCCAAAATGTACTATGAAATGTATTCAAATTTTAATTTTTTATCAAAGTATAAAAGTTTTAGAGCTGATTCAATAAATATTATAAGAAATGTTGAGATATTTATAAGGCTATTATTGAAATAACAGGCCATAACTCGAAAAATATTCATAGTGTAAGAGTTATTTTAATACATTTCCTACAAAATAATAGCAATATCAGGTTCATAGAAATACATTTATAATATTTTGACTTATTTAATCAGCCATGATAGATTTTGAACCATTTAAATGCTCACTTCTGGTAGATGAAAGGCCTACTTTTGAGTAGTCTAATTTTATATAGTTTGTTGTAACTCGGCCTATAGGTAACAAAGAACTTGAAACAAATAAACCAAAAATGCATGTTTTTATCGAAGTTTGTCATTTCATCATGTTCAGATACCTTGACAGAAATGAGTCGAATGCATTGAAATAAACCTTTTTCTGTATGTAAGTGAACTCAAGATGTGATAGAAATATGTAAGTATTTCTCTCAATTTGGCTTCCTTTATATATCAGGGCAGACCAGTCTTAATATATATTTGTTCGTTATCGTAAAATGGAAGTTATCATTTTTGTTTTGAAAATGTTTTTCATATCAGTCACGTCTCTTTTAAAATGATATACCGTGCCTCTTAATTACTTCTGTTTGTTGAGCATGGACTTTGAAAAGCTCGTGGATATCTTCTTTCTAGAGGGGATGGAAGTGTTTTTGGTTTCATACCGTGGTTGAAAGAAGCCCCTGAGTTAGATAGGTAGGGTAGATACAGAAACACAAATCGACATAAATCCAAATTATTTGCTTCTGATGATTTTATTTGTTATGTATCTCATAATAATTTTGGCAAAACACGTTAAAAATCTTGTATTCAAATTATCTTTCTACAAAAAATAAAGTAAAACAACCGGTTTAAAACTCAGGAATTATATATATATCAGGCCCCAGGCAACATGAGGAGGACATCATCTCAAAAATAACGTCTTTATTTTGCTTCAATCACATAAAATCCAACATGGTGGCCCTTTGGCACGCAACCGAGTAGAACAGCAGACAACAATTCGGCAAGGAGTCACCAGCTAACCCTTTTCGAGTATGCGTTCTCCTTCGTCATTATAGGCTTTTTCTTTTGGGCGTCTGGACTGTAAACAGTCCTCAATCCCATATCGTGAGAGTCTATGATGCTGGGCATGGCAAAAGTGGTGTTTTCCATTCTGCTGAGTGGCATGTTGGTGATTGGTTGAGCGATGGAATCCGGGAGGCGTGGCTTATGTTCTTCATCTGGGTGGTGAGTTTTAAGAGTTTTTTGCTTGGCTGAGAGCTTGCTCTCTGATTGGATGCAGGGTACAGTGAACATTGACTCCGATTGGCTGCTCCGGGGGGCTGAGTCTCCTTCGTCAGCGCTCGCTCCACCTTTAAATAGGCTTATTCACCCAGAAATCCTTATGCGATGGTAAAGAGTTCGCTCTATTTTCATTTATTACTTCTTAATATTTTGAAGCTTAACTTTTCAAACTTGACATATATATCAAATCTAACAAAACGATTAATGCCTCTGGTGTGTTGTCTATAAAACTACTAAAATCGAAATTTAAAAATGTGTAGGAAATAATTTTTACGTACCGTTTTTTGCCACTTTTCGATGTATTTGCAGTGTAATTATGCTGTTTAATTTTTGTGAGAACTTTATTTTTTGGGATAACACTTCGGAATGTCATGTTAAAGCATCTTGAATGCCTAAGCTCATTAAACTGAAAGAATGTATATTAAGAAAACGGTACTAAACTATTCTCGCAATCTTTTGGCGACATTATATGAAAGGAAGCAACTTTTTGCCAATTCAATGCTTACGACACATAGGAAATAGGGGTTGCCAACTTGGCGATTGTTGCGATAATACGTAAGTACCAAAAAACAATTTCAATTTTAAAAATTATGTTAAATAGGATTTTTTTTAAAATATCTTAATTTTTTTCATTTTTTAAAAATCGCAACGTTCCCTCTGATGTGTGTGTTTTCAGAAATCAACTCATGGCCTAAAGATGTATTTTGGGGTTCTAACAAACGACAATGAAAAGTAAGAAGTATTTTATTCATGTCTTCATAACAAGTAGCGTACACCAGAGTGGGATTTGGGGGTTCAAACCTCTCTCAAAGACAAACAGATTTGTAATTTTTAGCGTAACGATTAAGTCTCGGTACTTATATATTTTTTAAAAAAAATATAACCCTACTATTAAAATTGTCTGCGCCACTGTAAAAAAATAATTTATTATTCGACCTGCAAGGGTGTAGCCCGGTTATCGATCGAGTGGCGAGTTTTCGAGACTACTGTATTTAACTACTGTACAGTGGTTTTTTACTGTACAGCGGTCAAAATAAATATTCGACACATGCAACGAATTCTGCGAGTATTGACTTTAAAACACCTTACCAATAGCGCACACAGGAATTTTTCAAGGGGGGTCCGGGGTCGAAAGTTCGCCATGCTTGTTTTGATTTTGTCGATTTGGGGGAACAAAACACAGTAAAAAACTAATTATTGAATAAATAATTGGCATTAGTTAATAAAATTAACCATTAATAACAAATATTTAATTAAATTTTACATACTATAATACTTAGAATTATAGTCAATCGGAAAAAATCCAAGATTTTTTTTTGGGGGGGTCCGGACTCCCAAGCCTCCCCCCTCCTTTGTGTGCGCCACTGCACCTTACTATACAACAACAACAACGAAACTATGTTTCGTTATTTGTTGCATATAACAGTTCAGTTTCTAATGTAGAAGTTTTTGTGTTTAAAAAAACAAACCTAAGCAAAAAATACCGTTATAACTTTCAAAAGTAGTTAGGCAAGCAAAATAAGTATTCGACATAGGAGGCTTTGATACATTTTTATACCGAGAAGCAAAATTACCATTAAGTGCGGTTGCAAATTTTTGTAATTCAAAGCGTTTGGATTATTTTTGAGGGCAATAAGAAAGCTTTATTTAAACAGTAAGCAAGATGGGCCGCGAAAACAAGAAGAGTTGTCGGTGGAAATTAAAAATTTGATCATAATACATTTTAAAAATGATTTATCTGAAAACAAAATTTCGGCTATTTTAAATAGGCCAAGAACCAAGTGTGCACTTTATAATTAAAAAGTGTAAGAAACAAAAATTGGTGGATAACAAGCCAAGATCTGGTCTACCAAAAAGGTTTTCCGGAGCGATGGCTTGTACGTCAAATTAAAAAGGGACTCCAAAATCAATGCAATCAGATTTGGCAAAAATTACAAAGGATTGTTTGGTCATAGATGTTGCGCCCCAAATTGTTAGAAATTTACCTGCATAATAATGGATTTAAGGGTAGACCTGCTCGAAAGTTGCCATATATCCAAAAAGAACCTCGTGCAAAGACTGTAATTTGCTAGAAAGTACACTAACAAATCAGCAGAATTTTTGCTGACGAGAGTAAATTTGATCTTTTTGGATGCGATTACAGAACTACAGTGTACAGAAAACGCAATGTTTAGTTGGAAGAACAAAATTGCAGTCCGCAGTAATGCATAGAGGAGTAGATATAATGGTTTGGGGTGTATGGTGGCTTCAGGAGTGGAAAATATTTTCGTAATTAACGGAATAATGAACCATCTGTATAATATGCAGATTTTTTAAAAAAAATTACGGGCCAGTGCCGAAAAACTGGGAATAGTGGAGGACTACCAGTTTTACCAAGACGATGAAACAAAACACTCCTCTCACAATACAAGGCCTTTACTGCCGTACAACTGCCCAAAAGTTGTAAAAATAGCCACCTTAAGTCCAGACCTCAACCCAATTGAGTACTTGTGGAGCATATTAAAAAAAAAGGTTAAGAGAGCGCCTTTTTTCTAACAAATGTCAAATAGAAAAGATTCTTAGTGAAGTATTGGCGATAATTGACGAAGAGGTGACAGAAAATTTGATTAGATCGATGCCACATCGATGGTTAAGAAAAGTCATCCATCGGAGAGGAAGAGCAACTAGATATTAGTTTTATATTATTTGAATTATTTTCATTTTTATGTTTTGTTGAATACTTTTTTTTGTTTGACTGCCCCTTTGAATGAAGCAGCGGAGATTTTATTAATTTTTATTACATTTTAATGTATTGCAAAAGATGCTGCGTTTAATAATTGATTATTTTTGGTTTAAAATCAATAAAAATTTTGTTTTTTTATACAGATTTTATTTATTAATTCAATATTTGCAGAAATCTTCGCATGTCGAGTACTGTTGCTCATGGTACCTGTCTGACATACTCAGATCGAGGGCAACGAAATTCATCGTGGCAATGGGCTAGATGTACGCCTGTCGTTGGCCTTAGCCTTGATCACCATACAGTTGACAGTACGATTTAGCACGGTGAAATTCCCGAAGGGACGATAGAACATTACGATAGATGGCGCCACCATCTATCTCTTCCTCCACAATTTAGGCATGGAACTGAAGTAGAGGGAAATTTTCTCCTGTTCTCTGCACTCGTGATTCAGCCCACAAGACTTTCGGACCCACTGATTTAACGAGCACGTACTCCGTGTGTACTCGGAGGGTATTTGGCGGTACGGGCATCGAACCCAGGCTTCCGGTTCTCCCGACTTCGGTGCTCTCTAACCACTAGGCTATTTTGACCGCTGTATGTACTAGGTGTCAAGAAAATGTTTATTCAAGATATTTTGGTCACTAAGGGCTCTTTCAGTAGTTTAATGTAAAATAATAATGCACTGTAATACGTTAATTAAAAAAAGCCAAATTAAAAGTCTTCTATATAAGTGAAGTTTTTTTTTTTTTTTTTAAATATTATTTACTTCGTATTGCTCCAATTTATTCTTTAGGTAATTCAAGTTGAACTTTGTGAAACGGTGAAAAATTTTTGTGTTTATGTTCCAATTAAATTAAAAATATTGTGTATTTAGTTTACCAAACGTAGGGAAAAGAATGAAAAAGATATCTGCATTGGATCCTATTTTATCGCCAACTTGGCAAATTATCGTCATATTGGATTATAGTTCAAAACAGAAAAATGAGCTGTTCGTGCAAGGTTACTGAACCTTTTTTCCCGCCGGGCCGCATACACATGTCAGAAATTTCACGCAGGCCGCTACACGTGGATAATGGAACAAACGCACTATAAAACAAACGCAACATTGGACAAAGCAAAATTGATCAAAATATTAAAACTCATTTTTAGCTTTTGTTTTATTACCATATTAATTTTTCGATCAAAACATACACATAAAAGTATTCATTTGTATGCATTTCTTACTGAGTTATGGGATAATTTCTATTTCCTTTCATCTATGACCAAGCCTCTTGTTTACATTCTACTATTAAAAAAAAAATTGATATATTTGATTGCTTGATTGATAGAATTTCCCGCTAAATTTCTAGTTAATTGCCCTCCAGTAATTGAATTTCTTAGAGCAATGGACCCTGAACGGGCCAATCAGAAAGAAAAACGCCGGAGGGCCACTTGTGGACCGGAGGTTGAGTATCACTGTGTTAGTGCAATTTGTCACTGTTTTTCTCCATCCCCGCAGGTATCGACTTAACTAGGATTTTTCTTTTATTTAAGACATATAAATATACAATATATTTAAATTCTATTCGATTTACTGTTCTTCCGGTTCTTGAAAAATGCTCGTAAGAATCACAGTATAATAAATATAAAAAAACAACTAAATATTTAAGCTGTTTTGCATAGATTTTTTTTTTTTTGAAATTGGGAATATTAAAGTGAAAATTTCTTATTAAATTTACATGATATTCTTCTATTCCTTCCGACGATATACTGGGTGGCCGCGGTAGCCGAGTGGTATAGGTATCGGACCGTGGCTTGCTTTGTCACGGGTTCGAACCCTGTACCACTAAAGACCCGCCGTGTAGGGCAGCGATGCACGATAAATCTGTCGAGAGCTGAAACGTCCTCCCGTTGGTGTGGTGTGGTAGTTAGGAGAGGGGGGTGCCAGCTCAGGTGTCGTCCACGTCACTTGACCATGGTTCAAAATTACGTGGTCCGTCGCCAAAAGCCCTCGTGTAGCTGAACAGTGCGACGTTAATATTCAATCAATCAATCAATCCGACGATATACTGGATTTTTTGTTAATGCATTCTGGTGTCACATTTAATTTTTTACTTCATATCAATGATGTTATTAATTCTAAATTTTTTTTAATATTATTGAATATTTCCATAATTATAAAACTATAACTATAAAACATATCACCAACTTTATGAATCTAATTTCTGCATCAATTTCTTCTATTTAATGTACAGTTTTTTTGTTTAGTACTAGTTTGTTAGTAGAATGGTTAGTACAAAACACATTTTATACATGTGTGGGGTATTCAGTAGCGCACACAGAAATTTTTCAAGGGGGTGGGGGGGTCAGGGGTCGAAAGTTCACCATTCTTGTATCATGCTCCTTTTGATTTTGTCGATTTTCAGGAACAAAACACAGTGAAAAACTAATTTTTGAATAAATAATTAGTATTAATTAATAAAATTAATCATTAATAACAACTACTTAATTAAATTTTACGTACTATATACTTAGAATTATAATCGATCAGAAAAAAAAATCAAGGGCTTTGTGTGTGTGGGGGGGGTCTGGACCCCCCTCCTTGTGTGCGCCACTGGTGGTATTTACTACATGTTAATCCTTGTTTTCATAAATCTCATGGGGAGAGTAATATGTATGCATAAATTCCTATATCTTCTATGAATATGAATTTTTACGTAATTCCTTCTCCTGCCCCCCACCCTGATTGTAGTATTTACAAATAATGTTACTAAATTTCATATGTTTGAAAAAGAAATGCGAAAAGAACAAACCATTAACTGTTCTGCCTTTTAATAGTGTGCAATGGACGATGGTAAGCATATATTCCACCCCCAAATTTTGTTTTTTTTTTTTTAAAATGAAATTTACTTATCTAATAAGCTAAATGGATTTCCTTTCTCCTTTTAACATGCCGTCACTTAAAAAAAAGAACATATAAAGGGTTAATTAATGATCAAATAGAATTTAATTTTCAGTTCTTTTTCCATTTTTTTTAAATAGAAACCATTATTAAAAAAGTTCAGGTTAAGTTTACTATTTCAGAAGCATTCGAATCCGCTTTCATTTCCAACCATCCGAAAGTTATGCCAAATTATCGTGACTATCTAATGTAGCATGTTTTATTTTATTCAATTCCTACTATTAGCTCACAATCTCTATATATTTACTAGGGGTACCGACAGAC
Organism: Trichonephila clavipes; assembly: GCA_019973935.1. Taxonomy (NCBI): domain Eukaryota; kingdom Metazoa; phylum Arthropoda; class Arachnida; order Araneae; family Nephilidae; genus Trichonephila; species Trichonephila clavipes. The sequence goes on along the minus strand of BMAU01018040.1, from coordinate 147,467 downwards.
GTTGTCCTGTACACACGTTTTAAATCCGAAAATTACAAACTTTTTGAATAAGTTGTAACAATCTGGACCATTTTGATGAAATTTTGTATAAAGAAAATTAATACAATATCTGACATCACTTGTACAGTTACCACAATTCGATCTATCGATTGCGTGTGCGTATGTATTTACTATGAACAAAGTTGAATATAGAACCTATTCTGAATAGAAACTTAAACTTGTTTTGATTAAAGGGTAAGAAAGAGATAAAACTCGTGCTATATTTTCATAACAGGTATATTTTTTTAATGAACGAAAAATAAATTTATTGTAATGCCATTGAATGTACAATGTTTTTGGTTAATCCTTGAGGGGTATAAACAAACAAAGGCGATGGTTTGCCAAACCTCAGACATGCAACACATAATTGTCCATGCGAAAAGCAAGGGCTCTGGTGATGCGAACCTGTACTAGCATTTAATTTTGCCGAGAGCACTCAAACAACCAGGCACTTTAGGGAATCTTTTACATGCCGTACAATCATACGACATAGCCGCTGTCGATTTTCTGCATCATGAAAATCCTCCCACTTGGGCTGGGGTCGAACCCGCAACCGAAGGTGCAGAAAGCCAGTGACAAACCGACCACGCCACCCAGCGTGCTTTTATTATGAAATTAGTTTTTATTTTTGACTTCTTTTGTGTTATTAATACGATAATGAAAAGCAGCTTCCGGTTATTTTTGCGACTCTTCCGGTTTCATTTTAAACTTTTTTATTTTAAATAGAAAAACCCGTATCTTCGCAAAGAACCCCAAAGTTCAGCCTGAAAAGGGAGAAGCCTCCCAAAACAGGAATAAAAATATCGCTCGTAATAAAATCCAAAACCCAGCAACCGTGAAGGAAAATCTTTCCTTTGCGAATGTTCTCAAAGGTGACCACCAGATGGCACCAGGACTCGACGCTCCCTCTCCGGCCAATTCTGAGCCGGAGGCAGCTGAAGCTCATCGCGAGAAAAGCCAACCCCCAAGATCTAGCAATGCAAACCAAACATCTCAAAGCAAAGACGATAAAGCCTTCGGCTTTATGGATGCAATCCTCGAACTTAAAAAGTTCTTCTCTGACTATCCCTCTCTTTTAGAGTTGGGTCGTCAGCTCAGGAATGCACAGGGCACAGAGAGGGTAGATGTTTTCTACCGCCATCTAATCAACCTTAAATAATGGACCAAAGCTGCTTCGGGCTCAGAATCACTTCCTGGAATGCTAATGGAGTCAAATCGCGCATCGTCGAGTTGCGCGATTTTATAGATAAGCACTCCCCCGATATTGTTTTAATTCAAGAAACCCACCTTGGACCAGGGGACACCCTACACATCCCAAACTTCACGACCTATCGTAACGATAGGCCTACCCCACCCAATCAATATAGAAGAGGCGGCACGGCATTACTGCTCAAGTCTTCACTCCCCCACTACCACACTCCAACACCGCCGACGGGCACAGTGGAAGCGACCTCGGTCACTCTTACTCCGCCCGGAAGCCAGCCTATCATTATCACCTCGCTCTACATTTCACCCACACACTCCTATCACCCCATCCACAGTGACCTGGAAACGATTTTTAGCCTAGGCGACGTTTCCATCGTATGCGGAGATTTCAATGCCCACCACACCTCCTGGGGTTGCAAACGCAACGACCAGCGAGGGAAAATTATTAAAAACCTTATTGACACTACAAACACTCAATTAATAGCTCCAACCTCTCACACCCGCTTTGGCTACAACTCCGCATCTATCATCGACTTTGCTCTGACGAGAAACCTACCTTGGCCCAGCCAAGTAGAGTCCATCGCAGAACTTAGCTCCGATCATAACCCAATTATGATCAACTTAGACACAAATACCCGTTTCGCTTGTCACGACGGACTGGGAGAGCTTCCGAGCCCTCCTCAGCTCCGCCCTCCATACGTTTCAACCAATCACCGCGACGTCGAAAAACAATCTGCCGACCTCACCACGAAAATTTTAAATGCACACGCACGCTCTTCGAAACCAGTCAAACAACACAAGCACTACTACGTCAGCGACGAGATTAAATCTCTCATGAAAGAGAGAAATCGAGCCAGAAAAATATGGCAACATACAAGAAATCCAAGCGACAAGAGAATTCTCAACACTCTACAGAACAAAATTCACAGGAAAGTTCATGCCTTCCAATCTAAACTCTGGGCAGATGACTTACGTTCTCTTGATCCCGATGACGGCTCCCTTTGGGAAATGTCGGAAGGGTTGAGGAAAAAGAAATCTCCCGTTTACGCCCTTAACGGCCGAGCTGGGATCGCTCACACAGACTCTGGCAAAGCCGAGGTCCTTGCATGTTCCTTGGAATCACAATTCCAAGATAACAATATCTCTAGTGATACCGACTACTTAACTAACAGGGTAGTCGAAAATTACTTTCTCAATGAAAATAATTTCGATGCCCCCCTCCCCCCTCCCATGCCTTCGGAAATTCTTAATTTTATTAAGAACGCTAAAGTAAAACGCGCTCCGGGCAGGGAAGGAATCACAAATAAAATGCTTCAAAACCTAACTCTTCCCGTAATTTTTCAACTAACAAATATTATATCTAACATCTTCATTACGGGACACTTTCCAGACCATTGGAAAACTGCCTCCGTCACTCCTATCCTAAAACCAGGTAAGCCTCGCTGCTCACCTGATAGTTATAGGCCAATCAGTCTATTGCCAGTACTTTCTAAAATTACGGAGAAACTAATTCTCACGCGACTGAATTCTCACCTAACAGAAAATAACATACTAATCTCCCAACAACACGGCTTCCGTCCTCGTGTATCTACTTCGCACCAGTTGCTACGGGTAGTCGAGTACATCAAAACTGGCTTTAAAGACAAGAAGTACACGGGGGCTATTTTTCTGGATATCCAGAAAGCCTTTGACCGTGTATGGCATGTGGGCTTGCTTTACAAGCTCATCAAAATTAATACTCCACCCCCACTAATTCGGATCATCAGATCCTTCCTCACTAACAGGACCTTTGCGGTCAAAGTAAATAACACTCACTCTTCGATTAAGAAAATAAATTCCGGGCGCCTCAAGGGGCGCTCATCAGCCCTACTTTATTTAATATCTTTGTAAACGATATTCCAAAAACACGCCCTACAACCATCTGCCTTTTCGCAGATGACACAGCGATCCTCGCTCAAAGCGCAAGCAAAGCCTGCGTCACTCACTTTCTACACAAACATCTGGCGGAGCTTGAAGACTGGTACAAAAAATGGAAAATAGCCATAAACCCAACAAAAACCGAAGCAGTCTTCTCCAAAAACACAAACACTCGCCCCCCAGCACCAGTACACGTACAAAACCACCCGGTTCCCTGGTCCAAAACCGTAAAATATCTAGGTGTTATACTCGATCAGCACCTCACCTTTAATCCCCATATTGTAAATGCCAAGAAAAAATTCCGAGCTCTTGCATGTATTTACTCCCCTTACTTCACTCGGAATTCGCCTTTGAGCCTAAAAAATAGAATGCTTATCTATACCTCCATTATCAGATCAGTACTACTCTACGCCTGTCCAGTGTGGGGGCATGCAGCCCGAGCAAATATTAACATTCTAGAGCAATCCCAAAACGTAATCATCCGACAGCTCACAAACTCCCCATGGTTTGTACGAAACGCAGATCTTCGATTTGCGTTGCGTCTCAAAACCATCAAGGCAACCATAAGGAAAATTGCCGAGAAATTCTTCAATAATTTAGAATCCATTGACAACAGGACTCTACGAAAGATTGAAATCTACACCCCCGACCCTCAATTTAATCGACCGAGAAACATTCTACTGCCTGACCACACCCCCAATCGAGTTACTGCCTCCCCATTGGACGGGACCTAGTCACCCTAAGATCTCTAAATACGGCCGCTTCGACGGCCCCACTTCATCCGGAACCAGCAGCGGAGAGGTACGGCTCGCCGTTACCTCACCCTATCGTCCGGAATTCTCATAACCAGCCGCTGACTTATGGACTTTGCTTGCGAAGACAGAGTCAGCAGGCACAGCCCACCTACAACACAAACAAAAGCTTCCAGCTTTTTTCTGAATCATATTATCACCACTGGCAACTTCTAATTCTTAAAATACACTCTGTCGCAAAAAAATATATGCACCCAGAAGAAATCAAGCTACAATCACGAAACTCGGCAAGAATGTAGTCTGGTAAGAGATATGCAAATGATTAAAATTTCGAAGCCAATGAGACAAGGCTAAGTGTGCTATGCGCATATTAGTTGCGCAACTGGGAGAGTTTAAAAGCATGAGTACGAGCGTCGTACGGCTATCCAAACGAATCTGATGACTTTGATAGACGATATTGAGACTTAGGATGCCTCTAAGACGTAACCGGCGGCAGTACGAGCAGCTGACGGACTTTGATAGGGGCCGTATAATAGGCCTCAGAGAAGCAGGTTGGTCGAATAGACGTATCGGCCGCCACCTCGGTCGGAGCGATATGGTAGTTGCTCGGTGTTGGCAACAGTGGATCACAGAAGGTAGAGTGTACCGTCGCGGAGGGTCAGGACGTCCCAGGAACACAAATGATCGCGAGGATCGTGCAATCAGAAGAGTGGCCACTTCGGCACCAACAACGTCGCTAGCATCGATTCAACGCCACTTACCTCCTTCCAGACATCCAGTGCCATCAAGAGAAACCATAAGGAGACGACTGACCGAAGTTGGCTTGAGGAGCCGACGTCCGCTAAGACGCTTACCACTGACCCCACATCATAGGCAAAAAATGTCGACTGGATTTTTCCGACCTCGGGCAAGGGCTTGAGTGTGACAGACTGGAGACGTGTCATCTTCAGTGATGAATCCCGATTCAGTCTCAGTGCTGATGACCACCGCACACGTGTCTGGGTCCGTGTAGGCGCACCGGCCAGTGGTCCGATCCGGCATTTATTGTCGAGCCGAGCGGCATACAGCAATTTCACAAGGTGTGACAGTGTGGGGAGCAATTTCTTGGGACACACGATCATCTTTAGTGGTCCTTCAAGGCACTTTGACAGCTCGCAGATACGTGGACGATATTTTAACGCCGATTGTGCTACCCATGCTATCAAGTCGCCCAGGTGCCATTTATCAACAGGATAATGCTCGTCCACATACTGCCCGACTCTCCCAACAATGTCTTCAAGGATATGACGTCCTACCATGGCCTGCCAGGTCACCGGATCTTTCGCCAATAGAGCATGTCTGGACGCGTTGGGAAGGCAACTGCAGCCGTCCCGAGATACAGGAGAATTAACTGCGCAGATGCAAAGACTATGGCAGGATCTTCCACAGGGGGTCATAAGTGATCTAATTGAATCGATGCCACGCCGAATTTCGGCTTGTATAGCTGCCAGAGGTGGCTTTACTACTTACTGATTTTTAACCTTTTGCAAGCTGTAACCGCTTAATAAAATGATATTTTGTTCTGAATTTTTAATCATTTGTTTATTTTCATATACACTACATGCATACCAAATTTCATGAATGTAGCTCAATTTCTTCTGGGTGCATATATTTTTTTGCGACAGAGTGTATTTTAATAAACAAAAAAGGGCAAATCACTGTTTTGACTGTCAACCCCCCAATTTTTGACCGAACGGAGATGAAGACCTCTTCGGAGATCATGTGCTCCAATTTTAACCGTCAACACCGTATCTTCGCAGTTTCAAGTTACCTCACAATCGGACAGGAGATAAAAGCCCTGACGGGCTATGTGCTCTGCACCCAAAAACCCAGCTTCAAAAAAAAAAAAAAAAAAAAAAAACTGCAGATTTATAAACATGAATGAATGGTTTTTAGTACAAAAGAAATTGATTCCCATTGAACCCCCCTAACTGCTTAAAAACATAGGCAAATATCTTAATATAATAATTTAATGAATAAATATAATTTACTGTGTTTTCCCCAAGACATCTGTTTATTTTCACAACCTTGAACTGCAATCAAAAATGGTTTGAAGTCGGCAAAAGTGGTACAATATTTTAATCAGTTCTTTCTCCCCCTCCCATAAATAATATTTTAATCTACCTTCGTTGCTCTAAATTTTTATCTGCATGTTGCGTTTGTATTTGTTTCTATCAGATAAATAAACACATTATACAAACAATCGGCGCAATTCTTGGATCTTTTGACTCGTGTTAGAAATTTGGTGTATGCTTGACTCTTCCGAAATGTATTTCAAATTGATGTTTTGCAGAATATGTGTGTGTGATTTGGAGATGATAATGTAACATTTTGAAACAGGTTATTGATGAAATAATCACGTAATCCACTAAGGCAGGGGGGGGCTGTAAATAGCGGTCCGCCAAGACAGTCGGAGCACCAAATAGGCAGTAATTGTTCTCTATATTTGTGTCAACATACGTAGGTTGTTCAATAAGTAGTAAGACTAATTTTACTGCCGCAAAACCACTCATCGAAATGTTAATTTCTGTGGCATAAGAAAAGTTTGTTGTCTGTATTAACAAAAGCTACCGGTGGATGGCGTGTAGACTCATATTCTTGAGTATCACGTGATCGAACTGAAGCTTGTTTGTGGGCGCCTACGAGACGTGCCTAGTTGTCAAAATGAAAGCAAAAATCTGAAAAAATCAGCATCGGAGACCTTTGATATATGATTAAAGACTGGAACAAGGAGGCAACAATATCTGAAAACTCCTAATCACAGCAGACGAAGCTTGGTTGTATTACTATGATCCAACCATAAAACAACAAAGCAGTGAATGGAAACATCCATCTTTACCTACTCTCAAGAAAGCAAAATCTGTTACATCAGCTGGTAAAGTTATGCCCATATTTTTTTTTATCATGAAGGAATTGTGTATCAACACGCTGTCGAACCCGGTACTACCGTAAGCGGCTCGTACTGCGCGAATGTCCTGCGAACAATGATACAGCACGTTAAAAGAAAACGTCCATTGCTCCAAAATGGCTTCCTATTGCACCATGAAGATGCCCGACCACATATTGCCCATTGCGTACCGGATGTTTCGCAGCAGAAATACGTAGAGATTCTACCACACCCTCCATACAGTCCTGATCTCATTCCATGCGATTTCTGGCTGTTTCCTCAACTTAAGAAACCATTACGTTTTGCAAGCAACAAAGAATGTCTAAAGGCTGCGGAGGCGGTTTTGAAACAGCTCTCACAAAACGGACTTTTACATGTTTTTGAGAAGTAGACAGAACTTTGGGATAAATGCATTACGTGCCACGGAAGTTTTTTTTTTTTTTTTTTTTTTTTAAAAAAACTATGTAAATGTGTGTGTGATGACGATTAAAGGTATTCTGTTTTTTTTTTTTGTTGTAATTTTCGTCTTATTACTTATTGAACAGCCCTCGTATATTTGTGAACAAAGTTTTTCTAACATGAAGATCAAGCTAAAGTTAATGGCTGAAGTCAACTTGCAAACTGTGACGAGAATTCTCACTCCTGATTTCAAAAAAGAAAATGTTAGAAAAGTGTGACAAGATACATTAAACTGATTCTAAAAACAAGTAATATAAAAAAAAATTAAGTCAATTCTCTCCTACTTAGGTCAGCAAAGAAATTTTTTTATTTTAGTTACTCTTTATTCACTAGTTACAATTCATGTAAATATGTTTATACGTTAATATAAATATGTATATACGTATAACAGAATCACAACATTAAGTGGTAATTAATTTTTATTAATTATCATTAAAGTATCGTATTGTCATCCAAAACATTCGTGTATATAAAATTTCAGTTCATCTGAATGCTTTAAAATGTGAGAAAAAAAAACCTTTTCAAGTTTTGACTCAAGTCGTCAAAAATGATGCCAACGTAACTGTGTTTGTAATTCTTTAAATAAATAGTTTTAATTAATTAATTTTTTGTATTGTCATCCAAAATAATCATGTGTATAAAATTTCAGCTCAATCCAGCGCTTTAAAATGTATTTTATTAACGATTGAAAATTCCACCAAGATAAATTAATATATAGAGAGTGTGAGGTAATAGTAGGAATTCAAAAAGTAATATAATTTTTTTTAAGTCAATTCCTACTTAGGGTCAGCAAAGAAATTTTTTTTATTTTAGTTACTCTTTGTTCAATAGTTACAATTCATATTAATATGTTTTGTGATGTTCTTATTGGATTCGATGGGATCGCGCGTTACTAAATTAAATGAGAGGTCTTCATGGTTGGCAAAAAATTCTAACGTTTATTTACAATTATAATTTCTAAACTAAAAACTATTTTCTAAAAAAATCCGCTACATAACACATTCCGCCCGCTCGTTTCGTTACAAGTCGTTTCAGTTCTTTCGACCGTTCTTTTTCCGAGTCCTTTGTTTACAAAAGCTAGTTTCACATAGAGGGCGCAACATGTTTATACATATGACAGAATCACAATATTGTGACAAAATAGAAAGCGTTTTTCCCTGCAATTATCCATTTTTCCTTTCTATATAGGGTATTGGACTATTTGTTTGTTTGTTACTATTTGTTCATTAATTAAATTCAATTATTCTGGTAAAATAGTATAGTCAAGAAGAAATCACATTCTCTGAAATTAGGCGATCCCAGGTGAAATTCGAACCCACGACCTTTGCATTAAAAGTCGGACGTGCTATCCATTGCGCTGCAGGGACACAATGTGGTCGCTGTTACCAAGTGGTCAAGGTATCGCATCGTGGCTGGCTTGTCACGAGTTCGAGCCCAGTAGTACTAAAGACCCGCCATGTAGGGGAGCGATGTGCGTTAAATCTGTCGAGAGCTCAAATGTCCTCCCATTGGTGTGGTAGTTAGGAGAGGGGGGCAGCTCAGGTGTCGTCCTCGTCACTTGACCATGGTTCAAAATTACGAAGTCCGTCGCCAAGAGTCAACGTGTTGAAAAAGTCATTTTATTCAAGCAGTCTCTTGCTCTGTGGTCATGATCGTGAACTCGTGGCCAGCGTTTTTGTCGATTCATGATTCCTCTAAAGACTCGCCATGCAAAGATTAACAAACAATTAATCTGTCCTCGCATTGATGTGGTGTGGAAGCTTGAAGAGTGTATGCCAGGTCAGGTGTTGTCCCAGTTACTTGACCATGATCCAAAATACAGGACCTCTCGCCAATAGGCTCCATTAATTAAGACTAAATGTGAGGGTGGTTATTTCGGAGGGGGGTGGGCTCTAAACCGTTCTGCACCCGCCCCTTCCATAGGGCATTGCTCTCTTGTTGCTAATGGTTTCTACATTAATAAATAATTTATCTATCTATTCTTCTCTTTCAGAAGAATTAATTTAATATCAGTTGTCGATGATAGTTAGAATATTTTGAAACATATGGTTGAATTTCTTATCTCGTTATGTTAGAAACTTTTAACAACTTTTTAATTTTTCTCTTAGAATTATGAAAAATGAATTATTTCCCCCACAGTATTACTCGGTAAAATCTTGAAGAATGTAGGCAAACGTATATATATATATGTACTATTATAAGAATTGTGAATTTTTGAAAGAAAACGTGATATGGTAAAAAGTCTGTTGTCATAGTTACGAATAACAAAATCTATTTTCTCTATTAACTGTGACGAGCGGAAGCTCAGACATTTCAAATCATGTATATTTCTCTCTTCACATGTTATAAATGCTGGATGATAAAATTTCAAAGCATAAAATGGCGCAACATGTGAAATATTCTCTGAGGGGGAGGGGAGGGGGTAATCATGTCAAAGTTTCTCAACTCTCAAAATCTGATAAGTCAAATGGCTTCACGCTTGGGGCTGATTTTTTTACCCGAGAGTTAACCATGGTATAGCATTTTTTAAAAAATTTCTGTATAAGGCAAACAATTGACAGAATTTTCTGTATAAGGCACACTTGCTGGGATCGGCCCTGCGAGGCATTCATTACATACATAAGAATTTCCAACCCTGCTTTCCTAAAGAATGTTTAAGACTGTCCTAATAGGTGTGCCGTTTTTCGCACATCTTTGCCTCCGATACTGACCGCAATTTATAGTCCATTGGATTTAAATATGGATTTTTAGGAAGCCAATCTTGGTTCTTTGAAATCCGGCACATTCTTTTTCAACCACTGCTGGGTCGTCTTCGCCTTATAAGCTGGAGCAAAGTCCCGTTGAAAAGTCCAGTCGTTTCCATTGAACAGGGTTACGTTCAGGGATTTCACTATGGATTCTATGATAGTGTTTTAGTAAATTTTATGCCGTGGTTTCACTCCTATCTGGCAAAAATGAATCTCTGAGACGCCTTCATATAACTAACACCCCAAAAAATATTACAAAAGTCGGATAAGTTCTTTGCAAATTTTTATTTGCATATACACGGTCACTCTGATGGGTAGGAAATTCTTCAAAGTCCGAAATTTTCTCGTAGGTAAACAGAATTCGCGTCTGTGGCCGTTTTGAACGTACCACTGCGAACAGTGCTTTTGTCTAAAGGCTGTGGTCTCCAACCTCTGGGCCCCTGACCGGTCCATGGGTCAATTGGTACTAGGCCGTCCAAGGAACATCAAATTATTTCTTCTTTATTTACTGGGGTGTATTTCTCACGGGTATCTGCGAGTTTCAGTGGCGCACACAGGAATTTTTCAAGGGGAGGGGGGTCCGGGGTCGAAAGTTCACCATTCTTGTATCATGCTCCTAATGATTTTGTCGATTTTCGGGAACAAAACAGCAGAAAACTAGTTTTTGAATAAATAATTAGCATTAATTAATAAAATTAATCATTAATAGCAAGTAATTAAATTTAACATACTATATACTTAAAATTATAATCAATCGGAAAAAAATTAAGGGCTTTGGGAGGGGTCCGGATCCCCCTTGTGTGCGCCACTGGCGACTCTTTCCAAGGTATTCATTTTGTTGTGTAACTTATTTTATCTGAAAGCGTATTAAAATGAAAACCCTTTGAAAGATCCGGCTTGCAGCCCCAAACCTTACTTTGCAGGGAGCCCTAATATTTTCTGTTACGTCACTTATATAGTTATTCTTATTCTGTGGTTGTACTTAAATACAGTGCTATAGTGTATTTTTAATAAGTGTACATTTTCTTAAGATATAACTTAATTTTCTTTACCCATCACGTCCAATTGTAAGGAAAGAAAATGCAACTTATATATAAAATATAACATTTAATATGGAATTGGATTTTTGATGTGTAACAGGATGTGACGTAAGCGCGTGCTACTTGATTTGACCAAGGAGAGTGCGTGGCTGTGTCTGCATGGGGGTCCAACTCTAGTAGCCATCAAACACTCGAGCGCTTGACTCTAAATCCGTTAGTCATGAAATTGGGGGACATAAGTGCCGCAGAATGCTTATTTGAAAATGGACAAACAGTGATTTCGGTGGTCGTATACATTTCTTCGAGTCAAACGGTTAAAAAAAAATTAAAGATTTTCTGCATTGTGTACTTGTACCATATAACGAAGGTGGCTCTGCTCTTTTAAAAAAATTATCACTCGCTTCCCCTGATTTTAACTGTAACTTCAGTTTGCCAAAAGCTGAGCCGCTCATAGCTTTTATGAATGATGAACTCAAGCTCGAAATGAACACAAATCAGAATGTTTCTCGACTGCTAACAGTGGTATTGTTATTGACGCTGTTTTTCAACGGTTTTTAAATACTTTGAAATCACAAGTATATGTGTTATATTTTAGTTATCATAAGTCTATTGCCTCCGCTCTTCCCCAAATTGAACAAGAGTAAATATTTTTGATAAAAAATTGCATCACTCCTTGTGTTAATTAAATACAATTTTCATTAAAGATATAATTCGATAGAAAATTATTTCCAATCATACCCGATTCATATTTTTTTCAGGAAAAAAGTTAATATTGCGTATTTATATGTACCACGATAACATGTCAGATGTTACACATGATATGCGACTACTGTAAGACTCGTTTCTTTTTTTTTTTTTTCACCTTTAGTGTAGAAGATCAAATGATGTGTTTGTTGTGCGATATGCGTTTAATTACTTTAAAAATGAGTGCAAATAAACACAAATACACACTGTATGACTCTTAAGGAACATGCATTTTTGCTTTTAGAAGGCAAATTTAGACAATACTACTTCAAAAGTTAGAAAATATGAGGAACATCAACAATGCTTTTGCGCGCCCTTGAATACTATCTCATTAAAAAAATGTGGCTTCTGATAATAAAAATGCTTCTGGTGTAGTCCGTTCATTTCTTAGATGAAATTATTTTATCTTCCACTTTGTATTTAACATTTCTACTATTAATATAAATAAAATAACTAGTATGAATATTTTCATTTAAAAAAATATTTTTACTCTTTTCTTTAAATGTGAAATAACCGTGAAGCATGTACTGAACATTAATTTTGAACATTCCTTTGGTATGTGAATGGAATTTAATGTTATAATTAGAGGAGATATATATATATATATATATATATATATATATATATATATATATATAGTTATTTTAAAAGCCATTTTAATTAATATTTTGCATAATATGTATTCCTATCGTCTAATAGTGATATAACAAACGATGCTGTAACAAACGATTTATATGCTGTAACAAACGTGACATTTATTTTTAATGCATAATTCTGTCTGTGGAAATGTAGTTAAGATTATATTTATAAGCAGGTATAGTTGATATTTAGGATCCAATGTACTCGTATTTGATGTCGGAATAACTGCGGTCTTCTCATTTGATTAGTAGGTTTGATTCACATGTGACATTACAGTGGATGTCAGATGCAATCACGAGTTTATATTTTATCACTTCATGCACCTTTGTTGCCAGTTTTGTCTTTCAAAGATATTTTATTTAAAAAGTACTTATTATTACTTAAAAGTATTTTCGTTCGTTAATGAAAAAAAATTTTATTTAAAAATACCTGCATTTATATATAAAAAACAAAATTAATTTTTTGAAAAAAAAAAGAATGGGAGAAAATGATATCATTACCTAACTATTAAATTTGAAATTTTACGTGGAATTCTCATCAGTACACGAGATTGGCATCAGAAGAAAACGCGATTGTTTCTGCCACGTGACTGTCACGAATCAAACAATTGAGGATTCAAATATCTTAAAATCCGGTGTAGAACGCTCACTTTTAACACAAGAAATGATCGAAATTCACGGTTGCTTGATACTAAAATAATAGCTTTAAAAGTAAAGAGAAGAGAAGAGCATTAAAAAAAAAGGCTTCTACATGGATCGGAATACTGTTTATTAAACAAAAATGACTTATCAAATGACCTAGAAATGTAGTTCTAGAAGTATACTATTTTTTTCAGATTCTTGGTATAATACCAGAGGCGTAATTACCACCGTATTAATTATACGGGGCCCACTGGCGTAGCTAGTTCTGAATAGGCTCCGTATCAAAACTCCTTGGGGACCCTTTTTTAGAAATGAAAGCCATGTTAGTGGTATTTTACTTACACATGTTGGGGCCCCTGTAGCTACGCCGCTGACGGGGCCCCTAAGCTACAAGGGTTCTCCATGTGTAAAATTTTGACACTTTGAAATGAGTTTTATTAATGTGGTCATTTTTATTTTCCAAAAAAAAAATACAGTGCCCACTCAGGACTAGTACAGTAGTGGATAATATGTGGAATAAATGACTTCAAAACATAATAGGATTGTACAGTGGCGTGACGTACACCCCCGCATCGCGGGGAGGGGGGACAGGACTCTAGGGGGCCCAAAGCCCGGCTGACGTCAACTACAAATGGTTTTGTAATCCTTTGTAAGATCCGGCTTGGGGCCCAAAATCTGACTTTGCAGGGGGCCCTAATATTCTCCGTTACGCCACTGATTGTACACATACATTTCTGGTTCATTCCTAAAAAAGGAGATGCGCGTTATACGATGAATATACCTAAAAATTAAAAAATGCAGCTTGAAAGCACAGATGCGCCGGATTTTACGGTAAAAATCTTTTAATTTTTATTGCAGCATTGTTGGGCTCACAACTCCTATCGATGTTTTGAGAGTGACTGTAATAAATCTGCCATTGCTCACAGTGTAAGTAAAAAATATTTAATCGTGAGCAAGAAGTTAATATATTTTTTTTCTGGAGAAATTTACTTTCTCCCTCTTTCTATATAAAAAAAAGTTTTTCGTGATTCTGTAATAAATTTATACAAAAGGCATAGTTAATAACTGTTTTTCAACAGAATGGAGTAAAACCACAGTTTGGACGAGAATTTACATTTATGATAATGTTGAGGTTTTGCATGAACGTGTGAAAATGGCTATCTGTGACGACCCCTGATGTATACAATTGGACCCGGATTTAACAAATTCATCTGGACCAAACATTTTGTTCGTTTATTCGTGGTTATTTGGTACATTAGGGTCCAAACAATGCACAATTTTTTGTACTTACCTTTAGGAAATTCTATAAGCAACTGCACAAAAAAATATCCACATAGGTAGAAATTATACTTTTTATTCAATACTTAAAAATACTATTTGTGAATTATTACTCACTAATTGGAAATTTTGAAATACTGATCAATAGGTGTTTGACAATCTTTTTTTTTTTATTTTCGACCCAAAAGAGTTCTTTTTCGACTTTATACGATAAGGAAATACTGCATCATTTACATCCAGCTGCGTGAGGTACGTTTTCAGTTTTCAAAAATAATGTAAAACATTAGAAAATGTAACAGTTTTGATAAGAGTTTTCATTATCAATATTTGCATCTGAATCGCTATTCATTGGCTCTAACAAATCAACAACTTCCTCATCCTCAGCTGCACAGATAGACAGTCCGTCATCAATGTAACATAATCGTTAAACTATCCCCTACGTTGTGTGGAGTGGAATGAAATAAGAGAAGAATTTCCAGTCCTTTTCAAATCTCACACGATAGGTTACAGATATAATGGTATGCACCCTTTCCCGTCGAGATTTGCTGCGAACAAGAAAAGTCTTTTTCAATTCCTACACACTCTATATTTTTATGTAATTAGCTCACACTCTCTATATATTTATTTATCTTCTTGGAATGTTCAATCGTTAATAAAATAATTTCTATTTATCCAATAAAGTTCAAATAAATTTTTTAAAACTTGTAGTGGATGACACTTGATGTTAATACAGTTTTTTCAAATATTAATTAATTAAATTTTATTTTTTAATTTTAAATTTATTCTGAGTTATTTCCCTTGTAGAGTTACAATTAGCTGCAACAGATGGCGCCAGTACGTTTTTTCTAACGAAGTAGGAATTGACGTTAATTTTTTTTTTTTATATTACTTGTTCTGTTCCGGACAAAAAGACGCGTCATATGAAGGGGGGAGGGGATTCTATTACAAACTAATAAAAAAATTTCCCAATTGCTGAAATAATTCGTTAATTCGAGGCTTATCATTCGTTAAGTAAAGGTGGGTTTTTTTTTTTTTTTTGCCTTCAAATCGGTGAAAATGAAATCATTAAATAGGGATTCGGTAGATGCGGATCCGATTGCGCGCACACACACAGTTATGCGACTTTTAAAAATAGGTAGCCTAATGAGTTTTTTTTTTATCAGATTACTTTTAAAAATTCCATTTTCGCCCTGTGAATCGATTTTTTAAATTAATTTTCTGAAATATTTGCTATTTTAACTTTTAAAAACTTCCTTTGTTTTTTTTATATAATAAATATCTTTCTATGTATATATAAAAGTTTTTCGTGATGCTGTTATAAATTTTTAACGTAGTTAAGATTAGCTGCAATAGATGTTACCAGGATATTTTTAAAAATTTATTTTTGGCTACGTATATTTTAGAGCTATACATAATACATGTAAACCCACAGTTTATAATTTGAGCAATGAGTATGAACAGTTTGTATGATTTGTACAGTGGAGGTTGGTTCGCTCCCTCCTCGTAGTTAAACTAAAAAAAAAAAATTCAAGAATCTGGGAACAAATGTAATTTTGTTGAAATTTTCTTTTTTTGTTGTTCTTTTGGTTGCATTAGATAGCAATCAATTATTAATGTTAAGGAAAGCAAAAATAATGAGAGCAACATTTCTGTATTAAGTGCATTAAATATTTTCAGTTAGGTTAGTATTCTTTGGAAAGCTTCTAAATTCACACAGATTTTTTTCTTTTTAAAAAACACGAATATATATATATATATATATATATATATATATATATATATATTTATATATATTTATAGGAATAAATTACTAGGAAAATCCGTTCGGGAAATTTTAACCTGTTGTAAATGGGAAATCCAATTTTAAAAAAATGAGAGATGTTTTGTGTGTGTGTCGAATGATTACTTTACAATTAACACAATGGAAAATAGCTTGGACGAGAAATAAAAAATGCATTTATAGGATTGCTTCGAGTTCAAGTTTCTCTTTTAAAAAAAGGTGATTTATCAAATTAAAAAAAAAGGTTTTAGAATTATATTTATAAATTATTGACATTGATGTACCATAGAATGGAGAAAACAATTGATCAATTTATTTAAGGGTATGGCTAAAAATAAATTCTCTACTGGTTATACGTATTTTTGAAATCTAAACTTAAGAACAATGGTTTCATGAGAAATATAAATTGCGTGACAAGAAAATAAATTAATTTCGGAGTTTTTATTGTATGTAGTGTGAAATAGATTTCAGCATAATACTGTGAAACTGGAAGACATGCATAAAATAAATTTTTATCCATCAGACAAAGCTTTCTGGATTATTTATAATAAATAAGACAGCGAAAACATTTTAAAGAATAAAATTGCATGATTTATTATAATTTAGGTATTAGGATTATTTCTTTATCACTTATGATTGATATTTGATTTTATAAAGGTATTATGAGAGAAATGATTAAACACATTCCACAACCCAAATATATAATATCTCTTTTCAAAATAGAATCTGAAATATTATTGTATTTTATTATAATACATATAATTTATTTTAAAATTTTATATCTCTGATTATCTGAAATATTTTATACCTCTTATTATTTGAAATATTTTATACTTCTTATCTGAGTGATAATAATTACATCGCAATTATGTTTAATGCCAGTTTTTTTGCATTCAGCACATATGTCATGGATTTGCAGATGCGGAAAATATATCACTCTCATTTTCTGCATTAAAACTCGCAAAAAAAAACTTTTAAAACTGTTTTCACGTAATAGGGTACAAAATCAGAACGCGTTTTAAATGAAAAATTGTAATATCAGTATTATATCGTCTGAAGAATATTTTATACTATTGCTCATTTATCAATTCATTTTTTGCTCATATAAATTTGGGATACCCCGCGCGCTGTGGGTATCCTCTCGTCACGATCCACGCGACCTATGTTTGAGGGAATGAAAGATGGACCACTAAACTCTGCAATAATAAAATTAGTTTATTATGATCTTAATTTATATTCAATAAAACAACACTAGTCTAGGAGGTTTATGATCAGGAGTGATGCGACTTAAACCATAATTATGACAAATAGCGCAATAAACCACTGTATCTATATTTATAACTGACTTCCTAACTTATTAGAATCCGCTCTAGTCTTAAAGCTTAAGCAAACTGTCTTACCTCTATTTCCTCGGCGAACAGTTACAGTCCTTATATCTTCAATTTCTTCTTCGATCCAACTTGATCGGGCTATCTCGGATCCATTTATTAATTAGCTTCACTGGCACTACTAGACCGACTCATAGAATATACTAAGACTCTTCTCCTAGAACTTCACCTAGAGCTTTACCTCACTTCTCTTAGTTTTACTTAGTGCTACTCGCGTCCAATATATACAATTCCTAATGTGCATAACCAGGCTCTCTTCTTGGGTTGGTTGGAAAGAACTGCCATTCTGGCCCCAAAGATATCCCAAGAGGATTATTAGAAGTACCGATTAAGCCCCGTCACAAATTGTATTCCTTTATTTAGTCTCCTGTGGGTGTTTGCGAGGTTTCACACGAGGCAACTTTGTGCCAATCAACTCGTTTTCCCGTCTAGTGTGAAGACTATCCCTTTCATACGTAGACACAAAGTCGACTGAAAAGGGAATGCTGGACTCTTAGCAGAAGCAATAAAAAGCTTTTTCTATTTTCAATACACAAGTAGCTACGTGTGAAGATCGTAACTTCCACAATATCCTTTTCGTTGAGTCATCTAGTGGAGAACGTGGTTTTAAAGTACTTGAGGGAGTGGCACAATAGGAGGGCTCGTTGACCACGTGTGATAGAAATCATACGATTTGTATTTAAAACTAGTTCCCGATTGTCTGTTTCTGTTAGGTGCGGCATAAGTTTTCTTGTTGTGTTTTGCGTAAGGGACCTTAAATTTCTTGTATTCAGATGGAAAAATCGAGTAATTTTTTTAAATGTCTTAAGTTTTTTTAGAGAGACATTATATGATATGACATTATATGACAGAGGTGTGTGTTACACTCAAAAATTTTCATCAGAACTGGAACAATTTTCTGTCTGGAGCAATAAGCTTGTTTTCTCCCGAAATCGTGCCTTAATTACTTGTTTCCTTGTACTAGTACAAATACCTATACATAAACTTTAAAAAAGATACAACTTGTATGTGTCTTTTAAAAATTAGTAACGTGAACACAAAGGCGAGATAAATTCAGTCGTGTTCTTTATGTGTGAGTAATATTCATTCTGGACATTGATGTAAGGTAATTTCTCCTTTGGATTTTAAGGTTTCCGTTTACTAGCCAGCCACTTTAAATTCATGAATGCGATTTTATGAATTCCCTTCTCAAATCTGATCTATATGTTTTCATTTGAAGTAAATAAATTGCTCGAGAGAGATTTTTAAAAAATTCTATGAATTTCTGTAGAAGTACATTTTTTCTTTTTTATGAACAAAATGTTGATTCAAATTAATAGAATAATCCCAAGTTTTAGCTGAAATTCCACAGTATTCATATTTTGTCCAATCGCAAATGACTGGTAGACGGTATTATTAACTAGATCCCCACATGCTTTTTTTTGTTTGTTTACTTATTAACATTTTAAGTATTTTCAAAATGATTTTGAATAATTTTCGCAGTAGATTGTTGTCAAGAGAATTTCCTCACTGGAAAACTTCTGCCTAAGAAACCGTAACTGTATGAGCGAAATTCATTCCCTAACTTTTATTCGTTTATCTTTGACTAAAGGGCGTATCACACGTACACGTTTCAAGCAATTTTTCGTCCAATTCGTGCAATTTTTACTCAGTTGCCATAGCAACCGCTTTAGAACAATTTTTTGCTAGCGAGCTCAAAAAGTTGTTCCAAATAAAAATTGCTTGAAATTCCAGCCAATGGGGTTCTTCGGCGCCCTACGTCATAAATGAGATGGCGGCTTCGGTTTCGTCTAACACTTCAGATATGCCGTACAATATTTAAATGGTGTATAATATTTTAACGGCGTATATTATTTTAAATAGAATGGAGCTCCATTTCTGTTTACACCCATCAACAAAAGCGCAAGCGAAATGAAAGAAATAATTTTGGATGTTCATTTTCCGAAGCAGAAAAATCGGCGAGTAATTTTTCAGTGTGGAGATAGAACGCGGCTGACGTCAGAGCATGTCGTTTTGTTTACGGCAACCCTTCCCCCTCAGATTCGGCCAAAAATTGGACGAACAAATTGCGTGAAAAATATGTGTGTGATACGGCCTTAAGTTATATTCATTTCCAAAAGAGAATATGCTTACCGCCCAATTTTCTTGTTCTGTACTCGTTTTGAGCTAAGAATGGATCCTGCTATCGTCATGAATTTGCGTAAACATAACGGGAAACACTTTTTTTGGGATTTCTTAAGGCCGTATCACACGTACACGTTTCAAGCAAATTTTCGTCCAATTTTTACTCAGTTGCCATAGCAACGGCTTCAGAACACTTTTTTGCTAGCGAGCTCAAAAAGTTGTTCCAAGTAAAAATTGCTTGAAATTCCAGCCAATGGGGTTCTTCGGCGCTCTACGTCATAAACAAGATGGCGGCTTCGGTTTCGTCTAACACTTCAGATAACCCGTATAATATTTTAACGGCATATAATATTTTGAATAGAATGGTGCTCCATTTCTGTTTACACCTATCTACAAAAGCGAAATGAAATAAATAATTTTGGATGTTCTTTTTCCGAAGCAGAAAAATCGGTGAGTAAGTTTTCAATGTAAAGATAGAGCGCGGCTGACGTCAGAGCATGTCATTTTGCTTACGGCAACCCTTCCCCCCTCAAATTCGGCCAAAAATTGCATAGAAAATGTACATGTGATGTCGACTGTGTCAAATGTTCTCCCGTTGGTGTGGTAGTCAGGAGAGGGGAGGGGGTGTCAAAGCTCAGGTGTCGTCCTCGTCACTTGACCATGGTTCAGAATTACGAAGTCCGTCGACAAGAGCCCTCGTGTAGCTGAATAGTGCGACGTTAATATTCACACTCACCCACTGCTCTAATGTCGATTCGAATACTCTTATATTAAAAATACGTTTCTTGAATCTCAAGATTGTGTTTTTCCGAAAACAAAAATTATATTTTATTTTTGTATCAAATGCATGTTGTTTTATAAGACCATAAGAATCTTTTTTTCAGAATCTCGGAATTTTTTGAAAAAGTGTTTCTTTCACATCTCTGAAGCAGATTTTATTCTGTCTGTTATAAAAAGGCAATGGAAAAGTATAAAAAAATAGCATTATATTTATTATTTCAAGGAAGAATGGGGGGATTTTTTTTGTTTGACTGGAAATAAAACTCGGAAAAAGAGAGAAATATTTTGTTAAATTATTAACATGTAGTCAAACAAAGCTTCGCACCAAGGTTTTAAATCTTAAGAGCAAACAAGACGGAACGGCCTGTGAAATTTGTTAGAATAAGCACTGTTTGAAGTTCAGTGTGATTTGCAATTTAATAAAATTGACTGCACTATAAATGTATAAAAAAAATGTAGCTTGTCTGTTGCGACTCTCTCTCTCTCTCTCAGATTTCAATTAAAAAAATTTTCAGACTAAAATTATACAATTGATTACAATTTTAGCAGACTTTTGTCATTTTTAACGAAAATTCGAAATGTTATAAATTGTGGTGTTATTTGGTTAGATAAAGAAAAAAAATATATCTGAACTTGTTATTAATTTTTACAATACTTGGATAAGGAAATAACGATTAAACTTCGTTCAACATTTTTGAAATAATCCTACTTTAGTCCATGGCTTTAGCGACAGAGAAGAAAAAGATTGCCTAACTACACCAAAAACATTTTTCTGTACTTGGCTTCTGATCCAAAATGTCAATAATTCGCCAAGTTGGCGAAAAATGAATGTGTGCACTAAAATAGGATCCTGTCAATGTTTTCGTATTTATTGGTTAATATTTAAAATTTTTGTATTCAGAATTTTGACTACATTTCGTGCATATGATATTTCTATATCTTAGCGCTGGCATATATTTTAAATTCATAATCGAATACTTTGCTATTTAATATATTTTTAATTAGCAGAAATGCATAGCAGTTAACAAATTTATTATTTCTCCAAAAATTGAATTTGTTTTAAAATTCAAATTCAAAAGGTTAAATTAGAATGTTTCATATTAGACTGAATTCGAGATTTAATCATCAGTGAGAGAAAAAATGTTTTTTTAGATTTTGACGATTAGGCCTAACAATAGAATAAATTCAACTTTCTTGGATTTATAATATTAACCAAAGATTTTTTTTATATGAAATAACAGAAAGTTATTGTAAGAAATACATAATTAATCAAACTTGTGTAACTATCAACTTGACAGCAAATCAACTCATGCTGAGTAAGAAGCCAAATTTAGAAAATTCCGAGACTTAAATGGGCTTACTGTTGCCTAAAAAAAATGTGGAATAATTTGTTCTTGTTTTTCAGTTAGTTCTTTGATCTGTGGTTACATATAAATCAAGGTTAATCGATATTATATCGATCGAACATCAATCGATAGATAAAATAAATCTTTTATTTTTCAGCTGGCTTTCCTGGAATTTCTAGAAGTGAATAAATATTTTAGGTTCTGCTTTGAAAACACTAATTTCACGTCATTATGAAAGTGAAAACAAATACATCAGCTTTTTACTTTATAAAATCAATTGACTTATGTTTTAAAATAACTTTGAATATTGGTTTTTAAACCTTAATTTTGAGTTAAGCTTGTTGGTTATAGTTATCATTTGAAAGCTCAGGTATTTGGATCAGGATTTTTTTTTTTCGAACTTGGCTCATTGATCTAAATTTGTAATCGTCCAAACTTTCGGAGATCTTCTCAGAAACCCTTATTTAAAAATCCATATAACTCTTTTGTATGTTTTCTTCCAATCCGGTTTCTCGCCATATGTATATATATATATATATATATACATGTATATATTACAGTATTCAATGAGCTAAATTCATGATGGTTACATGATAAATGCAAACACGTGTTCTCCATTCTATTTAAAACTGACATTAGACTTGGACTCGTTGTTCTACTTGGGAAATTTAGATACAATTTCAGATTTGATAGTTGGGTAAAAATGTTTAAATATTAAGGTCCTTTAAATAGTTTTTCAAAAGTAAAAAAAAAAAAAATACGTATGTGTACTTTTTAAATGATTGTAAAGTTCTGCATTACATTAATAATTCTTTTTTAGTGTTATGCAGAACTTTTCAATTATCTTAATAAATCTTGCATAATTTTTCATTAACTTTCTGCTATTTCAATTGTTTCTGCATATCCATTTAAAGTCTTACATTCATGTCACCACTTATATAACTTTGAATAAAAAAAATAATATAATATTTGTGTAATGATCTCAAATGTAAATATATATATATATATATATATATATATATATATATACATACATATACCGAACGATGTATAAGAACTTTTCTTCTGAAACATATTGCAGCGGACTATAAAAAAAAATGATGGTTTATTGACCGACGGTTTGTGCATTGTGCTCCGTGGCCAACTACAGGAATACTGAAATACAAAATGTAAACAAAAGCTGACTACTAGCGCCATCTGCAAATGTGGGTCGTTACAATATTTTTAGTTAAAAATTACAAAAACACGTATAAAAATTATTTTTTACTTGGTATTTTAACTACGCTTATGAAATTGAATTCGAATTCTTATGCTAGGGATTTAAATTCATATTTGGGGGTTTTTTGCATGAGTATTATCCAACTGTGTGAACATTTAAAAAAAGAATATAATGATTGCCAGATTTTCAAGTTGCTTTTTGAATAAATACATTTTACGTTTTAATTTTTGAAGACCAAACACGATGATTTTAAACAAAACAATTTATGAGTAATCCCATAAGGAATGTGCATTATTTAATTCGTTCTTTCTTAAATAAAAAAGCTAGTTAAGAATTATAATAAATAAATGATTAAAAAAAATTCAATCTAAAGGGATGAATATTCAAGCCTGTAGAAATTCCTAACCATTATATATAGACTATTAATATAGTATATAAATATGTATGTATATATGTATATGTACATGAGCCGTTTTCTTTGAATGTGGTTAAGTCCATTTTTGACAAAAAGTTAGCAGATTTCATTCATTCATTATTACAATATTCTATGAGCTTTTTTCTTTGGACAGTTCCCCCAAGAAATCCTTCAAAATTTTCATCATTTTCGTAGTTAATAGAATTACAAATATAATTTGAAAAGTGGTACATTCTCCATATGATATAAAATGGATTTGTATCACTTTCAAAGAAAATGGCTCATATACATATCGTATGAAGTTTTGAAACCGATCTCCTCTCCAGAATATTCGATTTCTCTTACCTATTTTCTGCGCCCAAGCTTCGAAAAAATTGGTGACCTGCGCTCTTTTCTGCTTTAGATACTGGATTGTATATCTTCTGGGTTACTGACTACTGACTGAGTGATTCGTTCTCATTCATCTAGGTAACATAATATGCTGTAAATATCCCCTTCAAAGAAATGACCCATTAATCAGTAGTAAACATTCCCGCCAACAGATCTAAAAATATTCCAATCCATTATTAGAGTATTGCAACACACCAGTAATGTCTAACTCTTTGATTTATTAATCAAGCCTTGTTTGTGGTATTTTGGCCGCCTGCGTTTAACCTCCAAAAACCAGCCTAACTGCCCCCTCCTCCCCTCGTGTTTTTTTATTATTTTTATTTTTATAAAGCACCTATTTGTGATAAGTAATGCATTTGTGCAATTCACTCGAGCAGGTTGATTTAATGCCGCCGTGCTGGATGAAGATCTTAATTTTTTTAAGTCTAAATTATGAATTAAATATTCATTACCGTAAATGCTGACTAAAAGAATTTTTTTACTTTGGCTTGTTGAAAAAACAAATTCTCAGTAATTTGTTGGAAGATATTTTTTATTTAATAATAGCTAATAAAAAATGTGTTTTAATTTCAACACATAGCTATTGTGCGCTTTTTTGGAGAGGGGGGGGGGGAATATGTAAATCGTAAACATTTTTTGTTTTATTTATTTTCAGTCATTCCAGGATCTTAATAATCCATATTCATTCAAGTTGATGCAAATTAAGTTCATAGAAAAAGAAAAGATTTGTATTTTTCACATCTATTTTGAAAATGCTTCTTTGGGTAGATACAATTTTTTAAAAAATTAACGTCGCATTTGTATTCTGCATCAAAACTATTCCGGCCTCGTTAATTTTAGACGTTTCTCAAGTTACGAAAAATACACCTCAGCGAGTACCCCCACTCACATTTATACATTGTATGTATCAATTTTATATATTATATTATAAAGGGTGTTTTTTTAGAGGTATAGAACTTTAAATTGCAATAAAACAACGATGTATTATTCGATTGACATGAATTTTTTTTTTATTCGAAAGATAATCTTGTGGCATTACATTTTAAATATGATCAAGCAAGGCGTAGATTCGTCGAATGGGCCCAAAACGAGATTGCCGTTGTTCCCGATTTTCATAAGCGAATTTTGTTCAGCGATGAAGCGCACTTCTGGTTGAATGGCTACGTCAACAAACAAAACTGCCGCATTTGGAGTGAAGCTAATCCACAAGTGTATGTCGAAACACCGTTACATCCAGAAAAACTGACTGTTTGGTGCGCTTTATGCACTGGTGGAATCCTTCTTCAAAAACGATGAAGGCCACAACGTTACAGTCAATGGTGATCGGTATAGAGCCATGATTACTAACTTTTTCATTCCTGAATTGAACAATCATGATGTCCAGGAGCTGTGGTTCCAACAAGACGGCACAACATGTCACACAGCTCGTGCCACAATCGATTTATTGAAAGAGACGTTTGGTGACCGCCTAATTTCACGTTTTGGACCTGTGAATTGGCCTCCAAGATCTTGTGATTTAACACCGCTAGACTATTTTCTGTGGGGCTATGTAAAGTCATTGTTCTATGCGGATAAGCCACAAACGCTTGACCATTTGGAAGACAACATTCGCCGTGTTATTGCCAATATACGGCCACAAATGTTGGAAAAAGTCATCGAAAATTGGACGTCCAGATTGGACTACATCCGAGCCAGCCGTGGCAGTCCTATGCCAGAAATCTTATTTAAAATGTAATGCCACAAGATTATCTTTCGAATAAAAAGTAATTCATGTCAATCGAATAATACATCGTTGTTTTATTGCAATTTAAAGTTCTATACCTCTAAAAAAAACACCCTTTATATAGTGCACATCACATTTCTGCGTGTGTGTGCAATATATTTTATTTGACATGCAAAGTCGTTTTAAGTCATGGGCCAACAAGGCCTCGAAGAAGCGAGCCATCTCATTCTATACTAAGCTCCAATAAGATCATGATCTGAATAATTTTAAGCGTTAAATGTAATTCCCAAACATATTCTCCGAGAAAGTGGGAATTTCGAAATCTATACCAATCGGCAACAGTGGCAAGACTGCATTGTTATGTCGTGTTCATTGTCCGTTTCTTGGCCTAGACCAGGGGTGCTGGAGCTTTATGGATCAACGTGCCATTTTTTTCTAAAGTGTTTAATGAGGTATAGACGTGAGGTCAAAATATTTTTTGGCTTGTGATTATTGGGAAAGTAATAAAACTAATAACTAACAACCTCTCTCTCTCAAACTCTTTATTTACTACTAAAAAATACCTTTTGCCCTGTATAGTAGTTGTAAACGTTTTAGTTATATGTGTGTAATTCGAATTAAAGTAAAATTAGTGTCACTTCTGTTGCGAATTGGATGACAAATAACTTACATTAGAATTGTAAGATGTTACTTTTAGTAGAATGCATGCTTAATTGGAGTCATCTGCCAAATGGTTTAAAAGAAATTAATTATTCTTACTGTGGTTCACTTTTTTGGCAAGAGGATTTGTCTCAAAATGCCGTTTTACCGGCCATGTTCTGCATACCACTGTTCCAGAATAGAAAACGCACAACGCTTTGTCGCCTTTACCAATCATGCCATATTTCTAGATTCACAAAGTTTGAAATTTTCTTTTGCACTTCCTATCTAGCACTTTTTGTTCTTTCGCTGAACTAGCCGTGTTAAATAACAATTAAAAATCGTAAATATAACACAAATAAACTTTAAAGTACAATTCTGTCGACGATTGACTTTGCTATGCGTAGACAAATTTTACATCATAACCAAGACGTAACTTAGGCAATAGTTAAAAGAAAATAACAAACGAGTGCGCTCCCAACCGCCCCGTGATCGATCACTTGCGTTTGTTATTTCATAGTTAATTTTGTTATTTTGAAATAAAGTGTAAACCATTTTTATCGCTTGCGTGCCCAAAATATTGTATCGCTTGCCATTGATTGCACGTACCAGGTTCGACATTCCTGTGGCCTAGACCTACCTCCATACGCTATCATTACTCATTTAGTAGATGGGAGGCTGTCGATAGGCCGTTTGTACCTAGGTGTGTAAGATGGTGAGTCACGCACACTTATTTGTCACTGGTTATCGTTTGCCAAAAGGATCGTAAATGGGCCCAACTATTCCACAAGTGTCCAGGGTTTCAAGAAATCTTATGACATCACTGGGTCTAAGATTCCTTTTTTACAGTAAGTAGCCTTAGTCTGTATTGTTGAACCAATACATTTCTGTGTTTTTATGTCAACGACAGATAGATATTATCCCAGGAACACCTGTAGTTTGGTAATATCGCCCAAGTTCGTGTTGGCGACAACTGTGAAAAGCTGCGGAAAATCGGCCCGTAACACACATTTTTACGGCCCGGCCAATATATCGGCACATAATAATCAATAATAAAATATCAAAATTTCTCCCGATATATGAAAGGTAGTAGCAGAGAAGAGATATCAAGTGTCAGGGTGCAGGGGTGGCTCTAGGGCCGGACAAACCGGACTCCTGCCCGGGGTGGGTAATTTTAAGGGCGGCATTTAGATCGAATTAAAACAATATTTTCCTTTTTGTTTAAATTTTTTTTTTGATATAAAATATTGGGTGTGAGTTTGGTATTTTATTTAACGTACCTTATTTCCTTTTTTTTCTAATCTGTATGTTTAATGTCAACTTTTTTTCATGTTGAAACTTGATGGGTTAGAGGCGGGAGTATATGTTAAACCATAAAATTTGATATGTTTACACATTTTTCATCAGTAACTTTCTCCCCATCCCTGAGACAGGTCACAACGGACATTCCTTTCACCCACAAGATGTCCGGTATCAACTATCCAAAAGGGGACAGGGATAATAAGAGTTTTTTTAGTAGATAGAGAGCCACAGGAGATGTTTTATTTTAGTCTTGAGTGTATCTACTATAGGTTAAAATAAACGCTTGTAGACTCTTTTTTTTTTTTGAAGAAGAAATTGGCCTGCTGAAATGGGATATTTCTTCTCTTACATTTTACTCATTTGAAATAATAACAGTTAATTATGTCCTTAATTTCGAATTTTTTTTTTTGTATTTTTCAAGACTTATATAATGTTTTACTTTGGAAAGAGGGGCGGCATTTTCCATTTTTGTCCGGGGGCAAAACTGTTAGAGCCAGCCCTGCAGGACGTAAACATTAAATTTTTCTTGTTCTTTTGTTGTAACGTCTTACTCGAAATAAACCTAAGTTTCTATATATGAATATTGATTTTTTGGGGGGGCTCACACACACCTAAAGTTAAGACTGTTTCCGCCATTTGTACGACAGTGTGGACTCAACACGGAGCACTTTTTCGGGGAGAAAAAATGCCTCAATTTTCATAAAAATATGTGACATTGTAGCTCATGCGTTTGTTTATAATATCGTGTCTTAAGAATTTCAAAATATTTCATAAATCAATTTTTTCTTTTTAACATGCAAAATGGATAGCTCATTTAGCATTACGGTGTAGAAGAAAAAATGCGAAACACATTTTATAAAAGAAAAAGTGTGTCAACTCGTATAAAAATGAGTAGTATCATGAAATAAGGGATTCTCTTCAGCAAGGGTGTCCAACACGCGGGCCGCATGTGGCCCGCCAATACGTAAGATGCGGCCCGCCGACTCGTTTTAAAAAATTTTAAATATCAGGTTTTTAAAGTTTTTTTCATTTTGAAATTTATTTGAGCGGAAATTTATACACATATATAAATCTACAATGTATTTTCTTATTACCTCTGTTCTTGTTTTAAAATAAATCCTTTTTGATAATAGAAATGTCCTTTAGATTAAAATAGAATTATAATTTATTAAACAGTTATACATTTGATTTTACTATAATAAATTACTTTTTTTAATAAATTCCGAATTGTATTATGCATATCCTTTACTATGGATGGTACATGATTCTTTGTGTGTGCGACTTTCATTTTTTTCGCTTTTTCTGTTGGAGAGCCCAAAAAGCAAGATGCAGTCAGAGATGTTTTTCAGTGTTTAAAAAAAATATTCTGGGCAGTTAAGGTAAAGGGCAATGTATACTTAATCGTTTGCGAAAGACATCCCAGTCAAATTTCAACAATGAGTAACGAAAGACCAATTCAGAAGGAACACCGTAATTTTCAAGAAAATGGCAACTGTTATATTTTAAACATTATTTGATCATTCATTATTGTATTATAAACATATTATTATTTTATCTATGTCTGTATGCATGAAAAATAATGAAAACAATAGCAATAATTCATTCTGTTTTAAATTTTCACTCAAATAAATGGGTTTTTTTTGTTTCCAAATCTGATATAAAGGCACATATTTTTATGTGCGGCCCGCAAGATTATAATGTTTTTCCGAAGTGGCCCGCAAGGTCATTTGTGTTGGACACCCCTACTCTACAGGATAGTGAAGCCGGAATATATATATATATAATATTAATGTTAGAAAACATTGATATCTGAAAAAATATTCCGAATCGGGGTCCTATTCTTTAACATTAGCCGAAGACAGCCAGCCTTAAATCTTGTTTGTTTAAGGCTGGCCCAAGTTAACCTTTGAGTTTGACACCCTTGGTGATGAGTACTTAGTCGATTGGTGTTTCCTTTATGTAAACTTTTTTATTTTCAATTTTAAAATCATTTAATAAAGACGCAAGGAAGGTGACGTGGTACACATACGCTTGTAGAAATGCATATGCAATTGTAAGCGCAACTCATAAATGAAGAAAAAGGGATGGCTGTATGTTCATTACACCTGAAAGTCGCAAACGTAAACAAATTTATAACCATCTACTTTTGCCTTAACAGCCATGAAGGTTATTTTCATTAAGGTATCCGACTACGTTCGGAACCGTGATTTGCAAAAGCGCATAAATGGATAATTTTCATGATATTTAGTGTCACTTAGAATATATGCATAAAATGGTTTTAAATACATTTTGACAAAAAAATTTATTTAAATATAATATTTTGGCAAAAAATTAACTTACAATAATCTTTTTTCCAAATGTTCTCCTTTTGTGAAAAATTCCTCTATTATAATAATATTTTGCCTGTATGTAGCTCAGACCTCTCTACAGAGGCTCGACTAGAATTTTTGAAATATATAACTTAGAAGTGAGTTTATTCATATTTTGCGACAACAGAGGGGAGAAATTTTAAGAAGAAAAACGCCGATAATTATTTCAATTGGTGGCAACTCTGAAAATAATGTGAATTTTTCAAAAATTCTGGTTGAGCCTCTGTAGAGAGGTCTGAGCTATATACAAGCAAAATATTATTATAATAGAATCATTTTTCACAAAAGGAGAGCATTTTGAAAAAAAGGTTATTCTAATTTAATTTTTTGCCAAAATATTATATTTAAATAAATTTTTTTGTCAAAATGTCCTTAAAACAATTTTATGCATGTATTCTAACTTGAGTGACTCTAAATATCATGAAAATTATCCATTTATGCGCCTTTTTAAAATCACGGTTCCGAATTTAGTCGGATGCCTTAACAGCATTGAATAAATAACTTTTGAAACAATGCATAAAATACTAAAAATGTGATTTTTTTTTAATTGAAGAAAAAATAATTATTGTATCAGTTTGTATTTTTTTTCTTTTTTCGCAGACACGCAGAAAGATAAAATTAAAATGTAACATTAGGGAATATAAATATTATTTCGAATTGAATATATCGTTTCTCTATCTGTGTCATTATTTTGTTATACGTTGATATGTTGACCGTTATAGATAAATTTGACGATTGAAAATATCCGTTTTTATCATTTTATTTGGTGAATTCGAATCGAACCTGAAATGCAATCTTCGTTTCAGTTTGCGAAGTAAAGAATATTAAAAATACGGAATGTAGGGCTTATATAAAAATAAGTGAAGTTGAGAGAGAAGCCCGAAAATTCCTCTTAATTATCTTTTTGTAAACCCTTAAGATATCCAATTACTTTGATGTTTAGTCAACAATTGAACTACAGTCGAACCTCTGTATTGCGAATTTTTCTATACAGAGAACTTTTTCCCGGATCCTTGAACATTTAACGATTTTCTACGTAAAATAACCTCTACAGCGAAGTGCATTTCCTATATAACGAACTTTTTCTTTTGTGATTCAATTTTTTTTCTCCCTATTTTTAAAGTATTTCTTAACATTTCAAGTTATTCTCTCTTTAACACATTTTATCGTGGTCATAAATTTTGAAATAATTTTATTAGATCCTAACTCGCCTAGAGCAATTGAGTTCTGGACGTTTCATCCAAGAAGTGCAACCTTTAACCCCCATTACTTAGTTCACTAGAAACATCTTCGATTTCCCCTTTCACCCTCAATGGAGTTGTCTCGTGTTCCAGTTATAGAATAATGTATGCTTAATATTATTTGTATGCTTTAAATTAGAAAATGTCCTTAAAATTCATGTGAACTATGTAAAATGTAAAACGATTTTCTTAATATTGAAAATGCAGTGTTATTTCTTCGTCATTCTTTTTTCTTGTTTTCCTTGCAGTTCTTTCTTTTTTTCTTTTTTGATGGATAAGATGCATAAAATAAATAGATATTAACTTACAAAAAAGATGTTAATAATTACTTTATATATTAATGTATAGAGTTTATGAATTTAAAATTTGTTTTATGTGATTTATAAAGTATATTGAAAGATGAACCTCTATATAACGAATTTTCCATGCAACGAACTTTTTTTCGGGATTTAGGGCCTTCGTTATATAGATGTACATGTTTAATGGTTAAATATTTCAGGTCAATTTCTTAGGTTTATAAAAATATAAAGTTTTTACATTTCTGATTACTGTGGTACAGAAGTTAACTTGAGTTAGTATGAGCGGAGGCATTGCCAACAATGCAGTAGAATGCGCTGTTTCTCTCAAAGGATTTGAAATAGGGGCAAGGATTGCTGATGAAGATAATTGAAAGTTTTTGCGAATATTTTATGCTATATGTTGCTTTAACGTATTCTTTTTTTTTTAAATGCTGCCTCCAGTTTCGATTTAAGCTCATTTCAGACACTGGGCGCAGATAGATCTACAGGCTCCTTTGGTACTGGCTAATCGATATTTATAACCAGAAAATCTGGTTAAGTCCAGTTTATTTCCGCGCCCCTGGGCGTCTGCCTCAAGCGCCAAATGGATAAATTAGCCGCTAATCTAATTATAACAAGTGTTCTTTTTTAAAGCGATTTTATACAGTTAATGAGGTAAAATGTTCTATTTTATGTAAGAATTCAAATTTCGCTTATCTTTTAGGTTATATTTCAAAAATGAATGGCAAGGTAGCATATAAATGTTGAAAATTTGTTCATAAACTTTTTGTTCAGAGTGGGCAGCGTTTATAGAATGTTTTATAAATTTTAATTTTATTAGTTATTCCTTTTTGATTTTTTTTTTTAATTAATTTTTTTGTAAAACAATTTTTAGCGTTTTTCTTGTATAGTTGATTGAATAATTTTTTTTAAAAATGCAGATATTTAAATTTTTTTAAAAAATTGGGATTTGCACGTAATTAGATACTTAAATTAACTAATTATGTGATTAATTTTTCTTTTTAGATAAAATATAACGGAGGAATAATGCTGGAAAAAGTAAACAAAATAATAATAATAAATAAAAAAAAAGATTTAGCCAGATGCGGGATGGGATCTGAAAATGGGAAATCGTTAGTCCTGATGGATCCTGATCAGGACAATGGAGCAAAATTATTAAATTATTGTATTGTCATCGGTCCTGTGGACATTTTAGCAAAATTTTGAATTAATCTGACTTTTTAAAGTGGGTAAAACTTGAGTTCAAAGATTCCGTTACATACAAATGAAGCTTATAAAAGGGTGTTAATAAAAAGCATTTATTTAAAAGTGGTAATATTTATCACCGCCATTTTTTCTGTTATTTATGAGTACATTAGTAAACAACATCAAACAATTACTTTGGGTGCTGGTTGAGATCCGTAAGTCACAAACCGCCTCCCAAACCGGTACAAAATTAACACCAAATTTGGAAAAATAATTTGTACGGGGTTTCTATTGAACATACGTTTTCGAGAGAGGAAATATTCGGACCATATGTACATATGAAATCGAAATTAAACTAAAAGAACGGAGGGAAGGAAAGAAAAAAAAAAAAAAAACTAGTTAGAAATTTTTGAAATAAATTACAAGTCACGTTTTTCCTTGCTTTTAATTGTGTTTTTTCGTGCTCTACTAGAGTTAATCACAGCGGAAGATTGGTAATGCGCCAAATTATGTAACTGGGTTAACAGGAATAATACTGAACTGTTAAATGCTAAAGTTTTTTTTTCTCTTATCACATGGGCCCTAAACATGGAAAGAATTCGACATTGGAAAAATGTCTACTAGTCAAGGTTGACTCATTAATTCTTTGTCTCTAATTGTTCCTCAATTTTATTGTAGTTATTTTAATTCGCAGTGAATTATAATTTATAAATTTATAACTAAAATGTAAAATATATTTAGTTTTTTCTTATAAGTTTTTTTTTTTTTTTTTTTCAATTCCTACTATACCGGTTGATTCATAAAAAGTATGACCTATTCCAGAGGATCATAAATTTTTATTGAATAAAGTGATTTACATTGAATTTTTAATGTGGTTTCCTCTAACACAGTACACTTTTTGTAAGCGTTTTGGCAAAGCTAAAAGAGTTTTTTCGATCATTTTTGGGGTATTTTTCCCTCTAAAATTGCTTTTTGAAGCCATTGAAATGCTCTTAACTTACGTCTATTTGTTTTTTAAGTATCCTCATAAAAAATAATAGTAAGGAACACCTTGATGGATTATTTAAGCCCCGTGTCATTCCCGGGAATTCAAAAAGTTCTGAAATAGGACGATTTCCCGGCATCTCTTGTGCAGTGAAAATCTTGTTAAGATAAGCATATCTACTTGTATCCCGAGTTCGGGTGCCCATGCACTTGCGAAGTCAAATCGCCGCGTAATACATTTTTTTATATTTTTTAAGAGATATAATCGTTGCAAATTTTACTAGTAATGGTAGACTTTTCAATTAAGTCCAAAACAAAATAATTGTGTTCCACGTTTCCAAAGTGTAAATAGTAATATTTTAGAAAATAATTTCATCCAAATTTTTCCGTAGCAATAAAAAAGTATTTTTCAAATTCGGTCCAAATGCCGCCTCTAAGATTTGCCACCTCGGACATGGGTCCATCGGGACATATATCCATATCATTGACAAATCTTAGCATAAATTCATTTCCAAAATTATATTTACTTTCATTTCATGTTTCTGAATGTTCCATACTCTTCTATGAGAAATTATAGAGATAGTATTTCTAAAAACATTAAATATTTGTAGCTGGTAATTACTAAGGGAATCAGACAATGAAAGGTATAAACATTAACATTTCAAAATAGGGCCATTTCATATCTACATGTTTCTTATAAATTACATTATTTTATGAATTTATGTGGAGTGATACACTATGTACCAATAAGTAATTGTACACATATGAGAAGTTTTTCCAAATTCAATGGTCTCAATTCTATATTGTAAATCATTCTCGTGCATTTAATAAACATACTAATAGACTACATGAAAACAAAGGACTTATTATAAGGATGCTAAAAAATAATCTAGAATTATTAATAAATATATAAACAAACACTGCAAGAAGCTGCCGGCTTCGCACACTAACACCAAATTACAAATATACTAACTAAAACAAAAATTATGCTAAAAAATTACGAAATATACTTCATACTTAATTATTAAGCAAGGATAATGCAAAAATATAATAAAAATAAATAAAATTTCAGAAATAAGCTTCGCACACAAGAAGTAAACATATCAAGCTTACGAAATTTACACACTGACTAGAGGACCCGACAGAGACTTTGTCCTGTACACACATCTTAAATCCAAAAATTCCAAATTTTTATGAATAAGCTTTAACAATTTGGACCGTTTTGAGTAAAAGTGAGTAAAATTTCAAACACTAATTACATCTGAATGCAATAATTTAATTAACACACGATTTATATTTCAACAAAATAATAACACGAAGTGACAAAATATTTTCCTGAAATGATCACAGCACCAACTGTCGGGATCAACTTGAATTATAATAGAAGATTTTTGAATATTCGATACTGCGATCGTAGCGAAGTCTGCCGGATTCAATGTAAAACATTCCAAGATCAACAATTTATAAATAAAAAATTAATTAAATAAACATTTCTAAACCGAATTATACATCTAAACCATTCTCGAGTCCACTGGAACAGACAAAAACTTTCATCAAAATCGGTCCAGCCGTTTAGGAGGAGTTCAGTTACACACACACAGAGAGAGAGAGAAGAATTACATGTATAAAGATTGTTTAAAAAGATTTTAATTAAAAACGCTAAAAAGCGTGAATCGTCTGCATTTTCGTAACTATAAAGACCGGGTTTGGCCAATTTGACTGAAAATCAATTTTCGATGCCAACTTACGTCTTTTTCAACTTCTACTATTAGCTCACGATCTCTATACATATTTCATTTGTTTGTTTGTTTATTTATTTATTTATCTTGGTGGAATTTTCAATCGTTAATAAAATACATTTTAAAGCGCTCAATTGAGCTGAAATGTAATGTACATGATTATTTTGGATGACAATACAATAATTTTTAATCATAATTAATAAAAATTAATTGATTAAAACTAATTATTTAAAAAATTACAAATACAGCCACGTTGGTGACTTAGCGACCCTTTTGGCGACTTATGTCAAAATTTGAAAAGGTTTTTTTCTCACGTGTTAAAGCATTCAGTTGAAAGAAAATTTTATATGCACGATTGTTTTGGATGAAAACACGATACTTTAATGATAATTAATAAAAATTAATTACCACTTAATGTTGCGATTATGTCATGTATATACATATTTATATTAATTGCAACTATTGAATAAAAAGTAGCTAAAATAAATTTTTTCTTGGTTGATCTAAGTAGGAATTGATTAAAATTTTTTTTATATTACTTGTTTATAACAATAGCATTGTTACAACAATGCAGGGGAATGTTGAGTTGTATTTTTTGAATGTTTTTTAATTAATATTTTTTTTTTTTAACTAATTGCGATATCGGACCGAATTGTGAATCTAAACCATTCTCGAATTTACTTGAACCCACACAAAAAATTTCATCGAAATCGGTCCAGCCGTTTAGGAGGAGTTTAGTGACATACACACGCACAGAAGATTTTTATATATAAAGATTCAAAACGTGGGGAAATGTTGGTAGCATTGTCACGTGATTTCGATTTGGCGTCTCACTGTCGTGAATCAACCTCATTGTACGAAACACCAATGTCGGAAAAAATTTTATGACTTTTGGCTTCTATAACCTCACCCCCGCTCCACGCGCCACCCTGTCGCATCTACGCGGTTTCGCTTGGCTTGTTTCAGGGCGGGCGCGATTTGGAGTTTGAAATATTTTTTGAATTTAAACATCGCGGTACTTGCCGTCGCCCGGGGCCATGGCCCCTTCGCTACGCCACTGACTACTACCTTGAATCTCCACTGTCCATTTCACTGCAAAAATCTTCGAAATCACCTTTCACACCTTCATTGGAGTTGTCTTGTGTACCCGTGTCCTTGAACTAGTCTCCGTTCATTTGTAGTGTTGATCAGTCGTACTGGTAGCTTCGTTTCTTGTAGCTCAAAAATGTAAAGACGTAAGTGCTTGAACATCAAAGAAAAACATTTAATTCATCAGGAAGTGGATAAAAGCGTCAGGAAACTTTCCTTGCAGCTTTCTTTCTTTCTTTTTTTTTGATAGTTAAGATATATAAAATAAATATATATTAATTTACAAAAAGGTGTGAATAATTATTATTTTTCAATATATAGTGTTTATGAATTTAAAATTTGTTTTTTATGAGTAAAATTGAAAAATGAACCTCGAAACAAATGTAATATATATTATAAATGCGAAAGTTTGTGAATATCTTTGTGGGTCTTTCACGCAAAAACTACTGAATGGGGATTTTAATGAAACTTTACAGTAATATAGCTTATACATCAGAATAGCACATAGGCTATAATTTATAGCATAGACTATAATTGATAAAGATATTGTATGAAGTGTCCAAAATATAACGATATTTGACAATTAAGTAGGAAAAAAATTCTGTCATCTGCTAGCTTCTGGCATGCGCTGCAAAAAACTTTTTTTGTTTTGGCTACGCAAGGCGCTCGCTTCTAATTAATTCCTGTTTTCAGCATAATCCCTAATTTTTTTTTATTTCAGAATAAAATTAAGTTTTGAAGGGAGAGGTTGTTATATATCTCTTTATTTGAATGTGTTTTTTTTTTATTTTATTATGCACATTTTGTAGTAAGAAATTGATCTTTTTTCAAAATAAATGCTTTTATCGGTTCTGGAACTTAGAGTAAATAAACTTTCTCTTTCACACTACATCAGTTGGACAAATTTTCAAAATTTGTTTGTGGTTAGTAGTTAATTATAACGCTATAATTTTAATTGAATAGGCAGATATTGCATTTTTAAGTATAAAATTAATTAAAACTACTGTACTGTATTTTTTGGAACGAGTGAATATTAACGTCGCACTGTTCAGCTACATGAGGGCTTTTGGCAACGGATCACGTAATTTTGAACCATGGTCAAGTGACGTGGACGACACCTGACTGGCACCCTCTTCTCCTAACTACCGCAACACACCTACTTAGAAGGAATATTCTACCAATACTTAGCAGGAATATTCTTTGAAATCCACTCTTCCAAGATATATAGCAGCACGGGTTCCATGATGAGTATTTTAGCGGAAAAAATAATTAGTCAAAATTTAAGTGTCTTATGTTTTTGTATGTTGATGAAGACCTTAGAAAATTATTTGATTACTTATTTTAAGTGAACGGTATATATAATTAATTTTACAGTGGAATATCTTTAATTAATTTATTAGCTCTAACGGATTAAATTTTCCGATATGAAGTATTTTGTTTATGTATATCCCTTAATTTGTACATGTAGTGATCCAAAAAAAATTGTATGAAAAAAACTGCAGTAAATCATAATGCGGTTGGATAAAGTATTAAAGTGCATTTCTCCCCTACACGGCGGGTCTTACAAAGCTCTAATAAAGCTCGAGTTATGAAAGTAGCTAGGCATTTGTGTGTGCAAGCTTTACTCTATCGTTAACATTTCGCTATGTTTTTTATTGAATCGTTATTATAATTTAAGAAACGGCGTTGCTTGCGAATATTACAATTTTAAAATAAAATAAATACAACAGAAAGTAATATTAATGTATTATACTTTCAGATAAAAATTATTTACACTACTTTAAGCGTTCATTACGCAAAACTTTTAACAATGTGTTATTTTTGCTGAACAGAGATCAGCTTAGGAAGGTATTTTCAAAAATCGACCCTCAAGAGTGTTACGCGGAGTTATAAAGAAAAAAAAATCCTTTTAATCAGCTATTAGATCTACGTACTTAAAATTTAACAAAGGTGTTTTATTTCTCTCTCTCTCTCTCTTTTTTTTTTTGTTTGTTTAGCTGAGCTACGCAAAAAGCTTTTTTTGTTTAATTTGCAATTCACGTAAAATTAACTCATTAAAAACTTCTTTATCCTTCAATCTGTGTTTAATTTTTCAGTTCACCCGTGCGAAGAATTGATATACCAGCTAGTTCTCTATATAAAGAACTCTTTTCGGAATTTAGCGACTTCGTTATTTATAGAGGTCCAATTGTATTTTCTTTCGCATATTTCGTTGTTCCCGATATTTTTCGGAAAATAGCATGAAGCAAGGATCTTCCAGTATGAAAACATTCTTGAATTTATTATTTTTTTTACCTATAACAGTTCCATCAATTGTTTCAACATTCTTTTCTTCGCATTCGTTTTTGGAACTAGAGAACAATCTCATTTTTTTCGTCTCGTATGCGTATTCACGGTGTTTTCTTCCTCATTATCCGTGTCGAATTGCTTAGTCAATGTAATAGATTATTGGTCCCTGGTCCTTGGATGAAATAGTACCGGGCCGCACAAGGAACATTAAATTATTTTCATTTTATGTTCTGTGGTCTAAGGTTTTTGCAACTTTCACTTGATATTCATTTTTTGGTGCAGCTGTATTTTATTTTGAAGGCATGTTCAAATGCAACTAAATTAAAATAAAATCTAAACAATCTAAAATACAAACAATTACCTCTTTCCCCCTTCTTCAGCGGGCCGAAATAAAATTATCAAGCCTTGAGTGGTCCGCCGCAATAAAAAGGTTGAAGAGTATTACTATAGATCAGCAATACTCAACATGCGGCTCACCGAGCCTTTTTAAGTGGCCCGATCATTGTCCATTGCTCTGAGAAATTTGCTTATTTAAGAACATTATATTAAAAATTTGGTGGGAAATTTCTTGTCAAGAAATTAAATATATCAATTTTGATTTTTTGCTGTCGGTGTTGTACTGGTACGGAAAGATATTCTTTTTCTATTTGGAACGGTTACGGTTAGCGATAACAGACAACATTGAGAAGTGACAATTTTATGGGTGGAATTAAGTTTCAACTATCTTTCATATCTTGCGAGCGAAAAATATTCGAAAAAAATAAATCATTTCAAGATGATTGGGAGCTTAATTATTTTGTAGTAAAAAAAACATACACAGATCAGTAATTGTTTGATTTGTCACGAAAGTGCTGTGTTTAAAAAATACCAACAAACAGGAATCATTCAATGACACTTTTCCTCGAAGATCTCTTTCAAGAGGTGATAAATAGGCTTTCTTGAATTATCTTCGCAGCCGCAACAAAGTGTTTTGTCGGTGGTAATATCACAGCGGTAACAAAAACATCCTATGAAGTTTGTTATATTATTGGTAATCATATGAAACCGTTTACTGATGCAGTAATTGTGAAGGAGTGTTTCTTAAATGTGCTTCTAATTTCATGTGTGACAAAAATAAAAAATGTTGAAGAATAATAATTAAAAAAAGCAAACCAGGACTTATATTTTGATCAATTTATAACTCCAACCTTTTCTTAGTCTTAAAACATTTCTCCCCCCATTTATCCTCATGTTGCGGCCCGCGGGAAATAGCTGACATATGTATGCGGCCCAGCAGAAAAAAAGGTTGAGTACCCCTGCTATAGATCATGTATACCATCCTCCTTTTTAGAATTTTCTTCGTGAAGAACTTAAGCTTCGATTTATTTATGATGTACCAGGCCCCTTTACACGACAGGTTTTTTTAATGATATCAGTACTCGACCGGAAGATACTGGATTTTGTTGCTGTCCCCGATATGACCCTTATCCTGATGCTGCCCCTGAATAATTTTAGTTCTGATGTAGTGATGATCGTGCTTAGGTTTTCTGCTCTAGTGTCATCCTCGTTATTTGACCTGGGTTCAAAATTACGAAGTCCGTCACTAAAGGAAACGTTTTCCTCCATTTTAACACACTTTCATAAGCTTCACTTGAATGCAACGGAATCTTTGAACTCAAATTTTACGGTCAGATTAATTCGAAATTTTGCACACTTGTCCAGGACCGATGACACTACAATAATTTAACAGTTTTGTTCCATTGTCTTGATCCAGGATCATCAGGATTAACGATTTCCCGTTTTCAGATCCCATCCCGCATCTGGCGACTAATTCTAGATTCCACTTCCTGATTAGGCAACTAACAGATTAAGTTACAACTTAGTTCGATTAACTAACTATAAAAGGGTGTTTTTTTTTAGTTTTTTAAAACTATAATTTTTTATAAATTAGAGCGATTGTCGTATTTCATTATAATCTTTCTTTCTTTTTTTATTTTAATACAGTATATCAAAATAAAACGTATGGCGAATGCAATTGCGCAAGCAAGAACATTCAGAGGGGGAACAAACTCAAATATTAATTTGTGCCAATGGCAATATATTCGGCCTATTATTTCAATTTATTGTGTCGTGTTTTTTTTTTCCTATTACTGTCTCGCATGTTGTATCGTTATTCGATTAGTATTATTTTGTACAATAATAAAGTATATTTGAGCAAACGAAAACAAGTGCCTGATAATGACAAATAATTTTGTTCTATTGCCATAAGATTCCAAATTTATAGACTTCTCATTTTTGTGTACTTTTCTTCGTGATTTTATAATTTTTAGTCTGGACAAACTAAAACTTCATACTAATATTTTCTCTAAGCGGCCTTATGGTCCAGTAAGACTAGTAAATTAGACATGTATATATATTTTAAAAAAATCAATGATGCACACGAAGTGAAGTCGAGATTAAGAGTCGGTGTTATCTTGTACTACCTGCAAGTGTTTGATAAGTAATCAGTTTCAAAATAACAAAAATTCCATTGTTTGTGTGTATGGAGAGAGATCGTTTCCCCACCCCTACACTGCTGAGTTATGTATGTCTTGTCGCTTTTTCCTGTAAAGTTGTAAAAAGAAATGCTAGTTTTTATTTGTAATTTACTCTACCGGAAATTTCTTATATATTACACTCTAGATTCATTAGATGAAATATTATTTACTAAATTTTTATAATTGCTTTTCTGGCTATTTTTAAGGTTTTTAAAATCTTATAAGTTAACCGAAATCAGAATGTCAAAGTTCGAAATTCATCTTGAGGGTATCTTAAAACGGCTTCTAGTAATGAAAACTGAATTATCTTATATAAAACCGTATTATTATATAATGGATTTGTGGTAAAAGTTGTTGTTTTTTAACCAGAGAGTTTTATCAGGATTGTGTTGATTTTCTCGGGGAGAGGAGAAAGAGAGCTTGACAATGTATACAAGAATAATTTTTTAACGAAAAGTACTCAGTATAAAGATTTTTAAAAATATGTATCACCTCCCTAAATAACTTTTTCCTGTCTGATATTTTGTATAGTAATTTCAACAAGTAACCGTTTGTAACAGAAACCCCGCAGTCCTTCGCGTAGTTTCAAAGGTCAAAAGGTTAGAAATACAGAATGTGGAAGAGAGGGAAATGTGTCAGGATAAACAGGCCTGCACACGTTGTGAATGTTCATATTGTTGAGTAAAGATGGCCTACTCATTTCAAA
Organism: Trichonephila clavipes; assembly: GCA_019973935.1. Classification (NCBI taxonomy): domain Eukaryota; kingdom Metazoa; phylum Arthropoda; class Arachnida; order Araneae; family Nephilidae; genus Trichonephila; species Trichonephila clavipes. The sequence continues at coordinate 105,556 of BMAU01018040.1, read as the reverse complement.
AATACCTCAAATACTTCACATGCCAATAATTTTCTATTTTTAGTTATGTGATTTATCCCCTATTCCCATTCAACGCGAATTTTTGTATACATATGTAGATATTCAATTATTAAGATGGATCCTCTTGGGAATTCTTTGCCCAAAATTTATAAATTAAATTCGTCACTTGACAAATTTGTATTAAATTTTCTTATTGTTAAATTACGATATATATCAGTGACATCTGGTTTTTCATTTTTTATCAAGATCGAAGTACGCTTTGTATTAATTTATTTCATAATTTGTGTGAATTTTTTTAAGGGGTTAACGTCTCATAAAAAATCAGTGAAAAAAAATTATTTTTCAATCTTTATTGGGTAATAATGTATAACTTCTGATTTTAATGCAGTTTAAATTCTGACTAAATACCAAGTAAAAATAATGATTTTTATTCTGACTAAATTTGAAGTATTTTAGCAATCCACAAATTATGGCGGTGGTATTCATTACTTAAAGGTAAAAGTGTTTACTTTAAATAGCTATTTCTCGGCAATGTAAATTACAACCCTAAAGAAACATTTTTGAAAATTCTTTTCCTCTGATAACTTCAAAACTTTGTACACATATCAATACAATATAAATGAATATTTTAATGAGATATTTTATCAAAAAAGTTATTCAAAAAAACTTTTAGGGGTTAAAATGTGCGTGAATTTTTATATGGTTTAGAAGCTTTTCCTATGCTACTCACCATGTGAATTTTTAAAAAATAAATTACTCAATTTAAAAAAAATGACGAACACTAAATATACTAAAATAATGTAATAAATGTACTTAAAAATTGATTGCATAACGAGTCCATTTTTTTAAAATGTTCTTTAAACTTAGTCCTTTTTAACATAATGAAGATAGGGTAAATCGTGAAGTTACCCCCTTAAGAATATTGTGTTGCTTTAAATTACTTTATTCCTAGATCAGGTGTTTACGTATTGAAATTATGTGCACTCTTTTAAACACGTGTGACTCATTATAAAAGGCCGACTGAATAGGCCAAATAATACAATCACTTTTCCACCCAATCAGTTCATGCGCCTCACTGTTGCCAACTTTTGTTCAATTCCTACTATTAGCTCACACTCTATATATTTATTTATTTATCTTCATGGAATTTTCAATCGTTAATAAAATGCATTTTAAAGCGCTCAATTGAGCTGAAATTTTACATACATGATTATTTTGGATGACAATACAGTAATTTAATTATAATTAATAAAAATTAATTGATGAAAACTAATTATTTAAAGGATTACAAATACAGCCACGTTGGCATCATATTTGGCGACTTGTGTCAAAACTTGAAAAGGTTTTTTTCTCACGTTTTAAAGCATTCAGTTGAATTGAAATTTTATATACACGGTTGTTTTGGATGATTATACGATACTTTAATGATAATGAATAAAAATTAATTACCGCTTAATGTTGTGATTCTGTCATATGTATAAACACTAGCTAGAAAAAGTCTGCGTTCACATACTATTACTTACATGAACAATGAAAATTTTTTTAAAAACTGGAATTTAAAAAACATTTTAATTAGATTTTATTTAGTTCATTTTAAGTATTCAGAATAAAAAAAAGTAAATTTGGTTTGTCTTCATAGATTTAAAAAAAATAAAGACAGGTTTGTAACGATACTAACAAAAATCGACTAGAAAAAGTCTGCGTTCACTGTTTTAGTAGTAACTATAAAAACGATTTAAAAAGGGAATAATGAGCTATTTAGTAGCTGGTTAGATAAACTCATCATTTGAGAACCTCCTGAAGTCGATTCGGCATTGAACTAACAAATCTTGTGGTTTTTTTCAGCATTTATCTTTTCCCATTGGTCCTTAAGAACACTCTTCAGCATATCCTTGCTGCATACATTGTGTTGACGAATCCTGCGTTTCAACAAATCTCATAGGTGCTCTGTAGGATTCAGATCAGATGACTGCGGGGCCATGTTCAGTTGATTTGGGACATTATACAAGAGCCAAAGCTTCACAATCTTGGCGGTGTGCTTAGGATCGTTGTCATGTTGAAAACGAAACGATTATCCTAAGCCTAGTTTGGTAACTCTTTCCTTTAAATTGTTTTTAGGACATCAAAGTAATCATATTTGTTCATAGTTGATTATATTTACTCCAACTTGGCAACATTATTGCTCGCCCTGCTCCCCCACACCATGACTGCACCGCCGCCGTGCTTTACCATTGGTACTAAATGCTCTTTTCGAAGCGCTGTGCAAGGTTTTCTACATTCTAATTTACGACCTTTTATGCGGAAGATGCGAAATTTGCCCTCATCAGAGAATATCACTAACCTATAACGCCTGTTGATACAAATTCCAAGAATCAAGAATATTCAAATAGTGAACGCAGACTTTTTCTGCCTACTTAGTTGTGTGTTTTGCTACAATACTCCCGTTATCTTAAGTAGTTTTAATTCAAAATTAACGAATTCTTGCATGCTCGATATTTAAATAATAATAAACAAATTCGTGAAATTTTGTTAGAAAAAAAATTACATTTCTATTAAATTTTACCTTTGCTATATGATTTCTTATGGGTGAACGCAGACTTTTCTAGCAAGTGTACATACTTATATTAATTGTAACTATTTAATAAAAAGTAGCTAAAGTAAAATTTTTCTTTGTTGCTCTAAGTAGGAATAGACTTAATTTTTTTTTATATATTACTCTTGTTTTTTGTAGAAACGTACTTTTGTAGTAAGTATTTCTGTTAACAATAAAACGCCCATTGTTAAACAAATTGCGCTTCATTTAAAAATACCCATATATTATAAGAACTTTATTTTAAAAAAACTTTTTGAAAATGCTTAATATTCAGACATTTTTACCGACCGTTGTGAATTTAGTCCGTTGCTTTTCTTTTATATGTGTGCCGAATTAAATATCAGGTTGCTAGCATAGTTCTTAATCACTTTCGTCATTGAATATGGGTGATTATATATATATACACGCACACACACACACATATATATATATATATATATATATATATATATATATATATATATATATATATATATATATATATATTGTCTTATTCTTTTCAAAGAGATAACATCCGACAATCACATTCGAAAATCGCATAGACATTGGCAACCGAGATTAAAAATTATAAAATGGATGCTGCAGTATTATAAACATTGCTGACTTACGACAGCTAATACATAAAATAATTTATATAAAAGTGGGGTTGAACACGTTATATATGTATCTAATATATATTATAAATGTGAAAGTTTGTGAAAATCTTTGTGGGTCTTTCACGCAAAAACAACTTAATGGATTTTAATGAAACTTTACAGTAATATAGCTTATACATCAGAATAACACATAGGCTATAATTTATACCATAGGCTAAAATTTATAAAAATTTGTAAAAAGTGTCCAAAATATAACGCTATTTGTCAAGAAGGAAAAACATTCAGCCATCTGCAAGCAAAAAGGCCCACGTCAGCATATATCTATCTTTTGTTTGTGAAAAACTCTTTTTGTTTTGGCTACGCAAGGGAATCGCTTCTAATTAATTCCTGTGATCAGAATAATGCCTATTTTTTTTATTTCAGAATAAAACTAAGTTTTGAAGGGAGAGGTTGTTATAAATCTCTCTTTATTTTAATGCTTTTTTTTTTATGATTTTATTATGCACATTTGGTAGTAAGAAGTTGATCTATTTTCAAAATAACTACTTTTATCGCTTCTGGTACTTAAAGTAAATAAACTTTCTCTTTCACACTACATCATTTGGACAAACTTTCATAATTTTTTGTGGTTAGTAGTTTATTATAACGCTGTAATTTTAATTGAATATGCAGATATTGCATTTTTAAGTATAAAACATATGTGAGTGAATATTAACGTCGCACTGTTCAGTTACACGAGGGCTTTTGGAGACGGACCATGTAATTTTGAACAATGGTCAAGTGACGGGAACGACACTTGAGCTGGCACCCCCTTCTCTTAACTACCACACCACACCAACTTAGCAGGAATGTTCTACCAATACTTAGCTTTAATATTCTTTCAAATCCACTCTTCCAAGATATATGGCAGCACGGGTTCTATGATGAATATTTTAGTGGGGAAGGCGAAAAGTTTTGTAGCAGATATTGCGTTTTCAGCGGATTGCAAAGATTATTATTTTTGTCGCAAAAAAAAAATAGTTAATGTCAAAATTCAAGTGTCTTATGGTTTTGTCTGTTAGTCAAATCATTTTCCAAGGTCTTCATTACTTATTTTAAGTGAACGGTGTACATAATTAATTTTACAGTGGAATATCTTTAATTAATTTATTAGCTCTAACGGATTAAATTTTCCAAAGTGGAGTATTTTGTTTATGTATATCCCTTAATTTGTACATGTAGTGATCCAAAAAAAAATTGTATGAAAAAAACTGCAGTAAATCATAATGCAGTTGGATAAGGTATTAAAGTGCATTTCGCCCCTACACAGCGGGTCTTATAAAGCTCTAATAAAACTCGAGATAGGAAAAGTAGCTAGCCATTTACCACCTTAACTCTATCGTTAACATTTCGCTATGTTTTTCATTGAATCGCCATTATAATTTAAGAAACGGCGTTGCTTGCGAATATTACAATTTTAAAATAAAATAAATACAACAGAAAGTAATATTAATGTATTACACTTTCAGATATAAATTATTTACACTACTTTAAGCGTTCATTACGCAAAACTTTTAAGAATGTGTTACTTTTGCTGAGCAGAGATCAGCTTAGGGAAGTATTTTGAAAAATCGACCCTCAAGAGTGTTACGAGGAATTATAAATTTTAAAAAAATCCTTTTTATCGGCTATTAGATCTACATAGTTAAAATTTAACAAAGGTGTTTCCTTTCTTTTTCTTTTTTTGTTTAGCTGAGATATGCAAAAGGCTTTTTTTGTTTATTTTCATTTCACATAAAATTAACTCATTAAAAACTTCTTTTTCCTTCAATCTGTGTTTATTTTTTCAGTTCACCCGTGCGAAGAACGGGTATATCAGCTATATATATATATATATATATATATATATATATATATATATATATATATATATATATATATATATATACCAGCAGGCCTGGGGCCTGCTGGTAAAATGAGGAGGGCATCATGTCTATAATAACGTCTTTATTTTGCTTCAATCACATAAAATCCAACATGGCGGTCCTTTGGCGCGCTACCGAGTAGAACAATAGACAACAATTCGGCTAGGAGTCACCAGCTAAGCTTTTTCGAGTATGCGTTCTCCTTCGTCAGCGTTCGCTCCACCTTTAAATAGGCTTATTATGTATATATCATGTATTGGAGTAATTCTTAAAGATTGACAGGAGAAATGAAAAATGCAGGCAGCCGTTTATAACATTATATTTTATTTCAATGTTCAGCAAAGCAGTCTGTACTCTCTCCAAGCCATGCCAAAACGAGTCCGATTTCAGCGTCGATCAGGAGCGAGAGAGTCGTTCGTCCACGTGTTTTCAGTAAGTCCGCCGAAGTTGAAGTCAAAGTACATATGCGGTAGATGGGTTGAGTTGTCCTAGTATGAAGCTTACTCCAACTGACACATTAAGGGCTGGGGATTCATCTCTCTCTCTCGCTCACACACATATATTTAAATTCCAGCAACGTTCGACCTTTCCCCTCTCCTTTCCATCTAAGCATGTAAGTGCAATAATTCAAATGATAAGAAACAACTATTCACAGCTGTAGTATTTTGAAATGCCAAATTGGAAGTCAGTGGAGTGGAAATGTATGCTACATTGCTTTCTCAGTTATAACATTGCTTATAGATGTGCGCATTAGCAACATTTAGATATGATAAATTTAAATCCATGTATTGCCTAGAAATGATGATGGATAACCTATCTTGTGTAAATGTTTGTACAGGAAAAATAAGATTTCCAAGTGTTCTTTTATATTGTACTGAATGATTTTCCTTGTATGATGATTATCTCCATACTTTCAAAAGATTTATCCGAACGTGTGTGTGTGGATATACCAGCTTTTTACGGATTAATTTAAGTAATAACTGTACTTCTTTTTCAGTTTCTACTATTAGTTCACTCTCTCTCTCTCTCTCTCTCTCTCTCTATATATATATATATATATATATATATATATATATATATCTTGTTCAAATTTTCAATCGTTAAAATACTTTTTATTCATCCACCGAAGTTCAAATGCAGTTTTTTCAAGGATTAATTCATTATTTAAATTTTATTATTTAATTTTAAATTTATTCAGCGTTATTTCTGACGGAGTGAAATAACGCAGTTAGTTAGTATGTTATTATTTAATTTTAAATTTATTCTGCGTTATTTCTGACGGAGTGAAAACTAGCACCAATAGATTTGTCTTAGTAAGTTTTTGTAACGAATTTTTTCTTGGCTTCAAATATATTTTTTTAAACTTGTAGTGGATGACACTTGATATTAATGCAGTTTTTTTCAAATATTAAGTCATTAATTAAATTTAGTTAACTAAAATAAAAAAAAATTTTGTTGAACTAAGTAGGAATTGACTTAAATTTTTTTTATTACTTGTTATTACATAGTTCATATCGGTACGCTACGAATTTTCCCGCCAAATAGTTGTAAGATTTCGCCAAGTTGGGTGATAACATTTCAAAATGATAATATTCGACTGACGATCAATTCGATGAAACCAAACAAAAACTGAAACTATAATTTTTTAATGAGAATTGATCATTTCAACGTTTGTATACCATAATGAAAGATATTTATTTTATTTTCTAACATTTATATCGCGAATTTATATTTTCAAATCAAAATATTTTCATGTTTCAGATTTTGTATTCTGCCAGTTTTTCTGTCAACTTTTTTTTATAGAAATTCTGGTTTTTTTCTATTTGGCCAGTGCAGACGATAAAGTCGCTAAAATGGTACATCCGACGCCAAATGGAGTATTCTTGCTTGTAACCTTTTACCGGCACTTTTTAAAATTAAATCGCTGACTTTTCTTTGAAGCTACGACTTTTTACTAAATATGTCAAAAATGAATGAACAACCGATGGGGAAACTTCAGCTTCACCTAGAACTGTTGTGTATACTGTGTGTTATCGCCAATAAATCAAAGTGAAAAAGAATCAAAATTTCTTCCTGCGATAAGATGTAATTGTTTGTAATTGGTAAACGATTTGTTTCTCTTACTATCTTAAAATTTTTTAAAGTAAGGAAGTGTTTGTGCATGGTTACGTATTTACAGGAAGAGAGAAAAAAGGGAGGTAGTATTATATGCCTGTTTATAAAATTTTTAAAAAATGTACTTTTTAATTATATTAGGATTAAATTGTGTTTATAAGTGATCGTAGTGCATATGAAAATTGTTGCATAATCGATTGACTGGTGTTCCCTTCCCTATATTTTTAAATATTCGAAAAAGGTAACTAAAAAGGAAACATTTCATTTTTGCTTCAGAATATATTTAGAATGTATACATTGGAAAGAGTACCAGCAAAATTTAACATCCACAATATTGTATCACTTTTGTTTTTATTGTTGAAAAAATGTTTTCAAAAACTGTTTGTTTTTGTTAGTCAATGGGTGCATATTATCTTAAAACACAACGTTTTTCACAATGTCAGATTTTTTTGTTTTATAAAAAAATGCCTTAAAAATATATATCAGATTGTGTGAAACCACATAATACATATACCCATTTATTATACATCTTTTTTTTCCCCTTAAGTTTAGAAACATTTCATCTGTTCTTTTTATTTAGAAAATAATTAAAAATCTCAATTTATGGAACATATTTTGTACAAGAAAAAAACTGAGTGTAATTTAGAACACACCTCTGCCTGCAAGATATCGAAGTTAAAACATGATATGAATGTAAAAGTATTTTTCTATCCGAATGTTTTCTTTAGTGTTTAGGCCACGCCTATTATTAATACTTTTAATGAAATTTACCTAATCTCTGACTGCTTTCGAAAAGCGAATTCCTGACTCACTTGGAAAAGAAAAATACACGCCTAATAAAAGTTGTTGTTGTGTTTCTTGCAATATATAAAAAGAAGTATGTTAAATAAATACCTGCAAATTATATGTATTTTACGAATCGGTGCGTTTTGGCATTTCTAATATAATTAAAGCTATCGCAAGATGAATAAATTGGACCTCAAACTTTATTCCACGTTAATAACTGAATCTATTAAAAAATTTTAAGATACGGAATAAAGTTTCATTGCCAGATGTATATTTTCAAAATTGCATACCAAATAATATTTACTATACTATGGACAAAACCGATGTGACGTCTAAGTCACATGATAACCACAACACATGCTTCCAACCGACCAATCATGCGCTTAGCTGTTGCCAACTTTTAATTTTTACAGAATTTTTTTTTTAAAGTATACATATTTATCAAAAAATAATGATGCAGATAGGTAAACAAGATGCACTTGATACAAAAATACACGTAGATTACAATGGTTTAAAAAAAAAAATTGAAAACTTTTTGAAGAGTCTTAATACTTGAACATCTTTACAAAATTAACAAATTATAAATTTTATCCGAAATTTACAGGCAGCATAACAAGTTGAATGTCTGTTTTGAATTTGATGGCGAACACGTGATTGCATTTATCATGAATTTACCACGTTATCTGATCCACAGACGATATTTGTTCAGACAATTTTTGCACAGTAAAATTAGATTATAGGTGTAAATAAAATAAAATAATAAGAATTCGAATACAGAGCTGACTATAAAATTACGTCTTCCTTACAACCTCTAATGTGCCTTTTGGGCATAATTATGTCTTAAGGCACCGTGTCCAGGAGATACATTTATGTAGGAGCAGATGAATGATTAATATATATTGCACCAGAACTCGCAAAATTGAATTTCTTCTGGCGGTTATCATAATCGAGATCTATTCGCAAATGATAATTTTGTCTGTAGCTTTGAGTAATTTTTCTTTTCGATGCGAAAAATGAGGAATTTATGCAACTTTCAAATTTTGAAAATAGGTAGTGCGGAGATGAAACATTTTTAGCATGTACTTTCCTAAACGAATTCGGGAAAGGTGGAAAAGGTCCTAGCGAGTGGGGTGTCGCCCTTTTACTTATTCATTCTAATGGGGGGATCGAACTGTCACGGGACCATTCACTTGAAGCTTGCTGGTCTAGCTCTATTGTTGTTATACTTCCCATTGGGTACTTTCTAGATTTACAGTAGATAGAAAGTGCCATTTTTTTTTCTCAAGGTGTGAAACGAAGATTTAGGATTATTCGAGAGCTTTCTTGCTGTTGTCGAGTGGTGTTTTTAAAAACTCTCTTTACCGTGATATTAGTCTTACTTTTTAATTTGGAATTATTCGTTGTGTGATAGATACATCTGCATCTGGATCCGTTTACTAAGAACAAAAATTTGAAAACTGTAATTCAGTTCGCACATCCACACGTGGAATGTATTTCGCGTGAGTATTGATCTTTAATGAACATAAGATAATTATTCGTTAGATTAACGGCTTCTTTTTTAAAAATTTTTGATCCTCCCTCCGAAGTTTACCGTATCTTTATTGAATTGTTTTTAAAAATCCATTATCTTGTTTTTTTTTTAAAGTACTAAAATGATCAATAAATTTACTAAATCAATAAATTATATGAACAAATAAACATTTTCATTTTTGTTAAAATTTTATTAGTGCTTAGTTTTTTACAAATTTCTGAAGGACTTTATAATATTCGACATTTAGTGTTCATTTGATATGCATTCAAAAATGAGAGGTTTCAAAAATACTGAAACGTTTATTATTATTTTTATTCTTGAAATGTAAGCACACATTCTACCATATGTGGGTAATAATTCGGTAATATGTGTTGGTATAGCTTTAGCTTTGAATGCTTTTGTTCACCAATGTACTGGAATCGGAATTCATTATTGCATGATCTTAAATAAAATTAATAAGTCTTATGGATCGGAATACCAATGCTAAAACTATAGAAAAATATCGTAAAAATTATGCTATTTAAGGGAAAACAAGAATCGTTTGATTAAAAAAAAAATACGTAGATGAAGAAATATTCTGGTGAGAAAAAGTTCATGATTGTTTTGGTTGTTGATGGTTGATAATAAGTTCAATATATACAGTTGGATAAAAAACAGTTATAATTAACCAACGGATAATGACTGGCATAATTATGGAAGTATTTTTGTAGTTAACTTCTTATGGCACGGTAGGGAAAATTTTTCGTTACCAGTTACGGGATGAACGTAAGGTAGAAATGAAAGAAGTTCCGAATTTTCTCCACGTTTTTAAAAACGTCATCTAATTCATACTATCTATCTCAGACAAAAAATAATTACAGAATCAGAAAAAGATAATTTTTTTCGCCACGATATGGTATATATATATTTTTACAAATTAATGATATTTTCTATTTTTTACGATTTTTTTTAAAAATGAGTCAAAATTGATACGCTTTTATAAAAATTGTTTCTAAATTATTCCCTTTCAGTTTCCTTTCGCGGTAAAGAATTGATATTTTATCCTAAACAAGTTCATGCTTTTCTCTTTTAGAATCAGTCATTAAAAAAAAATGCCGAAACCTTTTTTTTACGATTTTTCAAAAAATACTCAAAATTTTAATTAAATATTTAATAACTTCATTATTTATAAAAATAATCTAACGAAACTTTTTTTTCCATATGTAGGATAGTATTATCTGTAATCTGTTCAAAGATTGAAAAAATGGATTAAAAATTACGGCTTTTGAAATTTTTTTTGTGTTTTTCGTCTATTAGCCATTTTAAGAGAATTTTTTACTAAAGTATTATTCTCTCTCTTACATTTTTTTTGTTTAAAAATTACCGTTGTTTGCAGTCGATGTGTGAAATATTAAACCATTAACTTTAAAATTATGCCTTCAAAAAAAAAATAAGAATTTTAAAACAAAGCGCAATTTTACGAAAAGCCAAGAGTTTGGCGACGAAACCCAGTTGCGCGTCAAATTGGCAAACTTCTTTATGTGAGGGAGTCGGTGAATGTTAACGTCGCACTGGACCCGATATTTATGGTACCATACAATCTTCAGTGGGGGATTTGTGCTTGGCTGAATGCGTAATAGATAATGGACAAAAAAATTATAATTGTAGCAGTATATATTACTCCGAACAAAAAGTTGGATGACATTATCGAGTTCCTTCATCGATCATTATTACCATTCACATCAAGAGGTTCTGCTTTACTTAATAAAAATTATGGCAAAATACCTATGATTTTAAGTGGAGATTTTAATGTCACTTTTAGACAAATCTCTACAATTGATTGAATTCTTAAAAGATAATTTCGCCTTATCTCTTCAAAACAACAGAATAATATCAACGACAAAATCAATAGAGATACTTAAATGTGATATTGAGTGCAAAACCTACATTTCTTACTTTAGTTACCACAAGCCTTTGATAACAAAAGTATGTACTGAAACACCCATAAGCATAATGGAAATAGACTAATAATGCTGATACTTTTCTCTAAATTCTCATACAATTAAATTTTTTTTTAGTATTATGTAATGAAAATGAAAATTTTGTTTATACTTATATGTTTTCCATCCTAATTATTTTTTTGAAATACAGTTTGAAATAATAATGATAATTATAAATTTGTTAATTATATATAAGACTACTTTAAAATAAAACTTAATTATACAATTCAATACATACAAACCAAAGAAGTTAACTTCTACTGCGTGTTCACACTGATACTCAAATTTTTTGATATTTTGTGTTTAAAGAAGCAATTCCAATTAAAAGAAACTTTTGTTTTCGAAAAGTGCATCAATTTTTTTCCCCATATTTAAACGAAATACATTTGTGGAAGGAAAAGGTTCGAATTCAATAGAGTTCAGCATGTAACTAAAGTGTCCAAACTTTGTAGGGTTACATGTTTAAACATGGTTAAACATGTTTTAGGCACCAACCTTCCCTTTTTGGCTCAGAATAGAAAAAAATATGAATATCTTAAGATGTTAGAAGAGACGAGCACAAAAGCAAAGCTTCAATAAGATCATGATCCAAATAATGTTAATTGTCAAATTTTATTCTCTGTCATATTCTCCAAAAAGTTGAGAATTTCAAACAATAGGCCAACTGGGAACAGTGGTAAGGCTGCATTTTGTCATGTCCGTGCCTAGCCTACTGCTGTACGTCACTTTTCGAAATAAATATACTAAAAATAACTTACTAGATGAATCGGCCATGTTCCAGAAATGTTATGCTAGCAGAAACCTTGGGTCAAATTGACTCATCAACCACTTAAAGGAAAAGTAACACTCAACCTTTCTTTCTGTGATGAACTGAAACTCGCACATCAAGTGTTCAGTATGATTCAGCTTGAAATTAGGCTGATTGATAAATGAAAAAAAAATAAACATTTATAGAGAGAGAGAGAGTAATATCGCTCAAAGGATATGTCTGTAATAAGGCGCAGTGCCTACTGTAACATTATCATTATTTAGAATATTTTCATCATGTTAGTAATTTTTCCCGATTTTAAGAATCTTGAAATTTTTTAATGATGTACGTTTTTTTAATTATTTATTACAGAAATAGAAAATTTACCAGCATAATTTGAATTTAAAAATACCACTTCGAACACTTGATCAGAAAAGTAATAGGAGTAGATTGACTCGTCACACAGCCATTTTAATAATTCACACATCTTTCTGTGATGAACTAATGCTCATCAGTTGATCAACTTAAGTTGGAACTAGTAAATGAATTAAAAAAAAACACTAATGGCATTTAGGTAGTAAAGCTAGCTCTTCATAGGTGTCTTTGGGTCAGGTTGACCAAATATTCCCAATGTCAATTTAAAATAGTGATGCCCGCTCTTATTTTGATTGCTTCATTTAGAAGGATTTTTTTAAAAAATTTCTTTTTTGTCGATTCTTTTTCTTCCAAAGGACCGACGTTCATTTTCAGAGGTTATTTTTGCAAATGTGGTAAGAACTGAAGTGAACTGTATTTCTTAAGTTTTGTACATAATGTTTTTAGATATAGTCAGAAGGAGAAATTAAATGTTAGTTCATAATTACATTTTTAATTTGCTTCTCACTACTATTAAACTATTTATTATTTTCTAAACTTCAAATCGAAGCTTACTGAAATCATCTTCTCAAGCTGAGATATAATTGAATTGTTGTATTTAAATAATGTGAATTAAAAAAATCGTTTTTAGTCTTTTCTAGTGATTGTTTGGCCTAACAGATTCTGAACCACTTAAATTAATCAAAATAAGGCTAGATTTTTCTTAAGGTACTTAAGTACATTCCATTAAAGATTTTTTGAGTATTTCCCTCCCTTTACTTCTCATTATTATTGAAAAAAAATATTATTCTATAGATAATTATTTCATTGTTTGCATTTTATCCACAGATGTTATCGTTCTATTTAACGAAAGCAAGCTCAAGTGCATACAAAGCGATGATGTTCTGATTATATTTAATAAGTTACCTTGCACTTTTGATAAAACTAGTGGACTCGGAAATTCTGTGAACATTTTCAAACTATTAAATAATTACAATATTTATTTGGAAATTATATCATGAACCTTTTAACGACGAGTAGTTTTTGAAGTGTTTCATAGGACCAAACTTTTTGATTATGCTACCTCTCCCCCCACCTCATTTTTTTTATGAATGATAATTGCCATAATATATCTTCGGATAATGGTTGCTAGATAATGTGCCAGTGACCTGCTGAGCAATTCGATAAGTTCCTCTGCCTCTCTTTGTAAAGCAAAAAACATGGAATCGAATGCTGTAATTACTGTCGATTACAGTAATTACAATGTAAATTACATATACATCTGTAGTAAATTAAATTATTGTTATTGAAAAATTTGAAACCAACTGTAATAATCATTTTGTCAATGTTTTTAATATAGTCACTCCATGTTAATATGATAATACTGGTATATAAAAAGCGCATTCATTAAATATTATGCATCATACTAAATAGATAATATGAATATTCTATTTATATCTGTGATTGTTGATAATTTTAAAAGTGCAAACAGGCTTTCTGAATTACCACACATGAGAAAACTAGTGAAACTGTTCTCCAATGTAGAAAGGAAACATTTCATTTTTCCTAATAATGTTTCATACTTTTTGCAATGATATGTACATCGTAAAATATACCTGTCACAGGAATGAACTCTGGAATATACTGCAAATAGATTTCCGAAGAACTCACCTTCAGAGAACTTTAAGAGAAAGCTACATCGAATAAAAATAAATTCAGAATTTTTCTACAGCTCTTGAAATACCTTGATATCTATTAATTGGAGAAAATAACGTCTAAAAAGGGATTATAGCCTCTATCCATCATCATAGAAATATTGTATGATTATGATCAGCGGATATTTATATATATATATATATATATATATATATATATATATATATATGTATAGTGTAATAAAATAAAAGTGAAGAATATATATAATAGTCTTTATTGCTCCATATCCCCAAAACCTGCAAATAAAAAAATGTACATCGAAATTGAGCTGCGAATTCATAACAAATGAATTTAAAGAAAGTTGCTGGGATTCTATTATGCGATTTTGTATTTGAATTCGTAAATTCCAAACGTTTAGCAGAGTTTATTAATACGATTATTTGGGACAATTTGAATGATTAAAGCAAAATTTATTAAAGAATATTTTGGAGCATTGGAGGAAACCCTTAATCTTAGTATAAAATACTCCGGTTATGAATAATATATGAATTGGTTATTTAAATTGAATCAAGGGTGTACTTTTTGAAGAATATTGCATGATCAAATGCTTGGGAACATTTTAAGCAATTTAATTTGAAATAAATTCAGATTACGAAGTCAAAGAAAAGGGAACATGCATACACAAGAAAACATACAATGTAAAATGTTTTCTTGAGCAGATTTAAACAACGGGGGGAGAGATTCTTAGACAAGCATGAAGGAAGACCCCCTACCCCCGCTCGAAAACGAGTGTTCGGTGAAGTGAGTCGTGTTCTTGGGTTCAAATAGGCCCCATTGTGATACGGAAACTGCAAGTGGGGTCTTGGCAGGTTTTTCTTTTTCTTTCTTTTGGAAAATGGATTGTCCACATCCTGAAAATGTTTAGAAACTATCGAGATAATTTACACCTTTTTTTGTCCCCGAAGTTCTCCGTTTTGTTAAATACTTTGCCAATAAAAATATTTGAAATGCGGAATTTTATTGATTTTAAATGTTTTTATATTCTGTCTATCCCAGCATTGCCTTTAGGTTAAATGTTTCCTCCCATTAGAATTCTGTTTTTTCCCTCATCATTTTGAATAGAGAATACTAAATCTATTCAAGGGGAAAATAGTGGCTATAGTTTTCCCTCTTAGCGCCTATTCACCCAAACAGTTTTTATCCCCTGATTGAGAAAGAAGGAAAGAGAATAATAAAAAGAATCGTAAACAATTCCGTAACCTTTTCTCTTTCTCCCGGAGTTCATCACACTTACCCCTCACTTGGTGTGGAAAAACAATACTGCTTGTTATTGCCGCCTCCGAAAGATGTCAACAAACCCGGCATTTCTCCAGCGAGAAAACCGGGTCCGCTGTTTTTAGGCGAAATGGTACTAGTTGGCAGGGGATATTCCAGAGCTTCTACCCGCGTTCTCACCAAAGAATCCCCCTGCATGTGAACCTGCAAAGCGGGTATCCGTGGAAACGACACGTGCGGCCATACCCCGCTTTTCCCAATCAATGAGAAGAATCAGGAGAGGCACCAGCCAATGGCAAGAGCCGTTTCTTCCTCTCTGTAATCCGTGGACGCCATGTTATCCACCCACCCCGAGCCGTTACGTTACATTCAAGAAGGAATTGAACATACATAGCTGAATACGGAAAAAAACAAGAGAGAACGGGAAGGAACGTTCTTTTTTATTCCCCCTGCCGGATTTTATTTTCGTTTTTAATTTCGCCGGACAAGTTGGCGAAGCGTAAACGATCTTGTGCCAGCCTTTAAAAAATAAGAACTACCTTTTCTTTGCTGTAACATTGTCGTATTCCGTTATTTCGAACCCGTGTGTGTGTTCTATCTGTGGAATATTGCTCGGTGGAATTCGTGCTCGCGATTTTTGCCGGCTGTGTGTGAAAAATTGCTTCGACTACCTTCCATATTGCGGCGGGGGATGTGATTATAACACTGTGCACACATAAAACAATCGCTGTGTAGACGGAGGATTGCTACAAAGTATGAGAAATGCCATCTACTCGGCGACCCACTGTGTGAGTGAAATAAGTGTTTATTTTGTGTTTTCGTTCTCTGTTTTTATTTAGGAATTGTGAGAATGTGTTTGATGGGGAAACTGTCTTCTCGTCATGTTATCCACAAACGATAATGTAAATTTGTAATGGCGTCCCTTTTTTCACCTGGTTTGTGAAAATAATCGATTTTAATTGCTCTAGTTCATCATTTTGTGCTCTTCACATGAGAACTGTAAGGCCGTTATTATAAAATTAACATTATTGATTGCAATACGTTATGTGTAATTTGATTTTCTAAATAACACTTTTAGTAACTAGATCAAATCTATGAAAGGTGTTATGTTTGTCAAAATTTTTGAGAGAAGTAGTTGATAATTTTTTCCCCCATCGATTTGTGGAATTTTAATGAAAATGTTTCATTTCCAAGTCCTTAATCCAAAAGTACTTATAACCGGTATTTGAGATATACTTTCTGGGCCCGGTTTTTAAATGTTATTTTTATGTCTTTAATGACATTCTAATTAACATTGTATTATGCAGTTAGTTTTATTTATATTATTTGATGTGCAATGTGTAAAAAAAGGAAGTAATGCTTAATGCATGCAGATAAAAAAATTATAATTTTATTCCAGTTTTTATTTTAGCAGACACAATATTAATATATTATGTTAGTTCAATAATTTTACATTTTAAAATTTTTTTATTATTGTACTACTTATTTTTACCTGTTAAAAATTTGATTTCAAGCAGTTATTTTTTAGGAAATGCACAGTTAATGAGTGATAATCTTTTTTATGTTTGAAATCATAAGATATTTATTCTCATTAAGTAATGTTTTTAACATTTAAAAATAATTAGAATTGCAAAACTGCTTCTCTCTCTCTCTCTCTCTCTGAAATTGTAATTCTCATTGGTAAAAATGATGATAGACTTGTGTATAAGATAATTTGATAGAAAAGTTATTTTTGTTATTAAAGTAAATTATTATTATTAAATTTTAATCCAAATTTTACTGGCAATTAGCACAACTTTAAGCTTTTAATTTAAAATTAAGTAAATTTTTTTAAAAAGATAACTTCTTTTCAACAAATTTTTCGCTTGTAACTAATGTAGTTGAATTGCTTGGGTATTTATGAAATATGGAGGGGGTAGTGCAATTCTCTTTCAATCTTTATTTTATTATTGTTTGGGAGGAGGCTAAATTATGTCAATGTCACACAAATTGAAAAAAATGCATCTAAATATTTTTATTTTAAAAAAGTTATGAAATATTTTGAAAATTTATAAAATCTTTATTTGTTGTCTGTTAGAAAAGAAGTGAAAAAGAAAATGACTTATTAATAAAATTTTAAAATTAACAATAGTAGATACCGGACATAAAATCGGAGTTCCTTGTTTTTATCGATATTGGTTTTATTTATTTCCTTTTTTTAAATAATTTTTGAAAAAAATCAGTCCTTTTAGAAAGCTATTGAGATGAAGCCAAGATAAGAAAAATTCTACTGTAATTTTTTTTACTTAAGTAATTTGTACAGATATTGTAAATATATATATTAAAATTTAAATTATATGTGATTCACAAGCAAAACTTAAAAATAATGATTAGTTCCAATAACACAATTAATTATTATTTTTTTTACTACATAGATTTTCCTTATAAAATCTGCACTAACAGTTTATAAAAATTGAACAGTATAAGTTAATATGAAATAAATATGGTTTATAAAAATAATATATCAATTAAATTGTTCTTATTGATTGCATTTTAAAACCTTGATGTGTTATATGTCCTTATAATTTTAAAAATACTTAAATGTCAGATTTTTTAATGTGCTTATGTAAATATTTTTTAATGAAATATAATTTAAATAAATTTTTTGGTTTCTTTTCATTATTTTGACAAGGATAATGAAGATGAGATCTTTTTTTAAAAAAAAAAAAACATTTAACGATTATATTATTGATTAAAGTTTTTTAATTTAAATATTTCATAAAAGAAATAATAAATTGTTGGATTCTACATTTCATGTTTTTATGCAGTTTATGATGTCACTGTTGTGTTATTTTTTATTGAATGCATAACTTGTATAATTAAAAAGGATATGCATGAGAAAATTTTGAGATATTTAATTTATCATGCTTGTATTCATTCTTTAAATT
The DNA here is from genome assembly GCA_019973935.1 of Trichonephila clavipes. NCBI lineage: Eukaryota > Metazoa > Arthropoda > Arachnida > Araneae > Nephilidae > Trichonephila > Trichonephila clavipes. Next base: position 87,092 of record BMAU01018040.1, on the reverse strand, counting down.
GCATCATTTGTTGTGTAGATAGATTGATGTATATTAAATTGTTGAGGCTCAGGGTCTTATATAGGTGTAGTGTCGAATTTTGGAAAGCAAGGTTTCAGCCCAGGTGTCTTCTCCCTTATCAGACTATTGTCCAAATATATAAGATCTGTTTCCAGTTACCCTTGTGTTTGCTTTGAAGGGATCCATTAATAATCAGTATGAATCCAAATGACATCTAAGTCTGCATTAAATTTTAAAACAATTGCAGTTTATTTTGAACATTTTCTTGGTTTCTATATAAGACAATAATGCAGGCAATTATAAGGTTAAGAGGTTACCTCTTAATACATGAATGGAATGGCAACAGAATGGAAATAAAATGTTTGAGTAGTAGCACCCCCCACCCCCGTAAATCTTTCTATAATCTACATTTGTTTTGTAAAAGAAGAAAAAAAAATTATTGACTTATATATTATGAATTATATCAGAAAATGATTTTAAATGGGAAAGAAAGATTTGCATATCTTCTATTCTTTATATATTTTCCCATTCTTTTCTTTTTTTTCTAGTTCACTCACTAAAGTGAAACCAGTTAAACTGAAAGTTAACTTTATTTCAATATATTTTATTTATATCTTTTATCAATTTGAAAAACATACTTACAGAAAAGGGATATTGACCATAGAAAGCTAATGGAAAGTTGAACATTTTCTAATTTATTGCAGTTATTTTAATGAAACATGTATATGTTTTATTTGAATTTAGCATCCTTTAGGTTTTGGAGAGAATTTAGATTTCTACTAAGTTTCAATATATTTGTCTTATTAGTAAATTTTCAGCTAAGTGGCTATGCTTTAATTATTTTTGTTAGAGGGCATGCATATTGGTTTTTGTACTGAGTGCTTTATTTTTACTTATCTCTTTTCAAACATTTCAATATTTTTTAAATGCTGGTGGAAATAGATCCATATCAACTGGATGCAACACATTTCAGTTGAATGTAATTTCTTCATCAGGCTATGTTAAGTTGCTTCTAAAGTTAAGGTGTGTTTTTCAGGAATTTTGCTTATTTAATTCATATGTCTGGCAATGCTTTTAAGGAATCATTTAGCTTTGAAGATGTTTGGTGTTTAGATATACCATAGACTACTGTGCTAATGTATAGTATAAAAAAAATAGATTAATAGATATTTTAAATCTAAAAATAGATTAAGGTTGGAATGGAAATTAAAATGCATTATTAAAAGGAATTATATTTTATTTAACCAATAATAAAAATGGAGATTTATTTTCATTTTATAAATTAAAATGAACATTTTAATCATCCTTTGACAGGAAACATTAATGTGTAAATAAACTCAAATTTTATAGGAATCTATTCTTAAATGCAAAAGGGAAATAAGTAAAAAGACCTACATAGTTAGTTGTCTTACCTGAACAATGCAGCAACATGTATTATTTCACTATAAATTTTAAAAACCTTTACAACACCTATACAAAAATGTACTGTACTTGCAAATTACCTAAGAAAATTTTTCAGAAGGAATATTTATATATATATTAGTTTTAAAATTAGTAAACTACACATACACCTCACATCATTATTTTGAAAAGAAAAAATAATTTATCCGATATAGTTGATTTTAAAAACTTCATTTCTTGTTTAGCTTAAAAATAGGACAATAAATTCATTGAAATAAATATTCTTATTTTGATGTTTTTGTGTTTGCATATAATGTTTTATTTTTATTTCAATACCATAAATTTTGATAAAAAAGTGACTTTGTTAAAAGAGTAGTATCAAATACTTTTTTTTTTCATTTGATAAATAATTTTCTTATAAAATTATTTTTGGTTGTGTAGATTCTCCCCTCCCCCTTTTTATATGTTTTTTTGCCCTCTCCCTATTCATACAATTTTTATTCACTGCTGTTGTAGCAATTTTGAGTATTAATTTTTTTTTATTATGAAATATGCTGTGCATTTATTGGTAAATATAAAATTTAATAATAGTTTATTGTAAAATTAATAAATCATCTGAAGTCGCATACATTTTAAAAATGTCCTTTCTATTTTTATTTATTTATTTTTTTGGTAAAGTGTGAATACTTCTTTCTTGGTGAGCATGCAGAAATAATTTGATATATTGATATTTTAAATGGGTTTTTTTCGGGATCAAATTTCAAAAGATTTTATTTTTTGAGTTACATAGTTGCTCAAATTTTGATAGCACTGATGTAGCTTCTAAACATGGCATGAGTAAACAATTAATTTACTGTACAAATTATGAAATAATTTAAAAGCATATACTCTTTGTAGTCAATATAGTTGTGATTCTTGCAGGGGCGTAGCTACCGCCGTATCAACTGTATGAATGATACAGGGCCCCAACATGTGTAACTACATTCCAATTAACAAGGTTCTCATATCTAAAAAGGGCCCCCAGAGGAATTTTGATACAGGGCCCCTTCAGAACTAGCTACACCAGTGAATCCTGGGTACTTAATATAAGTTGTCATGTATGGATAGTGCATTTCCCCCTTTTCCTTTGAATGAAAGATACATATTAAAATATTTTTTTAAAGTATTATATCTGGAATTTTTTAAAAAAATAATATTTGCATAAATATTATTCGCAGCTATGGGGACAATGAGTTGGTGACTGCATTTCTGAGTTGTTGCCATCACAAATGACAATATTATCAAATAAGATTCATTGCTACAAGTGCAATAATGGAATAGAATTTCTATGTGTTTTTTTTTTTTTTTTTTTTTTTTTTTTTTTTTGTTTCATGGTTCCTATAACTGTTAGATACCAAAATAGTAAAGATTTGAAGTACATAAATTTTCACTGTTAATTTTGCAAAAAGTTGAGACTTATCAAATTAAATGTAGTTAAATAAAAAATATTTCAGTTTTATAAAAGTTAACTTTAGAACAATGCTCTAAATTGATTGAATGATTTAATTTCTACATTGTTTTGTATTGGTGTTAATCAGGATATAATTTTTTGTTTTTTTAATTATTTTTTAGAAGAATACCGTTTATACTTTTACTGTTTGATATGTGCACTTAATTGCTATGGATTTCAAATGTATTTTTCTGATAGAATGCAATAGTTTCATCCATTTGTCATTTTTCTCTGCTTACTTTTGCTTGAATTTTTATCTTTTTTTTTTTTCAAAAATCTGTAAAAACGGGATTTCTGAACCTTATTTTTACTATCATGAAATGAATGCTATTTGGTTGAAGTGCTTCTTTTTAAAACACTTTAATATGAAATATTCTTACATCATTGTATAATATAATTCTAAATGCATTGAGAAAGTTAATGGTTGAATTTGTTAAAATTTTACTGACTATGTTGACTTTTTTAAAATTGCATATGTGTGTTTATTGTTTTTTGTATTTCATTGGAAATGTTTCCTTCTTTTACAGTCGAGAAAATTGGAGAAAACGAACGAGGCCCTCTCCGGTGTTGGAGTCAGAGCCTCAGGATCTAAGAGTTGTAACTTCACGTGTAGTCATGGATCAAAATGTTGAAACAAATGGATGTGAAGATGGTCCCATTTCTCTTGCTGTTTCTAATCACAATGATGTAGCACCTGTAAGGGTTTTTTCATATTAGTTTTAAAATAGTTTTCATTGCTTCCCCTATTCCAATTTCAGAATCATTGTTGGACATCTAAACAAAATGTCTACTTATTAAGTTGCATTGTGAATGTTCAAAGATTAAAGGCTCGCTATAAATGCATTTTTAAAAAAATATTTGAGAAAATTATTTATAGTAGTTCATTTTTTAACTATATTAAATTTATCAAAGGGTTTTTAAAACAAAGTATTATTTTATTTCATATCATTGATTTGAATTTGATTTCAAGGTCTGTTGAATTCTTGTTTAAGGAAAGGGAAAGGGAACAAACTAATGGAGTAATGGAAAATCTATTAAACAGTTATGTTTAATTTACTATGCATTTTTAAAAGCATTTTTTTTTAATTTAGAAATTTGTTGTCAAATGTGTAATAATGCAAAATAATTGAACACTTACATTTATTGATATTTTATCTCATTTTTTTCTGGGTTTATTAAACTTTTCCTTTTTCAATATGTTTTGATTTTTTTAAAAGCCTTTTAGTGTTAGCATCTGGTTTGACTATCAGTACATATTTAATTTTTAGTGGTAATAATTCATCTAACATATTTTTTTCTTGTGCTCATTCTACTTAATCATTTTTTTCTGATAACATTTTGTTAATTTTCTCCAAAAAAGTTGTGTGAGAAAGAAGAACAATGTTACAGGTATTTAGGACAACTTGGCCAAATATGACCTTTTAAAAAGTAAAACTAATAATCCAAAGTTTTATTTTAACTTTTTGTTAGTAAGATAAATTGTTAAACTTACAGTCAGTAAGATTAGTGAAAAATGATTTCTTTTGATATCTAAGTAAAGTATTAAGCAAATATATTTGAAGTGATAACTTCTATTGTGCGATTTGCTTGAGAGTGAACTTGAATGAACGTCATGCTCGGGAATATAACGCTGATTCGGCTCTTTTCGTCTTCAGTCGGACATGCTCACCCCTAAAAAGGAAAGGGGGATGTCCCCCCCTGCCACTCTAAAACCGGTAGTTTGTACCCCCACCAATAAAAGTAAAAAAAAAGTTCCTAGTTTCGATCTAAGTGCCCCACCTCTTTCTAGGGAAGGATGGCCAACCCAAATGACCTCGCGGGCTACTTTGGAAGAACTTTACAATCCTGTGGGCCACATATAAAAATATGTATCTTTATATTAGATTTGGATCAATTACAAACATTTTTTGGAATGAAAATTTAAAACAGACTGATAGATTATTATTGTTTTCATTGTTTTTCATGTATACAAACATAGATAGAAAAATGATAATAATGCAATGGTCAAATAGTGTTTAATTTATTTAATTAGTGATATATCTGTTTCTCAACTCTTTCACTTAGTTTTTACAAGTCGATCTGAATACATGTGTATTTGTGAATCATAATTGATGTTGCAGATTTTCATGCGTTAAGTTTGAGCACGATTAATGTTTGATAAATTTCAATTTAGAAAAAAAAGAGAGATTCGCAGTAACAGAAACAGCGTGATAAAATAACAGTTATGAGATTTATTTTTTACAAAAAAAGAAATAAATAAAACACTTATTAAACAAAAAATATTGTACAAAATAGTTCAATTTTGTAAAGTTGTAAAGAACCTCACGGGCTGCAAAATTATTCAAGGCTGGCCACATGCGGCCCCAGTGCTGCAGGTTGGATACCTCTGTTCTAGGGTAATGAATGCGGGATTCTTTCTAATCCTAGTTGAAGCATGAACATGAATCGTAATATTTTTAAAGAATAGGCTTAGAGAGAAAAGAGATCCTACACTAAAATTAAACATAAAATGTAGAAAAAGGACAAATTTTTATAGAACTAATTAAATAGTATTATTATCATTAGGAATATTGCAGTTATCTTAAGAATAAAAATCTTATTTTTGTAAGTGAATCGGAATAGCAATGAACAAATATTTCTATTAATCACATTACAATTACACACCACATCACATGTAACAATTTATAGTATAAAAGTATGAAAATTGAATGAGTATTATTGTTTTTTGCTGGAATTACACTAAAAATGTGATCTTGGAGACTTTTTGTGAAAATAACAATGGTTTATTTGATCAATTTTTTATTTACATTGTGGTCTTATTTTCTAGTGTGCAACTAAAACAGACAAACCAATGGCCAAATCGTTATCAACCCAGGAAGGGAAGAAACCTCGACAGACTTCTACTAATGCTAAAGGAAACCGTGCTCGCCGTAATCCCCCTTCCAATCCTCCCAATTCCACTCCCTCAGCTTCTCCACCATCTGAGAGACGGGCTACTCGCAATTTGCCACCACCACCTTCACCCACTAAACAGGTGACAAGGACTCCTACTGCGGCTGAGCGCAAAGCCATTAAAAACACTGCTCCCATTCCTGCCGTAAACACGCAGTCTAGTGGCAAGAAAGCTGCTCATCCTCCTACTCTGAGTCCACAGGTGGCAGGAGCAGCTCCAGTCTTGTCTCAGGAGGCCCCAGTTGCACCTCCGTCAAATTCAAGACTTGCAAAAAATGCTCAGCAGTCGCAGTTACATTCTTCTCCACCTTTACTCAAGTCTCAGAAGAGAAATCTGAAGAGACAGTCAGATGTCAGTGAATTAGATGGGTCCTCTGGTAGAGCCAGCAAACGGGTGCGTCTTCAGCACCAACCATTTCAGTCCCCACCTCCTCCCAGTATCATCCCTGCTATATTGCGGCAGCAAGTGATAAAGACACCTGAAGACAAGATTGTTGTATTCCATAAAGGAGAATTTTTGGCTGTTCGGAATGAAAATGGTATGTGGTTTATCAAAGTTTATATTTGAGCAATATATTCATTAAGATTGTAAAATAATCTTCAGAATAAGGTATTAAAATTTGAATTGAACATTTGTACGATTTAAGTAGGAAAGAAAAGAGAAATATTAGGGATTCATGCAAGATTGTCACATCCAGAACTGCCCAAGGAATAGTTAAAAGTCCACTTGGTTGTGTTTAAGTAAACCATTTATTCAAGTAATGCTATTGTAATTTGTTCATGCCCTGAAATAATTTTTAAGAAATATTGCAAGAAGCTATAAAATTTTAACATAATTGCAACATTTGTAATCTAAGATGAATTTTTCTCTGAAAAAATACTCAATATTCTTAAATTTATCTTGAAATCAAACATGGAACATAGAATGTTCAATCAAATTGTGTGTATGGATGTTGATTTAGCTATTTATGCACATAATTGTATGATTAAATTAAAAATTCAGTTTTGATAGTTTTACAACTATATTACCATCTTGTGTGCTATGCTATAAATTTAAAATACTATGCTTAGATATATATCTCTTCTTTTGTACTAATTAGTTTTATAAAAGCAGAGAAACAGAATACAGGTAAATGAAATCTGTTGTAATTCTTAATGCTTTTATTTGTTGATATCACACATTGCTATATTGTAAATTTTTGCTGTACGATAAAAATAAATGACATGATTATATAAAATGTATTAGGAATTGCATGTGTGTGTCATGGAGCTTTGATTATTCAAGCACATTAAAATGAGTCTGTTTATATAAAGAAATTACTGTGTATATATATAATATAAAGAGTTTGATTTTTTGCCCTAGAAGAATAATTTAAAAAATCTCTCCTTATTGATAATTCAGTAATAAAAAAAATTTAAAAAACTTGTTAAAGCAGCCGAGTTCTTGCTGTTTCCTAGGGTTTTTGACATTCTAGATACATGTAACAAATATATATCGTGTTGGAACATTTTTACAAAAAATTAAAATAAAACTTTAAATCCTAAACAATTTGATTTGGATTTGCTACAGTACTTTTCAGGATTCCATGTAAGGAAATCATGTAAGGATCAGTTTATAAAATTACTAATTTATGAATGTATTGTACATTGAAGTTTGTGCATGAAGGGATATTGTATCTTTTTTGGAAATATTTATTCACTGTTTTTATAATGTGATTAAATGATTTTGTAATTTTCTTCAATTTTTATTGCATTACCTCTGTAAGAAAAATGTTACAATAATGTGTATGTATTGGTTATAATGACCATAGGTTGACAACTTTTTAAAATTGTTACCAACATGAACGTAAGTGATATATGATAAATTCACTGAAACATAAAACATTTATTTTGGGTAGCTGATTTATAATATATTAGCAACTAGAGTTGGCCTGAATTCAGCATAATTTCTAAGTTACTGTGTTTGGTTTCATGATCCCTATAATCAATAAGTTAATTATATGTCAGGTTTCACAAAAAGTAAGGCAACAAACTCCTTCAGAGTAAATGTTTATTCAGGAAATAGAAAAATTTACACAATATAGGAAGGAACAGGTACATCCTACTTCTCTACAGTCACTATATTTATTGAGCCATTTTTCCATCAGTGCACTAAACCAATGACCCGCAACCCCCGGTCCATAGATCAAATGGTGCTGGGCCCCCTAAAAAACATTAAACTATTGCCATTTTATTTAAAGTGGTGCATTTCTCTCGGATTTGTGCAACTTTCCACAGAAATCACTTTATATTCCACGTTAAATCACTTTTATTCATTTTTGGTGTAACTGTATTTTATTCTGAAGGCATATTTAAATGTAACTAAATTAAAATTGTTAAATCAAAACAATCTAAAATATAAACAATAAACGTGTCCCACCCATAGCGGGCTGAGTAAAATTATCAAGCGTTGACTGGTCCACAGCTATAAAAAGGTTGCAGAGCACTGCACTAAACCATCAAAAGCAGAATCCTTGAAATCAACATAAAGATTGTGCAACCATATCAAGACAGCTTCCTGAACTTCAGTATCGGCTTCAAAATGCTGACCTTCCAAGTGTTTCTTTAAAGGTCGGATGAGATGGAAATCACTTTGTGCGTAGTTGTGGACTGTAAGGAAGATGGTCCAATACGTCTAACCAAAAACGCTGTCTCAAATCGTGCATTCATGCACAATATCGTGTGTACTGCCAATTGAGATATTGAGTTCTTGTGCAACATTATTCAAAAGTAATGTAACTATTGCCATGTCAGAGCTTTTATTCAAGGCAAAGATTATCATCTTTGGTAGACATGCTTGGTTGCTTTGCTCTTTCTTGATCTTGCACATTTGTTGTGTCTGTCAAATTCTATGCACCAATACCAAACCTGTCTTCGTGTCATAACTCTTTTATTGTACACTTCTAACTATTGCCAAGGAATTTTAGCTGGAGATTTTTTTCTCTAAAGGCAAAAATGGCATCACACTTATTATTTTCAATTGTGGATCATATTTCTGTTGACACAGCTATCTTCCAATTGAGATTTAGTCATTTTACTGGAGAATAGCTCCATCTACTGGTGCCGTTTGAATCCTGTGATCGTCTTCATTGTGACTTTTATTCATACGGATGATTTGCACACCCATTGAGCTCTTGTTAGCTTACTTGTTGAAATACCAATGTATAACAAGAAAATGACCCTAAATTAAAAAAATTACTGTTAAAAATTGATGATATTCCAAGATAACAGTCTCTTTTTATATCAACCAGTATATGTGGTAAATATTTAAAAACAGTCCCACCTATTTATAACAATCATTAAAAGGGAGAATTTGACATATTGCCTCATGGTCCATGACCAAAAAAAATCCAGTAATGAATGCTTTATTGAAATATTTCTTTTATTCCTTATATTTTTTACATTTGTCATTGACTAAAATATTTTCATAGAATTCTACAATAGGCAGTTAATTATTTGCGTAGTGTAGGTTGATAAATGTAATGCACTTTAGTTTTTCAAAAAAATCAATTTTTTTATTATTAGCCATGTTTGTTACTAATTGAGAATGTTTTCAATCCACTTTTTTTTCCTTCTCTTATTTCACATATTAAGAGATGACGAGATCATGCTGTCATAAAATAACCATCAAAGTGCATTATTCATTTCCTTATTAAAATGTTTGCTGTATGTTGGTGAATAATAGTTTAAAATTTGATTATTCTTTGTCTTTTTATTTTACTTCATTATTAATTACAGAAAGTTTAGTATTGTAATAATTTCTCATGTTCCAAAACTTGTTCATATTTTGTAATTAAATAAGTTATAAATGAGGATGGTTATATATCTACAAAAAAATTCAGGTTAAGATTATTTTTCCAATTTGTTTTTTCTATCCTTTATAATTATAGCAGCAGTTTTTAAACTCTTGATTGCCGTGTCCCCCCACTACCACCATGCATCAGCCTGACATTGTGTAGCCCTCCCTAGATTTTGAACTTTTCCCCCTGACTCCTAAAACGTGGCCTGGTGACTTAAATGCAATTGTTATCATATAGAATTCAGTTCTTAATCTTTGCACAAATGTTTATGACATAATTTTTGAAAATATTATATTGTAGTAATGGCTATGTAGTTGCAAACAATAATAAAAATTAATTACTAGTTACAATTCTTTTTCAAAACACATGTTCTAGCACAATTTTTTTGTTGGGCAAATTAATTATCTTGTCTAGGATAGTGCTTCTTTAAATTTTTCCTAGGCCTTGCAGACTCTGTAAAAGAGGGAAATCTTAACCTTCAATGAGAGACCTTCGTGGACCCCCAAGGGACCACAGACTACAGTTTAAGAACTGCTGCTCTATAATATATTTTAGAACTGTAATCTAGTGTTTCAATACCATCAAAAATTTCTCTTTTTATTTAAATTCAATTTTCTTTTCATAATGGTGTGATATATTTAATTTTCCAAAATTTTCAATATTGGCATAGGTTTTAATATGTAAATATGCTTTTAATAAAAGGTTCAAGGAACAAGTATTGTTAATTGTGATGATACCATCAATATATTGATTGTTGGTATCACTTTATAAACATTTTGAGAGGTAGTATAGTAGTTCTTCAGAGTTGTTTCAATATTATTCATTTTTAAAAACATAGTCTGATTTCAAAAATTTTGCAATTTTTTTCATCCTTTTAAATTAATTTGACTATTTTTGTATTATGGTAAATATTGCAGTGCTTTCAGAGCATTAAAGCATTAGTTTATCAAAACTTTTGTATTTCTGTATTTTATAATCGAAATGAAAAATTTAATAAGTAATTATTTGGAAAGATATAAAAAAAGAGCATATATATATATAATATTACAACTGGCAAAAGTATCTAGACACTTGTGGTGCAGATTCTGCGAGTCCTGAAGTATACATTATGATGTTGGTCCCCTTTTGGCATCAGTGACAACATGCACACATCAGGGTAGATTTTCCTCCAGTTTCATGGGTGACCATAGGAATTGACTACCACACATTCATTGCAGCTGAAGTGAGTGCTCTAGGAAGGCCAGATCAATATTTGAACATCCATTTTGTCAAACCATGGCTGTATAACTCTTGATGTATGAATGGAGTTGTTATCCTGCTGAAAGAGAAATAGACCTTCTTCATAATATTGCCTTAAAGTTGTATGCAGACAATGCTGCTCTTCTATTTCAGAGTTCATGTTTCCAACCACAGAAACAGAACCGAGGCCAAATCATGAAAAACATCCCCCACGCCATGCTGCTGTCACCACCAAATTTTACAGTCTGCACAATGTAGTTACTAAAGAAGTTCTCGACAGGCATCTCCCAAACCTAGACACATCTAACAAACTATCAGATTGTAAAGCGTGTTTTGCAGATGTATAAATATGACTTGACAAACCACCGCCAACACTTTTATAGTTTTCAATTACGCATCAAATTGTCACCTGCCTGATCTAATTAAAGGAGTGTCCAGATACTTCGAGCCAGATATCTATATGAACAGATACCAGGTATCTAGGTACATATTTATGTAAATAAAATATAATTGGATAAGCATGAAATCTCTTTCTTTAAGTTTATTACATAAGAAATTCAAAATGAATTCAGGTTTCATACAAAATATATTGTTTTAGAAATTAAAACGTGCAATATGTACTTATATAAATTTTAATTATTATATCCTAGCTGTGTATGCTGATTTATAGAGTAGTATCTTGTAAACTATAGGGCTTGAAGCACTTAAGACCATAATGTGGAATAACAAATTTCGGCACATTAAATTAAGTTCTGTTCTGAAGTTTTTAGAACGTTACATAAGTAATGAAATTTTAACCATACCATGTCAACCATATTCTTGTTACAGAATTACAATTGGATTATTTTGTTTAGTTCTAGTGTACTAATGCAGAACCTTATAAAATTAACTAATGAACTAAAAAATGCTACTCAAAGGTTTAAAGAATATGATTATACTTATTTTTGTATAAATGAGGGTTTTACGCTTTATATTAAGTTTCAATTTTTTAGGAAAATTCCTTAGTATAGGTGAAAGGTTATATTTTTCATCTATATTTTTAGTGAAATGTTAATGATATAATTATTCTGATTATTAAAACCAGGTACTAAATGAACTAATGAAATTTCTGTTCTTTTTACGAAAGGAGATATATTTATTATCTAAAACTAAATGTGCATTTTAGTTAGTGGTGATATGACAGCATTTTAATTAGTATATTAATTTTGATAATTCTAATTCAATATTTTCAAGCAGTGTTTAAAAAGGATTTGAATAGAAGTATAAAAAAGCTCTGGTTGCATCATAATGTTATAACTTAGAAGGTTAAATTTTTATATATTCTTTTTTAGGTAGCTTTTTTGTTTGTAGAACAGCCCAAAATGTGTACAAAAGTAGTAAAAGGTTTAAAATACAATGGATGAGTGATAAGGAATCTGATATTTATATTCCTGATTTCTATGACCAAACAGGTTAGTTGATTTGTTTTAATCCAAATCCTAAGAATTATGAAGTACTGTAAAGATAATTTCTTATTAAAAGTGCACTGCTCTATTTTATGTTATGGATATGAATCAGTGTTTATTTTTCTAAAATAATAACATTAATACTTCAAATTAATTAGTTGCCATATATAATCATTTTCATCATTTGAGATCCTTTTGATATTGAATATCTTATTTCTTGTCTTCTTTCTTTCATTATATCTTCTTATCTTGTCATGTTTAATTAAGTAATTTCTTTTCTAAACTATAAGTTATTGCATATATAATTCAATGGGTAATAGTATAAAGTTAGACTAAAGGGAAAATAAATTTTTTCTTTAATTTGATATTTATGTGATCATATTTTTGAGCTCATAATTGGGTTTGTTATGGAGTACTAGGGCCACTGAAGACACATGTGGTGTGAAAATTTGGAAAGGTTGGGTACCAACTCGAACAATATTATGAGATTTATCGCAGATAACTCGTTTCTTAGTGAAATAATATGTAATTAGTCAATCAATTATAATATATATATTTTTATTTATGATGGCAGATTATGAACTGTTCTTAACGGAGTTCATCAATCTACCTTGTACACACTGAAAGCTGATATCTCTTTTTAGTGCAGCACCATATTAGCAGATACCAATCGCTGCAGGTAAATTTGACACCAAGTTTCCTCCCTAGAGGGAGGCACCCGAGGTCTGACAATGCAAACCTGTACTAGGATTTAGTTTTGTTTAAAGCACTCTTCTAGGGATCTTTTATATGCCATATAATCATACGACATGGTCGCTGTTGATTTTCTGCAACTTGAAAATCCATAGACTTGGGCCGGGGTCAAACCCGCAACCTTGAGTACAGAAGGCCAGCAACAAACCAATCACGCCACCCAGCTGACTCAATTGTAATATTTATAGCATTATTTGAACTAATCTAGTTTTTTGAGGGGGTAAGGTAAGTGTAAACAAAATTTGTGCCTTAATTTAAAACAAAAAGTTGCACAGGGTTTATTAGGCATTTACAAAAACTAAATTTTCACATAATGTCAGTAGCCACCTTTTTGTGAATATCTTATTATCTTTCATCTTCTAAATCTGAATTTAAAAATTCAAGATTCATCTCCAGTTATTCATTCTACACAGTTATAATGTGACATTAATCCTTATAAAAATTTTATCATTCAGTTGAAAATCATATGTATTTTAAAGCCTTTGTAGATAAAAATTTTACCCATTGTGACAGTTTAAATCTAGTAGTCCAGTGCTTATAATCTATAGATAATGTCCCCAATAGGTTTAAGTTGGAAATATCATAAATACGGCCAATTTGCTAAAAAGTTTGGATGCTGTTGTTGGCAATGCTTCCTGTCTGACAGCATCAGATTGAGGCATATGAAATTCATTGCAGCAAAGGGTAGCATTAGCAGTAGCTTTGAGCACCATATAGGTGAAAGTAGGATTTGGCTCAGTTCCACCCCAGTTTTTAGGGAGAACAACACCCTGGAGGTGGTCAGGGGTCTCCTCCAACCTCACAAGAAGCTATTTAGAGTACCACCATGCCACAAAGACACTGTACATTTACAAACATCTACGCCTTCTCTGGGATTCAAACCCAGGTCCTACAGCACAACAATCAGTGTCACTAACCACTATTACTGGATGAGCAGTCACCATTGTTGTAAACAGTTATGGTAGTAGCTGTATTAAATGCCTTCTCATAAGAAAATTATTAAACAAAATAAATAATTTTAAGTTGCTACACCAATTTTTGTTCATTGAGAGTAGGTATGAATTATATTCTTCTACTGATTATTCTGTCTGGGATTAATTTGTTTCCATTCTGCATTCTAATTTGTTTCTCTATTTTCATGTTTAAGGTAAGAGAGTGGTTTTGGTTGCAAACTTGTGGCTATCATAGTTTCTGTTGAGTGATAGGCTCAAATCCTGGTGCCACTTAAGACCCTCTACATGGATCGTCTGATGTATATTAAATTTGTTGGGTCTGAAATGCATCATATTGGCATAATGTGTAAGCTTGTAGAATGGGCTGCTTGCTTGTAGGTTATCCTCATTACTCGATTGTGTTTATCGCCCAGTTATTGTTGCTTCTTATATAGTGCAACATTAATAATCACTATTCTCATGACTATTCACATTTTTTTTCATGCTTAACTGTTTTAATTTGTATTTTCTTTCTTAACTTCTTTCTAATAAATATTACTGTTTTTGCGACTTTGTTTCAAAAAATTACTGTAATGGGAATGTTAATCCTCCCCCCACATACACAAATATTACAATTTAAATTTTTATAAATTTTGTTTTACAGATTTTGAATGTGTTCTTACAAATTTGAGGTTAAAACGTGTGGATAAAAACAAATTCATGTTACCTAGTGAAGAGCGTCAACGAACTTTGAACATACTTCAAAGAGCACTTAATGTTGAAAATGGAATGGATATATCCCCATTACAAGTTACTACAGATGGAGGTAAATCTATATTCAGTTAAGTTTTTGTAAAATTCTGATTTTATTAAGAGTTTTAATCTTGAATTATTACTGCTAATATGCATAATTAGTCAGTAAGAATCTTTTTAAAACTCTTAATTTGTAAATAAATTTCATATTAATTATTTAAATTTTGAAGTAGTTAATAGTATTTTTAGAGCTGTTTATCTAACCTTTTGTTTGCTTTAAAGCATAATTCAAATAATTTACTTGTTTATTTTTAATAACGGAATGTGTGCATAGCAGAAATTGTATTTTATTGTATAATGATTTGTTGTTTTCTAGCACAAATTTAGTTTGTGTTACATTATAATTAAAATTATTTCATTGATAATTGCATTTTATATTTAAGTTGAAATTTTTTAATGCATAGAATTCATTAATAATTATTTTATTAGTTGATGTTTCAATTGTTGGAAAAGAGGATGAAGAAATCTTAAAGTTGCAACAAGAAAATCTGAAGAATGAGCAAAAAAATAAAATATCTCAACTGCGAAATAGGGCTGCTACTCGAGCTGCCAATAGAGGTCGCCCCAAAAGGCCTGAACCTGTAGCAAAAGTTACACGAGCCTCTGCATCTGGTACTTTTTAAAAATTTTTATTTAATTTTTACGTTTTGCTTGTAAATGAAATTTTGAGGTATTAAAAATCAAAATTTTTTTACCAGAATATTTAATTTTATTGAGATGTGAATTATCAAAAGAAGCATAAATAGAGAACAAAACTTACTGAATTTTAAGTATAATTCTTGATTGTTCCCATCCTGTATTTTGAGCCAGTTTTGCAACTTTAAAAAATATTTTAATTCTTATAATTGCAGGAGGGGGTATTATTTTTAAATTAATGTGCTTTTTATTTAATATTTTGACAAGTTTTTACAATTTAACAAATATAATTATTCTTATCATTTCAGAATACTTATAAATGATTTTCTTATTTTATAATGAATGCAATAATTGTTTGCGTATTTATGTATCACTCTGTCAACCATTTATATGTAACTCTGTCATGAATATTGGTGAAACCATTAGCGCCTATCACACGAATATCCATTAATTTTGTAGCCAAGAATCTCTCATATATTAAAAAGTCACACCGTTTGTGAAGAATTTGTATTTGGTGAAAATGGTCAATGATAAATATATATGTAAGGGCCAATTTTTATTGCATTTAATATCCTTTGCATAACTTTTAGTATAATTTGAATTCAAGCTAACCGAATAAAAAAAAATTTAGAATTCATCAATATTGTACTTTGTTTAAGCATAATGTATTTTTTAATGGAGGAATTATTTTTCTTTTATTAACTTCTCACTATGTTTATCTTATTCTCTTTTTATTGTAGCTGACATTAAAAGTAAAACTTTAGCTGCTAAGGTAAAACTTAGAGCTAGAGAGACTGTGAAAGTGAAATTGAAGAAAGAAGGTACATAAACTTATTTGTTATACTTGGGAAATTATCTTAGAAGTTTTCTAAGAAAAATTTAAAAATTCATTGCTTTTTCAAAATTTATGGAGGCTTATATTTTAATTCGGTTTTTATTATTCTAATGATTTCATTCTGTTACTTTCTTAATGGAATGTATGTATTGAAGTATGCTCTTTATAATTCCTATAGTCTTTACAGCAGTATAAAAAAAACTGAATTCAAGTTGTTTTATGTTCTTGGGTTTGGAATTAATAATTCAAAAAGTAATTAAATTGATGTGATGGAGGGAAATACCATTTTAAAAAGTGATTATTTTTTGGGTATATATAGCAAAGCTATCAATTTCTTTTCAATTCAAAAACTGAAGTGTAAATTGCTCATATCCCAGTAATTGTAATGATCTATCTCAAACAATCAATATATTTGAGTTTCTCAATTCTCATAGCTTTTATTTATTCACTTAGGTGGACGAATAATTGTATCAAATAAAGCTGGGAAGCCTGTGACAAAGCTAAAGAAAATTGCAGAAAGGCTTCATCCAAATCCTAAAGTTACAGTGTTTGAAAAAGATCCCACATTTGAAACTAAGTATAAATACAAAAGTATTTCAGCATTTTAAAAATGTATTCGTTTTTCTCAGGTTTAAATTTGTTTATCAGTGTGTGTTTTTAAATAGTGATTTATTCATTATGCATAATATATCTATAACTTGTTATATGCTCTATTATTTAATTATTCTAATTACTGCAATGTAAACTAATTGTGAATTTATTGATTTTTTTTTGTAGCATTCAAATTCCATATGTGTCATCATCAGCTCATAGTAAATTACTCATCCGTGCAATACTTCTAAAAGATATTGCTATGCTGCAATCTTTGATGAAGGATACACAAAAAATATGCTCTGTATGTTTTTTTTTTCTTTTCTTTTAAAGTTTTTTAAGTAATTTATGAAAACATTCAACATCAATAAAATGCTTGTACTTTTATTTTATGTAATAAACTTAATGCTTCAATCCCCTGTGTAATTCTATTTTAATATATTAATGATTTTCACACAATTGTTATCTTTCTTCTTGAATTTTAGTAAGTAGTATGGCTTTTGTGAAAGAAATAAAGTGTATTTTGAAACGTACCGTAAATAGCTATTAATATTTCAAAGCTTATTTTGAAATTCTTGTAATTAGATGCATATTATAGGAAATAAAAATTCCTTAGTAAAATTTTATAGTACTTTATTACTTTGTATGAATTGAAATTTATTTCGTAATTATATTTCTATTGTATAAGGTATATAATTAGTGATATGTCAAATAAATATTATTGTAATATACCGTATTTACTCAAATCTAAACTGCAACATTTTTCCAGTGTTGATGCCACTTAAAATCGGGTGTTGGCTTACAATTGAATGCAAAACATTTGTTGGATGGGGGAAATTGAGTTTCCAAAGCAAAATTGTAGTCTTCCATCTATTCTGGCCCCTTGCATCGATGACTTATTCCATTCCGCAGTTTATTTCCAATATTCAGTCTACCTTAAATATCGTTGCCTGCTCATTTAAAGGAAATTTTTTTGTATACACTTTCTTTGAATCTCCTAAAGATCAAAGATATCAGTAATTGCATCAAGACGAATTCAATATGACACAGGTATAAAAAATAGAGGTAGTTTTATACACACACACAAAACAACCAAAAGCGACCACTGAAAATTTGACATGGATGAAACAAATATATGTTGATGGCGTTAACGAATGATGTAATTTTTGCTTGTAAATATTTAACAATCTTTAATAACCCTTTTACATTCTTTTATTTATTCATTAAAGAAAAAAAAATGCTGTATGAAAAATGCATTGGATGGCACAGAAGACTGTGGGAAAATGGCGACGCCGGCATCACTTCCGTAGTCGGCTGTGACATTAGTAGTTGATATTATCAATAATTTTCAAAACATGATACTAATGGTTGGAGTAATTATTGGTTTATGTTTGTATTTGGAAGTTTTTAATACTGGTAAAATAAATTGACTATCAACTTCTTATTATTTCTCATTAAATTTTTTCTTAAAATCTCTTAAATATCAGGTATTTATAAACCTTTTACACATTTTTTTATGTTTTCTCAAAAACATGTTGAAAATTGGGAGTGCCGCTTAAAACGGATGACAACATTTTTTCATTAAGACATGTTGAAAATTTGAGGTGTGACTTAGAATTAAGAGTGGCTTAGATTCGAGTAAATGTGGTATTTGTGTGTTGAAATCAATAAGTATATTTGTGCGATTGAATAAATTTTTTTTTTTGTTTAGCTAAATACTTATAGAAGTGTAGATGTTCAACTCACACCATTAATGTATGCAGTGTTAAATGAGGATCACAAGGCAATCAGAGCCCTGTTAACTGTAAATAAAAGCAAATATGCTAATCCTCCTGAGACACTTCTAGAGTACCAAAGAACAGGAAGGTAAAGTTATAAGATATGGGCTTTTTTAAATTGTAAACACATAAACATATGGGCAATAAGCATTTGTTCACAGTTTGCAACTATATAAACTTTATTATAAATGTTAAAGTTGAGAGTTATTATTAGTTTTAATGTTCTATTTCAAAAATACTAAGAGTCCAAAGTTGATCCCAACCTACAGGTATGTTTACCTGAATATTCCTATTCAAAATTAGTACATAATTGTGCTTATATTATGTTACAGAAAAGGGAGAGAGGAATTTTTCACTTTAGTTATCTCCCAATTTAAAAATGGCATTTAAAAGAATTATAATTTTATTTTAATAGGTTTCTTGATGTATTATTTGCAATTGGACCTCTGTTGAATGTAATTATTTAACATCAAGTTTGCCATTCCATTGACTTTTTTCATATTTTTTATAATATGTGACAAATAGCACTCAAAAGAATTTAAAGTGTATAGTCCTCTTATTGGAAGATTTGCTTTTGATTCCTATAAATATTTTGTCTGGTGCAGCAGTTGCCAACCAGAAGTTTATGTACCATTGGTGGTCTTTGGAAATTTTTTAATGGTCCACAGAAAAGTTTGGACACTTATATTTTTATGAAGATTCAGTTAAAAAATGAGTAACAGAATGTATTATGGATTATACTTTTTTTAAAAGTTTTAGTTACTACTTTTTGCAAAATTCCTTTGAAGTTTTGTAACTTTTTAGCTACTTGTGCAGGTGTATTTAGTGAGAGGTGACAACTATTGTAAACACTTCAGTTTGTTGATATTGCTTTGCATTAAAGTTTTGTTCTTGCTCTTCATTTGTGCTTTGCAGTGTAAATACTTAAAAGTAGCTGCCAAATATAAAATTATACATTTAGAGGTCCATGCTGATCTAAAAGTTGGCGACCACTGATTTAGTGTCCTTAAAAAATTTGCATTGCGTTTTTACTTTTATATTAATGTACCATAAATTAAATTAAAAATTCAAAGACTGCACTAAAATTTAATTGAATCTTTTGAAAAGTATCTTAAATCTCTGCTAAAGTTATGCAACTAATGATTTTAGAACCATATTGTTGCAGTTCAATAAAGGAGCCATTACTAAAAAAATTATTGTTGATATACTTAATCACAAGAATACTTGTTTTAAAAAATCTTGATTATGAATGCCTTGTGATTTTGAAAAATCTTGCTTGAAAGTAAAGGTACTAAAGTTTTATCTTTTCTGTAGATATAACATGACAATGCTTGGCCATGCTGTAAAAGCAATAAATGTTTCTCGTGGGGGTAAAGAAGGAAACAATGCCTTTTTGAAAGTAAGTCTCATATTTTTTGCAGGAAAGTAATGTATTGTGATATATTACTTTTTCAGGATTTAAATTTTTTGTCATTTTCATATTTTCCTGATTTTTTTAAATGTGTTCAACATATTGAGGCATTTTAAGTTATAAACAGTATTCTTTAAAATTTTTACTCATGTAGTATAATATTTTGTGATTAACCCCCTTCCACTAAAAAGGGAAAAAAATGCTGTTTAAGGAGTTGGTACAAGAAATATATTTATCCAGTATAAACAGGCTAGCAAAATTAAATTGTCTAAAAAATTTCTCACTTTTTAAAATTTAAATGGTTTGTTTTTATTATCAAAGTAATACCCAAAGAGTTGTTTCAAAAAAGTTTCTTAAAACTTGTTTCTTTTGAATAATATTTTTAAATTGAAACTTCATAAATAAGGAAAGTAAAAACTTCTTTACAAAGTTGCAAATAGGAAAGGTGATAAAAGGTAATTATACTGACAAGTTATTCAGAAAAATGAAGAAATCATCAATTTATGAGAAATAGGATAGTCATATTTCATTTATACAGAAGGTGTATCTCTTTGTTGTATGTGCAGTGTATTGAACCTGCACTGATTATTAAATGGTTAAGAGTATATGGTAAAATTAAAATGTTGAAAAATCTTTTCCATCTTCATTTGACCTATGTTAAGTGGCCGCGGTAGCCGAGTGGTATAGGTATCGGACCGTGGCTTGCCTTGTCACGAGTTCGAGCCCAGTACCACTAAAGACCCGCCATGTACGGCAGCGATGCACGTTAAATCTGCCGAGAGCTGAAACGTCCTCCTGTTGGTGTGGTAGTTAGGAGAGGGGGGAGCCAGCTCAGGTGTTGTCCACGTCACTTGACCGTGGTTCAAAATTACGTGGTCCGTCGCCAATAGCCCTCGTGTAGCTGAACAGTGCGACGTTAATATTAAATCAATCAATCATTGACCTATGTTAACTTGTAATCATCCACACTTATTGAATGACCATAAAGACAGAGTAAATAACTACATTGGTGTAGGAACTATTGGTAAAAAAAAGTACCCAGAACTTGTAAACAATACTTATGTATATATGTAGATTGAATTTATGTGCTTTATGTACAATTTTGTAACTTTGAATAAAAACAGACATATATTAAGAAATACGAATTCAACTAAACACATGTTAGTCGAAGTAAAACTGTTTTACGAGCCGAGAAAACCCTGTAAATTGGAGTTTCATCTTTGAAAATGTTATGCCTGTATTGCTTATAGATTTCAACTAGCTTATATAATTTGATTGATGTAATAAAGTTAAAGTAAATTTTCTTTTTCAATCATATTGTTGTTCATTTATAGGATATAGATTTTTGTGTTGGAACTTATCCTTCAGTAAATCAATCTGTTTTTAAAGAAGCTTTGAAAGCTGGTATTTCAATGGACACGATTAATCTCCTCATGTCTGATGAAAAAGAAGATCCCCGGTATTCATATAGAGTAAGCTTTTATTTATATATAATTAATTTTGAATTAAATAATCATTTATTATTGATATGTTTCTGTTTACTATGTCATTAAATGCAGTAATCTCTGACTATTATTGAATCATAGCTTAATCCTGAATATTCTTGAAATGTTTTGGTTTTACTGTTTTTCGGTTGAGTGAATGTGGCTTTATATATATATATAAATATATATAATTTTAAATAATTACTTTTCTCATTGCCTTTGTTTGCTTAGAATAATCAGAAATTAACTTAATCTTTTAAATTATAAAACATAGTGCAGTTTTTCATTTTGTAATTAATAATATTATATTTGCATTAAGTTCTTCAAATTTTATGAAATCTTTTCATGTGTCTTCTTTAATTCATTGCAATTTTAAAAAAATCGGATGTCTTAAACATGGTTTTGTATTGGTTAATTTTCCTTTTTTAAAAAAAGAGATTATGCATTTTACACTACATTTGCAGAATTTCAAATTTTATTAACTTAAAAGAATTACTTTGCAGCATGTCATCTGGATAGTTTAAAATTTGAATATATTCTTGCATATTTAATTTTAATGTTCTGAATTTTTTTTAAAAAAAATAGAGAGTAGAAATTTTGGGGAGTATACATGTTGCAATAAGAAATGGTCATCACAAGCTAGCTGGCCAATTAGTGAGTGAAGCTGTGGACAAAGGTGGTTATGGATTTAACAATCTTCATAAAGAAGTAAGTTGGATAAATATTTGGAATTGCATGGGATACAACTGATTGTATATGTATTTAAACTAAACAATTCTCTTTTAGGTACTGGTAAATGATAGGCAGCCTTTGTCAGCTTTCAAATCTGTATCAGTTATTAAAAAAGCACTATGCAATGCACGGGTATGTATATATATAATTCAATGAAATTTCTTTTTAATGTATATATATGCATGTTAAAGAATTTTGAAAAAAAGAATGAAGTTGGTAAAATGACTTCATAGAATTGTTTGTAATAGTCTATAGCATGAAAAAATTTTTAAAAATTAACAGTTACATGAAATAGGGATGTATATTTGTGGATTCACGAGGGATACCTATAAATTTATGCCTTGTCTTTTTCTTTCCTATTCAAATATGTCTAATTTTTTGTTACCTTCCTTGTTAGTTTCATTTTTTACATTTTAATTAATTTTTTTTTTTGTCATTTTAGATTACACCATTACATTGTGCTGCTATCAATCCAAATCCTCAATATTTGACAGCTTTATTAACTTCAAGTCCTGAATATAATATACCCGATGAGAATGGCTGGCGTCCCATACATTATGCCTCTGTCTGTAAAAGCACAGGTCCTTTAGAGCTGTTGATATCTAGGTAAGTAATAAATATGTGTGTTCAGAAGGAAATAAAAAATGATCATGCATATCTCTAATTTACGTATATCTGATTTATGTAGAAGCATTTCCCTAGAAGAACCTGAATCTGAAGGAAATGCAGCATTGCAAATTGCTGCTCTTGTGGGTCGGGCTCATAATGTTGATTTGATCTTGCGACATTTAATAGCATCAGGTAAATTAAAGTTTTTGCATTTGTTTCTTTTTTAAACTTCAAAATGCTTTGAAGTTTATTTTTTCATGGTTATGGAAATTCTATTTAAATTTCCCATGGAATAAACTATTTTTCAAATTGTTTAAGTGTAGGGTCTCATTGATTTTCCAATGAGTTTCATATTAACTGCAGATCATCTGTCAGTTATGTGTTTTTCATCTTTATTTTCTTTCAAAACTGTTTATAAAAGTCACGAATAAAACACAAAAATTCTATCTTTTTAAATAACGGTTGTTCATAATGTTAAAAATATACTCAGTACTCCTGGACATAATTGTAAGACAACATATAATTTTATCTTAAAGTGAAATAAATGAAGGAAAGTTAACTGTGTATTATTGTAAAATATCAAAATGATATTAAGAGCTGTTGATAACACAAGCTTTCATTGTTATAATAAACAGATTTTCATAGAACTGTACAAAGAAAACCAAAAATAATGGGAACAGAATTATTAGGCAGTAAGCTAGCTTTATGTTGGAAACTAATGTGCACATATCATTTAAATTTTATAGAGCCACTTTGGCGTTAAAAAGTCTCAAAAATCTGATCTGGCATGGTTTCAAATTCAACAATATGTCACAAGATATATCTTACCAAGCTTTGAGAATTGCATTCTTTAATTTTCAACGTATGAAAATTGTTTTCTATTATGATAAACTGCTCAACCCGTGTTTTTTTATTGCCAGTCTTATGAGCTTCGAAGGCTGTGACAGAAAAACAGTATTCTGTTGCAAGAACCATGATTGTGTCAGCTGTGATGCATGGCTTGTAGCATTTTCCTACTGAAAAGTTTCAATGTCTCATTGAGCAAAAACTCTTCACTGTGTGTGACTGGGCACCCACCCATTTACTAGTTCATTTGAAATTGTTCTGAAACTATAAGTAATGAATATCATCTTACTGACCAGATTAATTTTTCTTTTTTCATCTGAAAAAGTAGACTGTACCATTTACAGATCTAAACTGTGGGTTGTTGATCAAAACTCAAATGCTTCTTTTTGAGTTTCTGAAGAAGGAGGGAGAGATTCTTCAATTTCAAATGTTTTGTATGGGAATCTTTATTCTATACTCGAGATATTTTTTGCCTTAAACAAGCTAGCTTCATTGCTGTTGACATCTTATAAATGTTTGAAGAAAACACGTGTTTTGTTCTTGATGGCAATGTTTGAAGAAAACATGTGTTTTGTTCTTGATGGCAAACACCGAGAAAGACTTGTTCTTTTTTTCTCAGAATTGTTGACACCTCTCTGTGAATCATTTGAAAAAACACATTCAGTGTGTCCAATTAGTTTCGAAATGCAATTAGCTGAAGCACTGGCCCCATAAATTTGCCAAATTTTGTGAATTTCATTTTTTTTTTTCAACTCTGTTCCACTAGTGTTTTGCAAATGCTTCTGTAGCTTTGAATCTGGTCAGTAGTTTTATCAAGATGTGACATTGTGAATATGTATGCACTTATTTGTTCTCATACTTGCCAATTCCAAACGACATCTATCTTTATTTATGTTTTATTGTTATTTGTTACATCTGTCTTTTATTTATGTTAAATTCTAAAATTTCAAGTTAATCATTAGCGACCATCTATTAATCACTCCAATGATAAAAATAGCTGATTGAATTTGTATACGAAATTGTATTTGGTTGCATCAATACTTTCTATTTTTTATGTTGTCTTCTGATTATGTCCAGGAATGGATTGTATACTCTGCATTAATTTTGGTAATTCTTTGATTCTAGCATTGTAATCATTTTCCTTTATTATTTGTTTTTTGGTCATAAGTCAAGCAAAATGCTTGTTAAATGTGTGGATATTCAACATCTTAATATTATTTTTGGTTACTAAAAATCATTTTTCTTACAATTTTTGTGTTGCACTTATATTTGTTCAATTTTTTAGTTTGTACTGTAATTGCTAACCGCTATTATTTAGTACAGCTATTCCTTTTTTTAAATGTAACTGCTAATATTGAACTATATACAGGATTTGAACTAGGAATATACAGGAACCTTAAAACTAGGCTGAGTAATAAAGTGACACATTGCTTATGCTTTCTGAAATCCTATTTTAACCCTTTCACAGTGAGTTTTTTTTACAACAGAACAATTTTGGTTACATAAACTATACGTAGGGCCACACTATAATGCTAAAACTAAGACGTTATATTTTTAGGAAAATTTTAAACACTGATTTAGGACCGGGGCATATATGTCCCATCAGTCCTGACCACTGGGACTTATGTGTCCCGGTAGTCTTCAATGAGTAATTTTGTAAAGAAATAACCAATGATATTCTAGTCATAAAAATTTAATTAAGAATGATATGGTTTAAAACAATGAATGTACAATGGGACATTACACATCGTGCACATTATTTTAGTGCGTGATTCCTTCTTTTGTTGTGCACATTTGCGCACCGCCGTCGTGTTTTTGTTGTTACTGGCAGATGGTCACCAACATTGAGTAAGCTCCATGATGTTTTGGATGGGCGTCCAGTTCATCTACGGCGTTGATACTGTGGATTGAGCTTTCCGGACGACATCAAGGCTTCTGCAGGAGGTACAATGAAATCAAGAAGTGGGGTTTATCGATGTTTGAGTTCGCAGTACAGTACGCAATCCATGAGTTGAGGACTGCACTCATCAATAGGCGAAAAAATACTTTTTTCCACCACTTGCAAGATTTTCGATCTAATTCATAGACATTTGCCATTTGGTCTGCAAGGTCTACACCTCTCATGATTTTGTTGTAGAATTCAATTGCCACAGGACATTCAAATTCTTCTTTGCTTCCATCTTTCATGGTGCGATTTACTTTTGCGTATTTAGCTTCGTGGTAATTACTTAGCATCATCACTTCCTTTGAATCAAGCCACCTCGCACACATTGTTCCATTTTTAGTTACGAGAAACTCAGCCTCACCCCTTTTGCTTAGTTTTGTTCCAAAATTAGGAACATCTTTGCGTGTCTTGATGCATGTACCAACCGCAGGAAATTTCAGGGTTTCCATCAGGTGCACACTCGTAAAAAATCAGTCAAACGCAAGCATAACGTCTTTTCCTCGAATTGTCTCCGTTAGTTTTGATACCGATTCTCTGAGTGTGCCTTGAACTCCACCCATTTCTTTTCCGGAATAAATGTTCATGTCATATACATATCCTGTTTTTGAATCACATCGCTGCCAAATTTTTAACCCTCTTTTCACAGGTTTCATCGGCATATATTGTTTGAGGGATGAACGTCCCTTGAATTTAGCCATTGATTCATCAATAGATTGATATGAGCTTTCACTTCGGCATTGTTTGAAGGTTTGTTTCAGGCATGAAACAACCTCGTCAATGTAATATGTTTTACTTGCATTTTCTGGTTCAGTAAAATATAGTTTCGACAGCAACGTTTTACATCTGTCTCTTGAAATAGCATTTTTTATTGCTATGTTTCCCAAAGAAGGATTAGATGACCAATAATGAGAGAATTTTGGCACCTTATTGTAAGACATGACAAGCATGCATCCTAAGACAAGCATAATTTCAGAGGGGTCTGTAGGGTGAATTGTTTGTCCTAACTTTTTGAGTTGTTGGTTTGTGCATTGAGAGATCCAAATCATAAGACTCTTTGGAAATAACTTGAGAAACACGTCCAATTTGGTAGCTGAACAATTTAAATTGAATAACAAACTAAGCGATGATTCTGCTGGAATTGTCATTCGAGGTGGAAAAGTTGAATCTGCATGAAACCATAAGATTGGTCTGCAGCCTGAAGCATTAGCTGATGGCATCTCATCAACTGATGAAAGTTTTGCCGTATCAGTATCACTGTTCTTTTCATTTTGGGGGATGGTGTCATGATCGATATCCATTTCACACTCGTCTGAATCGGATGAGTACTGCAAATTGTGGGCTGGATCCTGAAAGTCGGGATCATCTATTTCATCATCAAAATGAATATATTCGTCATCTGACTCTTCTAAAAAATTTTTCATTTCTTCATTAGTAAGTCACCGGTGTCGAGTCATTTTAAATTGAATTAATGTGTGCCTAAATTAAAAATAATAAGCAACTTTTTCAAAAGTAGCCGAAAAATATAATATCAAGAGAAATGATCACATAAGACTGTTGGGACAATGTGTTCCCACTATCCAAGACGAGAGGGACACATATGTCCCGATAATAAAAACGGAAGTAAAACTTTGCCACTTACCAATTTATTAGAGGTGATCCACTTCGGGAGTAACTTATCTGGCCTTAGACTTATGGATCAATCAAAATTTAATCGAAAATAAGCGGTATTTTCCAAAACTAAACTATTTACTTTCGTACAGTATGGAATGAGCTTCAATAACACTTCAAAAACACGGGAATTGCACTATGTACGGTTGCGCCATCTATGTTCTGTGAATGTAAATACTTTCAAAAATATTGGCAGGACTGGTGGGAAAGTCTCCAATTAGACAGAAAAGCGTTTCTGTCCCAAAAGAATTTTTTGAAATTTGCTTGAGACGTATGTGTCCCGTTAGGCGCGAAAGGGTTAAAAATGAATAATTAATTTATTATATATTTGTATTTTTTAGCTCTATATAAATAAGTATTAATTTTGAAATTTATATGTATCCTTATTTTATATAATTATTATTGATTTTGTTTAAAAATAACTTGTTTTTTTAATTTTTTTGAAATTTTGTTGTATTTCTGGAAGTGACAATTACATTCCCGGGAATGGAAAAACCTGATAAATTAGAAACCCTATCGCTAACCCCTTCCCCATCTAAAAATATTATACTTAAAATGTTTCACTTTTTACTGAAATTGTAATTTTAAAATTATTTATGTGTTTTTACGATTCAGTATTGTCCTAATAGTTATAATTAAAATTTATTCTTTGTTTTTTGGAAAAACTTGTAACTGATACTGGTATTACAATTTTTTTTTATTTCAGAACATAACAAGAAAGAAACAGCTATTACAGTATCATTGCAAGATAAACAGTGTGTCAATGCAATTGATAAGGGAAATAAAAAGTCATATACAGCTCTTCATATTGCATGTCAGGAAGGCCATACTGTAAGTCGAGATTAGGTGGTTATGAAATGAACTTAATCTTAATTCATACATTATTAATTATAAAAAAAATTTTCTAAGTAACAAATTTAAATAGTTGCATTATTTATTGATACTTATGATGCCAACAGCTTATTACAAAAGATTAACTTCATACCAGTGATTAACTACCGACTATTTTACAAGGTATGACAGCCTATTCAATACCATCTTAAAAGTAATTGTTGTATGTTTTCTGGTACTAGCAAAATTTTGTTTAAATTCATCAAGATGGCATAGGGCAATGCATTCATTCCTTCATGCACATTTTTAATTTTTGTTTCATGATTGTAGTTGTGGCCGCAGTAGCCTAGTGGTCAAGGTGGCTGGCGGGTCACGAGTTTGATTATATCACATAAAGTTTCTATTAAAGAAGCTGATTTTAGATATTTAAAGATTTTAATGTTCTTGTTAGGGTTAGCATGACTTTGTTTTTATGCCAATAGATTGTGCTTATATTTTTGGTTATCAGTATTCTTTTTCATTATGTAAACTAACTCTAGTTCTTGTCGCCTAGTGTGTAGGTTGTATTTTATCTCTAATAATTTTGCGCAAATAATAAAATTAATTTTGCATGTATTCTCTTTTCAAAGACAAAAATTACACTTGATACTAACAGACAAAATATAAAAAAAATAAATAAAACAGTTCTTATATTTTTTTTTGTTTTATGTATTTCAACTTGAAAATAAATGAAAATACAGTTGTGAAATTAATAGCGTGAAACGTTAATAGTCTTAAAACATTAAAAACAGCATCCATGTTCGACAGTAACTGATTGACCCGTGGCGGTGTGAAGGCAACTCTGTTCATTCAGAATATCTGTGAATTGGAAAGATTGCTACATACTCGAAATCGTTTGGTGTGAAGGGAGCCTAAGCCTCCTTCCATTGGTGTGGTAGTTATCGGGGGAGCAGCTCAGGTATCGTCCTCCTCACTTGACCATTGCTTTAAAATTATGAGGTTGGTCTCCAAAAGCCCTCAAGTAGCTAAATAGTGCAAGATTAATATTCACTCATTCATCATTGTAGTTAGTTTCCCTATCTTTAAAATGTCATTTTCAATTAATAAAGTGCAGAATGTTATGAAAAATCTCCATACTATGTAATTTAATCAAAGAAATTGTATGCATAAATATTTATTATTTCTGCAGGATGTTGTGAGAGTATTGATTAGGCATAAGGCCAATGTGGATAAAATGACAAATGCACAACATGATAAACTCACTCCTTTGATGTTTGCTTCTCAAAAAGGACATTTAGAAGTTGTAAAACTATTGATTGAACATAATGCTCAAGTTGAAATGAAAGGTAAATATAAGATATTTTTTATTTAAATGCTTTGATCAACAGAAAAGATTCTGTTTTATTATTTTTTCTTGTTTTGTTCACAGACAAAAAGCAGAGGACTGCGCTTACTCATGCTGTAATTAATGGTCATGCTCATGTAACATCTTACCTTTTACGCCTTGGTGCCAATCCAAATTCAACTGATTCTTCTGGCAATACTCTTGTTCATTATGCTGCAGCCTATGGGTGGTATTTTTGTTTGAAACTACTTATTGAAGCTGGAGCCAGTCTGAATCTTCCAAATGATTGGAAAGTAAGTTATGTCAAACTTATTTTAATATAATTAGTTTCACTCTCAGTAATCGTTCAATTTTGTTACTTTAACTTTTTCTTATATTTTTATTGCTTCTATGCTAAAAAAACCTTGACAGTTCCATTCAGAGAATTGTATAGTATCACACAAACACACACATATGTATGTATACTAAATTACATATACAGTCGGATCTCTATTTAACAAAGTTTTTAAATTCTGAAAAATAGTTTGTTATATGGAAAATTCATTATATAGAGGTTCATCTTTCGATATACTTTATAAACCACATAAAAAATTTTAAGTCATAAACACTGTAGATTAAAAAAAAGTAATTATTCACTCCTTTTAGTAAATTAATATCTATTTATTTTATATATCTTACTCATTAAAAAGAACGAAAAACTGCAAGGGAAACTAGAAAATAATTTTATATTAAAATTAATGAATTTTAAGGACAATTTCTAATTTAAGGCATACAAACAATTTTAAACATACATTATTTTCTAACTAGAAATTGATGTTTGACTTTTCAAGGACACTGGAACACGAGACAATTCCAATGAAGGTGAAAGGTGGTATAGAAGATGGTTCTAGCAAACTGGACAATGAAAATTAAAGGTTGCCACTAGAATTCTATTGCTCTCGACAAGTTAGGCACCAAAGTGCAAGATTTATGACCAACATAAAATTTGTTAAAAGAGAATAACTTGAAATGTCCAGAAATACTTTAAAAATAGGGAGAAAGAAAAATGAATTACAAGAGAAAAGTTTGTTATATAGAAAATGGAGTTTGCTAATGGGAGGGTATTTTACAAAGAAAATCGTGAAATGTTCTTTGTTCCTGGAAAAAGTTTGCTATAAAGAAAATTCGCAATATAGAGGTTCGTAATATGAAGAGGTTTGACTGTATAAGTGATTTTCTAAAGTCGTAACTTAACAAGAATGTTTTTTATTTGCAGTGTATCTTGAAAGACAAAGGCACAGAAAGTTAGAGTTTCTAGAGTTAAAATACTTTGTTTTTTCTTCATTTCAATACGAAAATGAATTTGCATGATTGCAGTACTGTTTCATAATGAATTAAAAAGAAGCATTCACTAAGCTTAGGGGTGAACAGTTTTTTTTTTAATCGCTTCTCTCTCTCTTTTTGTTTTGTTATTATCAAGAGTTAAGTAAATTATGTTGATGGAACTTTTCAACTTTGTGTACATTTTTTTGAGGTAGTGTGTATCAATCAATGCATTTTCCTTGATTTATAAAAAAATTTTATTTTAAATGCATTGGGATGTTACTTTTTTCTTCTCAAACTTTTTTTTTCCTTCTTTTAAAAATGATTTTCATATTTTGTTTATTACTGCAGAATAAGATTTAAAACTATTTACTTATTACTATTATTATTACCACTTTTCCTTCCTAGTGTAATGAAATGCATATTCTCTTCCTAATATAATGAAATGCTATATATTTTCCTCCAAGTATGATGACATGTTTTATGCTCTTATTATCATAGATCACTCCTCTTAGTTTGGCTTTCATGAAGGGCCACATGGGCCTTGTTGATTTCCTTGTAGAGCAACCTGGTATTGACATAAATGTAGATGTAAATAATGAAAGTGGTAAGTAAATAAAATTCTTTTAATAGATAGTTCCTGTTGCAAAAAAAAAAGCCTGTTTAAATTCTTTGTATAATTATTACTATGGAGTCTTTCTTAACACCAACAGGTATGACATTAGTAATGCAAGCTTTGAGATCAAATATCAATCATTCAATGTTGGAGAGGATTCACTTTTTAGTTGTCAAACAAAAGTCTGATTGTACTAAAGTGGATTTTATGGGGAATAATGCTGTAAGTTTAATTACTGTTTGGTTACTTATTGTAATGAAATTCATTGTATATTTATGTCTGTATGTAATATTGTATTTTGTTTTCATTTCAGTTCCATCATTTGGTCTTGGCAGAAGTTTCTGTTGTCCATTATGAGACAAAGGTTGGTAAATTTTTTAGAGTTAAGAAATTTAAATTTGCTTTTGCTGTGGCTGTCTGTGCGTCTCTTATTTTACATGTGATCTGTTTTAGCTTTAAATAAAATTTTTTGAAAGGTTCAGTAAATTTTTTTTATTCTTGTAGGTACTCAGAATTTTTTTATGAAAGAATTTGAAGATTTGTTTTCTCTGTAATTAGAAAAGAAACATTAATAATTTGTTTTAATAGTGCTCTAAAAATTTTATGTATTGAAATATTTTACTGTTTTAAACCTCTTTTTAACATTTGTTTTTATTTACTGTGAAATTTACTAATTAAAATATAACATTAATATTAATTGCCAAGGAAGGGATAAAAATGAGATTATTTTTAATGGTGTAATTTAGGTACAAGGTTTCAAAGACATTCTGAAATTAGAGTTGTTAATGTTTTGAAGTATTTTATATGGGTCTTAAAAATTTTTAAATTGTGTAATAAAAACATAATTCTTGAAATAACTTTCTTTTTACGTATTTTTAAAATCAAAATAATAAAGAAGTGTTATTTTGTTTGTCATGAAGTATATTGTGTGAACTATTTCTATCAGAAATAGAATTTTTTATAAGTTATTTATAAAATACCTTTTCTTACTAAAGAAGGGGGTGTAAACTCATGAAATTGAAGGGGGATCACTTTCTCATTAATTGCATCCTCAAAAAGTTATAAATTAAGTGTGATTTAAGAAAAAAAATTGTTAGGTGTCATATTCATTATGTTCTATTTGTACATGATATACTTCAGTTAATTATTTATTTAAGTAATTTTTAAATAGTAAAATAAACTTGATATTGTTTAGCAATAGCACTCACTCCTACAATTTTCTCAAAGCTGTGATTTGAATGTTTTGAAACAAATTCCCAACCCATACTCTAAAACTGGGCATGCAGTTTTTAAAAATTTTATTTTTGCTAAACTCAGTCAAGTATAGCTATATAGGAAAAAGATTTTCATACATTTGGCTTTTTACCTGCTGGATTTCATAGATTTATGTTAAAAAAATGAACTTGGGTTTAAAAAAAAACACTGACACACATGCTGATCAGTATAAAAATTAAAATTATGTGCTCAACTCAAAAGCCCAAGATCCACAAGATGTTCGTGAATGGAGAAGAAATATTGTGCAATCAAACGTAGAGAGAAATTAAGGTGGCAAAGCATGATTCCTTTGATAAATTAATTAGTGGTATCTATTACAGAAAAGATAGGGGGAGAGTTGTTTTTTAAATTTATTAATAAAATAAAAGGTGACCTCCCAAGAAAGGCTCTTTAGCCTATGAATTTTAATGGAAAGGTTTTCATTATATATATATATATATATATATATATATATATATATATATATATATATATATATATATATATATATATATATATATGACAGATATTTGAAATGCTTTGTTAAATGTTATTGTAATAATCAAAGATTTGATCTCCGGAGAAGACAGAGGTTTATGAGAAAAAATATTAATAGGAAACATGGGGCAGTTTGCAATATCCTGGATATTTTCGTCAAAAATTTTGATTTACTTGAGTTGCAAGAGACAATTAACTGTCTAAAGAATGGTAAGAGCTCTGGCCCTGATAACATCCATCCAGAATTTGTAAAACATTTTGGTAATATCTTTCTGGCTTTCCTTGATATCTTAAACTTAAGTTGGGACACTGTGTGTCCAATAAAGCTTTTTGGAAAAAAGCATTCATTATTCCAATTTTGAAAAAATACAAACCACCAGATTCTATGGGAAGTTATTGCCCTATTGCATTAACAAGTGTTCTTTCAGAGGTCATGGAAAGAATAATTGGGTCTCATCTTCATTGGTTTCTGGAAAATGGGGATTGCATTTCTCCTGGGTAGCCTATGACCGTTGAACATTTGGTCGGGTGCCTTGCATTAATCAGTCTTAATTCAGTTGTCGAAAAATATTGGAGAGCATGCACACTAATGACATAAGTGCTATTTTAGTGTGGAGCATTTGTAAAATAAAAAATTAAAAAAATTATGTGCTTCACAATTATTAATTTTATGTGTGTGGGATGCTCATAGAATGTTGAAACTGGAGGATCAGGGATTGTTAAAAAAATGTTATAAATTTTTGGCCCAGTCGTAATAGGCATGCATATATACTTTTCAGTTGTATTTTTCTCTTATTTCTGTTATTAACAGTCTCCGTCAAAAAATTGTTTATAAGTTCTCTCTACAAAGTTTTTAAAATCTCAACAAGGAATATATCTCATATTTATTAAATCTGTGGTAGAGGAATAATCATTGTCAGGAGCTTTGGGCTGACATTGTATTCAATAAATCCTCGTGCCATTAAAGACCTATCGTTTAATGGGTCTGATGCATTTTAAATCTTTTAAGGCTCACTTTGACATGACGTGGAAGTGTACTCAAGTTGTCATCCTCGTCACTTAACCTCCATTCAAAATTTTGTAGTCCATCCTTAGACCTTGATGTTGGTACAAAAAGTGCAACTTTAATTATAATGATAAATTGGTTAACCAATATTCAATTATAAATCAACTTCTGCTAGTTATATGCCCTCTGCGACATAATGTATAGTATTCACTTTAAGCTAATTTAACCTTAATAACTTAAACCAAGTTGAGTCCATTCTTCTCTTGGGAAGAGGATTTAAAGTTCACTCTTTTGTATGTATTGCAAATTCGGAACTCCTTACCTTTTCCAGAAGAAACTTTTTACAGTTAATCAATTCCAATAAAAATTTATATATATAAGTCAACATACATATTTAATATAGTAATGTAAATTTTGTAAAGAGATATTATATCAAATGCTTTTTTACTACATGAAAACTTAAATGCATTTGAAAGTTATGTATATGAATTGCAAATTGTTAACTGTGCTATTTGTGTACTTACCAGTTTGTCCATTCCTTCCTTACTCTTTTGATGCAGCCATTTCTCCTTTTTTATTGTGTATTTCCTCTATACTTTTTAGTGGAATTTTCCCTCAATATACCTGTAGAGACATTAAAATATGTGTACTTTAGTAAAGAGTTACTCTTTAAATTTAACCTGTTTTCTGAGAATGAAATTATAATTGTGGAATCTATTGTATTTTAGATTTAGTAATTTGCTTGTGATTGGTCTTTGGAACCATATGTATAAAGGAAATTTATATTCTGTGTGAATAAAAACTGTTTAGAGCAATTTAAGAAAGCCACAGCAAAACATTTTTTGTAAAGGTTGTTTGATTGAAATGCAACTGGTATTTAGAAATTTACTTTATTCATTGGAAACAAATTTACTGCATCACAGTGACTCCATACTGGCAACAGACTGAATAAAAATCGCTCCATTGCTTGCAGCTACCTATATCTTTTGCAAAAAAGACTGCTGGATTAAAACTTTTTGTGGCCTTTTTGTAAAAATGCGGTAATTGTAAGCATTGTTATATGAAATATGAGATGACTCATAACAACCAGGATCTTATCGCGATAAGATAATGTGTTATGATCAGCAAGCCTTGAGTTTTGCATCCTGATTCAACCAAACAACTTGAAAAATAACACAGACTGCTGCTTCTTAAATAAAACTACTCCTCAAGTTATGGTTAAGAGATCTGAATACCATCCTTCCTCACAACTGATGATGGCATTCTGAGAAAAAAGGTTCT
The DNA here is from genome assembly GCA_019973935.1 of Trichonephila clavipes. NCBI lineage: Eukaryota > Metazoa > Arthropoda > Arachnida > Araneae > Nephilidae > Trichonephila > Trichonephila clavipes. The sequence goes on along the minus strand of BMAU01018040.1, from coordinate 51,561 downwards.
ATGCAAGTGTTTGTGAACAATTAATAAAGAATTTTTCTCGATAAAAACTTCCACTATATCTATTTTGAATTATGTAATTCAAAATATTTTTTTCTACAGTAAAGTTAATATTGTGTAATGTGTAGTGTGAGGCTTTTAAATTCCAGTTAGTATTTCTATTGAACAACCCATTTAACTTTATTATAATATACATATTTATATATATTGAATTGTGTTTGTTTAATTTGTTCAGTAAAACATCTCCTTTGTATTCTTATAAGTGATGTCTTTTGTACTGCTTTTCATTGATATTGTTTTACTGAACCTTTCAAAAGCAAATATATCATTAGAGTCATAAATCATCGCACATTCATATTCATTGAAATAAATTTTCCCCACCCTCCTTCGCAATGCACTGCCTTCATCCATTTCCCCCTGCATATCTCTCTCACTCGTGAACCCACCTAAGATGGAATCTGCTGAAGAAAGGAGCGACTCCGACTCAGACAGTGATGATTCAGAAGCAGTGACCAGGATAAAAGAGAAGTCGGAAGAGAAAGAGTTGTTTAAGGAAGAAGTAGGTGTTACATTTTTAAAACAATATGTATAATCCTCCTTCATTTCATTATCATTTCATAGTTGTTGTTGTTTTTTTTTTTAATGCTTTGTGTTATTATTTTTTAAAACCTTTTTTGTGTGGCTCTGGTGTGATTGTCTACTGCTTTTGCCTTGCTTGCTTTGTAATGATTTGTGAGTATGTATTAAAGCCATTTGTTTATGTCTTTGCATGTATTTGTGACACTTAAAGCATGATAAGTGTTTTATGTGTATTACATTTGAATATGTGTGTGTTGTATATGAAATTATTCCTTCTGTGTGTTTTTGGTTAAATATGGACAGCACTGTATATGAAACATAAGTTTAAAAAACAAACTAACCAAGAAATATTAAGTAATTGTTATTCAATATCTTGAAAATAAAATGTCACCCTTTTTTATATTTTTAATATCTGAATCTGGCTTCTTTCCACATTCTGATAGATTTTAATGTAACAAATTAATTAATGCCATCGTTGCTGTTTTAAAAGTATTGTATTAATTTCTTTAAAAAAAATCATATTGGATTCAAATTATCATAAATATTTTTAAACACATCTAAAAATGATGGAAATTATTGTAGCATTAAAACTTTAAAATCTATTTTTTCAAAGTTATATTAAACCTTTTATGCATGTGAATAGAATGTCAAATTGTTTCTTAAAAGTTTTAAATGAAGAAGGTAAAATGTTTTAAACATCTTGGAAATTAAAAATTTGGTTAATATCTAAATCTTTATTTTTGTAAAATAGAATTTTAATGTGGTATTTTAATCACTTCATTTAATTTAATTGTTTTTAATCCTGAATTTAACCAAAATTTTAAGAAAATTTTATTTTAGGCCACACTAAAAAGTATACCATCTTGTATGGCTTATAAAAAAAATACGCTTTGGCATTAAAATCAGCTTGTAGTTTATACATTGGTTAAGGTTTATTCAATTATAACATTAAGGGATCTTCGCATTTTTTTAAGTTTGGAAGCAAAAATAACAATTAATCATTAAAAATTGAATTGTGTTTTTCAATTCATCTCGACCCTTTTGTTCAGGTGCACTTACTGAATAATTTGCATGTTAAATGATATCCAGTGAGATCCTTTATGTTTTGCTGGGCGTATAAAAAAAATTATGCACTTTTGTTTCTCACGCATGCTATTTTATAAATTATGCTCTTTTTAAAATATGCACTTATATAAATGTTGATAAGTTATATGCATTGGTTGGCATAGCTTTCCCTCATATTTTGAAATTTGCTTCACTAGGAAAATATATTACTGCTTAAACTTCATTATATTTCTAAGTGTTTGAAAGTTTTTGTTTTGGTTTTGAAATTTAATTTTAACTGCTTTTTAAATATTTTCCCCCAAAGCATGCAACATATATGTATTTTAGCTATGTGTATTTTTATTCTACAAGATAGAAATATTCTGATTTTATTTGTGTATTGTTTGCTTAATGAAAGAAAAAAAGAAGAGTTATTCCAAAGTTTATCTGTGTTTTCTTTTTTACTGCACTGTTAATGATACAATGAAGAAATTTATTATTTTAACTTTGTTGATATAACTTGTTGTTTTTTAATTATAACTTTTAAAAAATATTCTGTGCCCTTAATATTTTTTAACTTTAAAATATCTAATTATAAAAAAAAGTAAATTTTTACACAAAGGAGCTACTGAAAAACAATTTCTCAAAATTGCTCACATTTTTTTAGTTGCATAATATTCTTTTTTCTTACTTATACTGAAAAAATTGCCTTAAAATCTGCTTTGATGTTTCTGTTATTTGTCTAAAATATTTTTTTTAATTCCTATTCCAACACATTTTTTCCCCTTTCTAATTTTAATTTTAACATGTAAATCAACTTAGTATTCTATAAGAAGCAAATATACAAGTGATTTCAATACAACTTTTATGATTGGTGAATGTTGGGTAAGGTATGAAGGTAATTACAAAATTCAATTGTCAGTTTCATTTTAGAAAGTTTACTCTATTTTTCTTCCATATTTAAACTGGAAAACTTGTGAGCATATATTTGTATTTCTGACTCTTAACAACAGTACATTTGACAAATTGCTTAAATTTTGCTTCGTTGTATGTTGCTTGAGTTTTTTTACCCTCATTTTGCAAAGGTGTCAGTTAAGATTCTTATTCACTTATTACATTTTGCTTAATAACATGAGGCAACAAATTTTCAAAAAGTTTCTGCTTCTGATATGAATATAATCAATTCATAATGAATTCAATGTGTTGAATAAGAATATGACAAAGAAAAGACTGAATTAACTATATGTAAGTATATTATAATACGCACTAGGAATACTTTAATATGCCTCAGACTTTTTATTTCTTTTGGGACTGTAGCTTGTAATGGGTAGCATATCTAAAAAGTGTCCTAAAGTAATCAACCAGCATTACAGTGGATCAATTTCCCTGACACTGTTGGCAATGTCTTGATAAACGTTCACTGTTCTTATCACCGACTTTGACTTGTCCACAGTTATTATGGAAGAAATTCTGATGGGAATCCATGAAGTGGATCTTTAAGAACATGTTGTAAGCAAAATCGTGAAATGAAGCTGAGGTATCTCCAACCAGATCCTTGTAGTTTTCAGCCTTGGTCATTCCTCAGGAAGTTTGATTCTTGATGACACACACCCAAATTTCGAATTGTTCCCAGATTTTCTTAATTTCGAAGAAGTTTTTCAAGTTTGCTGCCTTCTAAAAGCTGTTTAATTTGAGGCCTCACAAAGATACCATCTTTAGATTTGTTACTCAGTCAAGGGGATTCTTCATACACGCGCGTACTTGAATACAAGTTTGTTTTTATCCATGGTTTTAATCTCAAGATTTTGACAAAGCTAAGCTGTGTTGAGGGGACTGAAGCATGTTAAATCTGTCGAGGCTCAAACGTCTTCCTGTTGGTGTGGTGTGGAAGTTAGCGGAGGGAGGTGCCAGCAGGTTTTGTCTTCACTTAAAAAACATGGTTCAAAATCATGATGTCCATCTCCCTTTAATTTTGCACTCACTTGCTTGACAAGGCCAACCTTGGTGTTAAATGATTATTTAATACGATTTACAGTTGCTCTACATTCATTTCTCCAGGTATAAAAGTTGCTTTCTGAGGCAAGTCTCTTTTGATGTTGTGCAAAGCCATTTCTCTGCTATCCCATAGACATAGAAAATGCCTAAACCTTATATATCATAACTGCAAACCCATCCATGGAGTATCAGCCATGTATCATTTCCAAAAGCTTTTTTAGATTGTGATGCCTTCTTCAGGTAGACAGCATTTGGGACAGGTATCGATGAAAGCTTGCTCGTATCATTTAGCAAAAATGCCCCTTGAGATTGAACTTTGAAACTCCATGAACAGTCACCATTCACTAGGCTCATGTTCAACACGAAATTCTTGTAGTTGGCTATTAATGTTGCAGCAAAACACAAAACCTCTTCTTTTTCTTTCCTTTTTTTAAAAGAGGGGGGCTTTAAGAACAGAAGATGTGTGTACAATAAAGTCGTTTCTTTTGGAAGGTTCCATTTTTGAAGTCCTGATGCCATTATCTCTGCTTTGCTTTTGAAAAGATCCAAATTGTAATTGCAATTAATTCAAATGAGGTAATATGCAGGGGAAATGTTTCATCAAAGCTTGAAAAGTCATTGTTTTTTCTGTGACCACATATTGATGCTTAATGATAATTATGTAACACATCAAGATCCTCTTTGTCTGAACTTATAGAAAAAAAATTTATTTGTAGGAGGCTCAGGAATTGTGAGTTTTTCTCCTAGTGAGATAGATCGCAGAGCAAATGGTGTGTTAATGTTTCAATTGTCTTCTCTTACTTGGTGAAATCCCCAGAAGCAGGTAGTACCATGCAGAAATAACAATACTTAATATAATATCAGTTAGCTCCTCATATTAAAATATATCATGTAATATATTGTATTGAGGTGATGGGGAATTTCTTTCTGGTAGTGGAGTACACATCCTTACTCCAACTGTAGTCATGGACATTAACCCTCTAAGCGGATAGCACGGAATATTCAGTCAGTGTAAAGATGCTTCGAAAATGCACTGCACGGATTTTTCTGCCTTCAAGTAACATTTTCAATAGCAGATTAGCCGCACTTTTCTGAAATCCTTTTCCCCTTTTAAAGGTTTAACATCTTGAAAGATAATTAGGGACCCTGGAAGCAACACAGCAGGACACTGATAGGAAGTTTTATGGCTCCCAGGAAACCCCGTGTTTTGACCCTGGGGCAGTCGTAAAAAATCGGGGGGAAATTTCTTTTGACCCCAGGAAGTGTTTATTTGTTACCTCGTATTTTAAAAGTTTTGAAAAGTCCCAACGCATAAGTAAAATATGTTACAATTCCCTTTTGGTTTCATATTAAATTGAAACTGTAACAAGTTGGGGCGTGTCAGTGCAATCTGCTATTTTATATAGTTAGACAAATTATCTTTTTTTAAGTATATTCTTTCGCTTCATTTTTCTTATTTTAATCAAAGCTTTCAGTTTTTGAAACATGATTATTTTATTATAAGATACCGAAAAAATTAATAAAACACCAAACTTTAAAATTTGAAACTTTTTCAATTTTCCAACCACTAAAAATGAATAAATTTAAACTTCATCAAATCATTTGAAACATTTTCTTACACTTTGATAAAAATAATAACGAAAAAACCTAATTGAAGATTAATTAGTTTTTTTTTTTTTTTAGATTTCAAAGCCCAAGTGTTCAGGGAAGTTTAAGTACAGTGCCTAGTTATATATTGTTAAAATACACCGAATTATATTTGAATTTTAAGTGCTTGAACTTCACTTTACATCAAAGACAACATGAATGAAGATTTTCACACATTTTTTTTATAACTTGAATGTTTGAATAAATGGTAATCAAAAATATACAGAAACATTTACAGTAGACATTTATGCATATAAACATAAAAATCAATTTTAAATTCGAGCTATTCAAAAACATTCGAATTATTGTTAAAAAATATCTATTTATACAAAATACCTCAACATTTATCTTTTTTAAAGGCTAACTGAATAAGTAATTAAAATCTGCATATTTTTTGAAATCTCGACCGTATAAAGCTAGAAATTTTATGTCAGAAATTCCATTTGAAATTTCGAAAAAAAAATGCATCGCGCAGTTAAAAATTATTTACCATAAGTTTTAGCAATTGTTTGAGTATAATAAAAATTTCAAATTTTATTATATAGCTTCTTTGGTATCTTTTAATATATTTAGAAGATTTCATACAATTCAGTTGAAAACTGCATGCTAAGAGCAAAAAATATACTAAAAAAATTGATGAATATACAATTACAATAAATTCTTACATAGAAGCAAAACTGAGAAGCTAAAGCATAGGAATGAAAAATTTTGAGTATATCTGAAGTAGTTTTCGAAATATTTATTTTAAAGTTCAGAAAATTTGTGTGCGTTATGTTATACTTAATATTAATTAAATGGTTAAAATAATATGTTAATATTAGTCATGTAATCGTTTGATGACACATTCATATACTAATAAAAATTATCATGGTCATTGATGCAAATGTCAAGAATTTTATGTAATTTTAAATTCAGACATTAAGATATTGATGTAGAAAATATAAAACGACCATCTAAAATACATGAAAAATGCAATCTGCTATAAAATGATCTTGACAAACAAAATCCGGCATTTTCACTTACCTATGGCAGAGCCGGCTTAGTCAGGGGCGATCTGGAAAAACAGAGAGAGAACCGCGGTTTTGATGGATGCCGCTCTAGCTTTTAAATTTCCCAGGAAAAATTATATATATATAAATTACAAATGCAAAAATAAATCTTGTAATTTTCCATACATTTTTATAACAACGAATTGTGTAATTGGCTTCCAATACATTGTTGTGTTTGACAATATGTAAGGTAACCAACCCTACTTTACATAGATTTGTACTGCTTTTTCGTAACCATATTCCTTTTAAAATTAATTCGTGCAGCCGGAATACACCTTTTGCACCCTTAAAAATTTATGTAAACTATAACGGTTAATTTTAATTTATGTAACTTGTGAAATGTTCATAATTAACCATTTCTGTCTAAACAGTTTACATGAAAAAAAAGTTTGGACTCCCTCATTCATTAGGGATTTATATAAGATTCTAACATTAAATTTTATTTTTCACCTAATAGGATCGAGTGGTAGTGTATAGTGCTTCCACACCACAGGTCTGGGGTTCTATTAACGGGCTGCGCAAGGTCGACTCTGCCTTTCATCTCCGCTACATTGGGTCGATAAATGAGTACCAAGCTTGCTTCGGGTCTTAAACACTGAAGGTCTCTCTTCAGACAGACCACCAAATCGGGACATCTGTTCATGCACCTCAGCGTCCAATGGTCACGTGTATTATGATGGGCACAGTAGTTCCTGGCCCTCATGGATTGTTGTGCCACTGAGTTTGAGTCTTAAGTTTGAGGATTACCTCACTTTGGGGATACTCCTTAGATAAACATGTATTTCCACTCATTTGCAATTAAACATTTTTCTTTCAATTACGTTTATTTCAGAAGGAAGTTTGATTTTTCAAATGTATTTGCTTAATAACATGTATATTTGTGTATTATATTAAAAATTTGATCAATCCAAAATTACATGTTTTTTAGCTCCTCTAAAAGCTTTTAGGATTTTACGACTGATCTTACAATCCATATACGTTTTATAGTAGTGTATTTAAAAATGATAAAGACATTTTTACGACTGTGAGCTTTTATGCCTCGTTTATAAATATAAAAAATTGCATTCAGCTACAGTTTTTAAAATGTACTGAAATAAGTGGAGGAATAGGATATTTACATATTATGAATATTTTTGACTGCAGTAAGATATATTTATATTTCAGTTTCTTTACAATTTGAATAGAAGTTGTAAGCCACACACACACACACACACACACATTTTGCGAATAGTTTGATATTGAGTATAAACCCATAGGCTGTTTAATATTGTAAAGTGTTTTACTTTGATACCAGCACACATTAAAATAAGGCTCATTTGCAGTTATATGATCAGCTTCAGTGATATTTAAATTTTCAAAAATAGTCTACACGTACGAAAACATTCTTTCACAACCACACATCGCATCTCATACTATATCTTCCCTACAGCAGGAAATATTTGTGTATACTGAAAAATTTAATACAGGATACATTTCCAAATGTTAAAATTGTTTTTAAAATTTGGTATGGATACATTGTGGAACTGTCGGTTAACTTCACTGAACAAAATTGTTTTAAGTGTACTGTTTTGAAAGACAAAATTAATTAGGGAGAACTTTTCTCACAATAGAATTTGTAATGACTGAATTGTGTGAAAGTGTAGTTATCGATGTGACATTTTTCCTTGTAATAAAAGAAACAGAAAGATAAGAAATTTAACTTGAGTAGAAAATGGTTAGAAGTACTGTCATGCACATTTGAAGAAGTATGTCCCCCATTAAAATTAAAAATTATTGACTGAATGTGTGTTATGTCCATCACAAATGCCGATGTAGAAAAGATATTTTTATTTAATACAATGAGTTCGAAAAGGAGAGCACTAGGAATGAAAATTTACATCTTTTCCAAAAAATATTCAGTTAACATAAAAATATCATTTATATGATTTAAATTTAAATAAATTAAAAGTATTGAAATCATTTTTTATGTTATTCTAAATTAAAAATTTAATTGAATAGAGAAAGATCTGTTTTATTTCATAAATATGCACCATTTATTGTCTTATTGTTTAAAAAAAAAAGATAGGGCCTTTACTCTTTTTACTTCATAACTTTTTTTAAAAACAGGAAAGTGAGTGCGTTTTCTTACTCTCATATTCAAAAATGAATACAGGATGCTTTTTTCTGGTTCAAATCGCAATACCAAAAAAATATATATTTTTTTTTAATTTTTAAAAAATGACAGAAAAATAAATTTTGTTTGAAGAAAATATAATTATTTTTCAACTTCTAACATACTATTTATTTCATTTTTTCCTTTTTGTTTTTTACCTATCATTTTGTTTTAATTTTACTGTGACTGAACATATAGGAGAAAGAAACACCGAATTCCACTACAGCTTTCATACAAGATTGCCCAAGGCAACTTAACTGCTAGCTGTAAACGATTGATCTCTTGGTTCTTGACAAAGGAACCGAACTAGGTCATATAAAATTGTCCCCGTTTGACCTCCCAAGTTCTAAAAGGGGGAAAGGAAAGAAGTCTGTTGCATTTATAAAGCGAACTTCCAAAATAAGAGTTAACGCTTTCGGAATAACTTTTCAGGAGGAAGGTATCCACTTAGAGGGTTAAGATCAAAAATCTAAATTTTTGTTCAGTTTTTAGTTTGGAACTTATTGCTATAAGAAGGGGTTTGCAGTACGCATGTGAAACTAGGGTGCAGTTTTAAGACATTTGGATTCTGACTGACAACCATGCTTCCGTACAACATCTACCCAATTGGACATCTATAAGGGACCAAACTAGCCTTGATATTCTTAATCGTATTGATCGGATTTCTTCTAATTATCATGTACATTTTCAGGGAGTCCCATCCCACATGGGGATTGATGGTAACGATAAAACCAATTTCTTAGCCAGGACCGCGGCTGAAAGGAGGGTCTCTTCCATTCAGTAAATTATCCCCCCCTCCCAAGAAGATGGAACTCCATCTTCTTGGAAGAACTCCTACTCATCCTTGGTACTTCGAAAGAAGTCCAGAAGGTTGTTCATTCAAGCTTATGTCTAGGAAATTCCAGATTACCTTTTCGTACTTTGTGAGCACCCATATAAAAGCTCTCACTTTTTGCCAAAGTCAGAAGGTATTTCCGGATTGCCACTGTGTTATTCTGAGCTGGTCTCTCCTGCCCACATCTTGACTTGCTTGGATTTTAAAAAGGATGAGGTCCTTCTGGACCCTCTCCTGTTTTTAGAATTTCTTGTTGTTTTTATTCAGGGAGATTGTTTAGCAAAATAATAAATAAACTCTACAACAAAGCCAGTCAGCTTTTTTTTTTAATGTAATATTCATGTTAAGCATGTTAAATTCATTCAGGATTTGGTACTTTCATGTTAGAAGTAATTTGTTCTTCTTCCAGTGTAATAAATCTAACTTAATTATGAGAAAATCTTATTGCATTTCAAAGTAATTAGAATTTTTTTTTTTAGAATTTGTAAAGTTTACAGGATTATTTGTGCATTTCAATTAATTAAATCATTAAGACTTTAAACAAAGAAGACCTTACTACTTATTTGGGAACTGAAATCCATTATCATTTTTTTGCTATAAAAATGTACATATGAAACATTTTTTATAGGCATAACATAAATATCTTAATGTTATATATTTTGAATCCATATGTATAAAATATTTTGTAATTATTTTTTCAACCATGTAATCATCACTGGGTCATAGATCAAAATTTCAAGGTCCATTGCCGATACCCCTCGAGCAGTTTTATAGTGCTCTGCATCAATCTAACTCTCTCTTTTTCTCCACGATCTAATGGTTTTCTTTTAAAAATTTAATATCGAAAATTGTTTGTGTAGGATTTAATTTTTTAGTTTAAGAAGAATTGTAAAAATAAACTTTCCTTTATCATTTAGGCTCAGCAGGAACATGATGCTCTGATCCAGGAAATCACAAAGCTGCTTTTAGACCATGGATGTGATCCAATGGTGCGAAACAAGGAAGGAGAATCACCATTCAACCTTGCAGTAAAGGAGGTAAAATTGATTCACCTTCTAATAAGATTTTTTTTAATGAGTACAAAATAGTGGAGAATTTTTGTTTCGGAAACCTTGAATTCATTTATCAAAAAGGAATTGTATGCAGAAAAACATATTTCTTTTTTTTGTATTTGTATTAAATACTACCATATTTACTCGAATCTAAGCCACACCCCAAATTCTCAAAGTCTTTGTGAAAAATAAAAAATAGTGTAAAATAGGTAAGAAAATGTAAATTGCTCTAATTGCCCCATCCAACGTATTTTTTAAAAATTTGATTTTAAGCTGCAACGGAATTTCAGTAGTTTTAATATTGGGAAAAGAAGTGCGGTTTAGATTTGAATAAATACGGGTTTGAAGTTGTGGTTCTGAAATATCCCATTTTTAATTTTATTTTTCCATTTCATATAAAATACTTTTTGATTATTTTTGGATACGACAATGATAGGTGTTTGATGTTGATTAAATCAAATCTATTTTCTTAAGTGTGATTAGAAGAAAATTAAAAAGAAATAGAATTTATTTTTAAAAATATTTTTAGTGAGGAACATTAGGAAATTAATAAGGGTTTTAAAAGAATATTTATATTTATATAAGATTTATTTTATGTTTATGTGTACATCTCCCTTCCCCAGTTTTTGATTGATATTTTATGTTTTTGAATAAAGATAGTGTTTTTTAAATCTGATTTTACTACTTTCAGGGCTGTTTATTATTGGTGAAAATGTTCCTTGATGCAGGTTGTGAGTTAAATTTAGATGTGAGTCAATCAGGTGACAACATTCTTCATTACTTAGTTGCTCATGCACGCAATAGAAAAGTGGAACCAATGCTTCAGGCAATATTAAATGCAGTAAGTTTCAAAATATCTGTATATTTTATTCTTATGTTGCATGTATTCTAAACATGTATTTTAGTTTTATGTAAACTTATTCAATATTTTTTTAAAATAATCTTTTTGTGTAGAAATGCAGCAATCCAGAAACAACACCTCATCAACTGTTATGCCAGATGGCTAAGATGTTCAATAAGAATGGCCATACACCTTTGCTTCAAGCTCTGTACACTCTTGGTAGCTGTGTATGTTATATTATAATGTTTTATCCTTTAATTCATACAAAGAATTTGCATTAATTTTTCAGAAGAATTAAATGATTTGTAATAAATGCCTTCTTCGGTTGATTTTTTTTAAAAAAAAAAAAAACTATGATATTGGAACTATGCATATTGAAAAAAAAATGCTTTATCATTAATATTTTATTATGGCTTTATATTGGAAAGAATATCATATATGTTATATGCATTTATTTTAAAACCAATTGTATTTTTTCCTATTATAAATATGTCCCAAACTTTGCTTTTTATATTGCAATATTAAGTTAATATTTCACGTTGTTGTTGAAGTAATAACTGTGAATTTTTAAAATATATGTATTAAATATGACATTTATGTAGTCATGCAAGAAATGAAATATTGAAAAACTTTTTTTATTTAAAAATGTATTTTAAGTTTAGAATCATGTTTTGTGACTTCCTGTTTTATGATAACTCTAATTCTGTTATTTCATTTTTTATATCATATTTACTTTTTAACATATCCAATGGTACAACTGGGCTTTGCTTACATGAAACAAATAGCTTTAAAGCTTTTTGATAGCAGATATTTCTTTTTATAAATAAGCAATTAATATGTATGAATTTTAAAAATTAAAAGGGAGGCTTTAGTTTTTTTTAATACTATAATTTGTGATATATCTAGGCACAAATGTGTTTTGAATTAAACATTTCACTCTTGGGACATAAGTAATTTTTAATATTATTAATTTTTTGAATATAAAAAGATAAACTAAGAGTTACTCAAATTTTCCTTTACGAAATGAAAGAACAAAAGACTAAGTACCACTTGCTTTTAGTATTGTTGGAAGAATCATGTAAAATTAACTTCAGGTTTAGCAAGTACATCTCCTGTTGCTTTAGTGCACCAGATAAATAAATGCCTCTAAATTAAGTCAAATCATGTAAAAGTATACAAAATTCACAGTTATTCCTAGATAACAATTACCCATATATGCTGTACAATTACATGCCTTATAATTTACAGCTTAACTAACAAGTAGAGCTGCATTTTAACAAAAGTAAAATAACTCAGTGTAAAATATTTTGAAATCACCAGTTAATGACTCATTTACTACTAATAATATACAAACACAATATACTTAATTTATTATTTTGTGTTTTTAAACTTTGTTCAAATTTTATACATATTTTAAATAAAACATTTGTAAGTTTTAAGAATATCTTTCATTAACTTATATAAACAGTTGTAAAATTAGTCTGTAAGCAAAAAGTATGAAAATATTCATTGTTTAATTATTTCCGGTTGTTCATAAAATTAGTAAACAGAAGTAATTAATTATATTTTTTTACAGAAACTTTTTATATGTATTCCTAACATTTTTTTAAAAAATTTTCTGTAGTAGACTATGAAATGATAGAAGGTAGAAAACTATTGCCTTAAACACTTGACATGCATACACCTAGATTGAGGTTCCTTGTAACTTGGCTGTTTACAATTTTGATCCAGCATTATGTCTATAAATTACTTTTTAACTTAACTCATAATTTTTAATTGCTTATCTCTTCATTGGAGTTGAAAATTCAAAAGGATGCCATTATCAAAAATTTACCGTATATGTATAATTTTCTATATACTGTTTGAATTCTGCCTTTAACTTTTATAACAACTGCTTGTATCTGATATTCACCTGCCATGTAAAGGCAATGATGCACATTAAATATGAGGAGGTTCTCATACTGTTGCAGTCTGGAGTTTTAAAGAATGGGGTGCCAGCTTGTTTTTCGTCCTTGTTACTTGACTTGGGATTCAGATTATGAGGTCCAATACCGTTGTGTTGTTTCTAAGTCCAACTTTAATAACCAATCAATTATGTACTTAATTCCCCATCTTGGAAAATGTAACAGTCGAGTTCACAGTAGAAATATCACTGAATTCTTCAAAATTCATTTTTTAGATTATTTCATTTCTTTTTGTGTTATAAGTTTCACTTGAATAACTTCTCAGATTTGTATGGAAGTGTTGATAAAATTACTGAAGTTATTTCTTTTGTATAATTTCAAGTTTCTAGTATAAATCGGTCTGAGAATTTTTTCTTTGAAGTAATTGAATTTTTTTAAGTGTACAGAAATATTAAATTGCTTTCACATGTGTTAAGTTACTTCAGAATATATCATTGTTATATTTTCAACAGATAAATATCATAATTTTCAGTGTTGCATACAATCAAAATACATTTTGTTTTTGTCAGTTTTATTTTATGTGTCAGTTTAAGTTAACTTAGTACTATTTCATTTCCTTTTTAGCATGTTGAAGAGAGCATAACTCGCCTATTGACTTTTACTAAGGTAACTATATAATTCTAATTAAATAAAATGATTTAGATTATAAGAGATAAGGCTCTTTTAAACTTTATCTAAATATGTATATTTATTTTTAAAGTTTTTGCTTGATGAATTGGGTGCAGATATCTCCGCTCCTTGCAAAAATGAAGATGGAAAAGGTAACTTTAAAATTTTTATATTACAATTGGTTAAATGTATAATTTAACTTAGTGTAATAATCTGGATTTTTGCATCTGATTTTAGATGGGTCTTATGCTCTGCATCTTGGCACTAAATGCAAAGGTAGTGGAGTCATTGAAGTGCTTCTAGCTCACAAGCCACCTTTAAATGTTTTTGATGAGAACGGGCAATCTCCATTAACACTTGCTATTAAAGAGGAAAACACAGAAGCTGTGGAAGCTTTGGTAAGTACTTTCATGTTAAAAAAAAGGTAATGTGCTATTATGCTTTGTTGTAATTAGATGTGTATTATTGTTTTAATAGTCATTGAATATTTTAATTCTCTAATCAGTGGTGAGTGTGTAATAAAATGCAATTAACTCAATCAGTATACACATATATATTCAATATAATAGAATGTTTTTGTTGAATTGCAGTCCGATCTATCATAAGCAGAGACTTTATTATCCTCCTACTCCCTTCCATTCCATTCCTCCTCCTTTCTCTTACTATGACATTGTGGCAAAGTAGTTATGGTTGTAAACATGTGGCTGATTATTTTTTTCATTGAGTCATGAGTTCAAGCCCTAATGCCACTAAAGATCCACTGTGTAGAAGTTTGAAAAGTGCCATGCCAGCTCAAGTGTTGCCTTTGTTGCTTGACTGTGTTTCGAAATCAGTAGCTCTGGCATTAGTGGCACTTGTAAAGCTTCCAAGTCAATCAAGCTAGTACAATGTTGGTTGTCGCAGTAATTTCGACTTCCTGCACACAGTCTTATGCTGCTATGTACATAGAAATAGTTAGCTTTATCAATTAAAAATCTTACAGTCTGGCAAAGAACTAGGATTATAAAATAAAGTAGAAAAAAATAGTTACATTTTTTAAGGGTTCGTAATCAAAATACTCATTTGTTTCGGTACATTTGCTACAGCAGCTTAATAATGCCTTCATTATAAATTTTGGAAATAAAGAGAAAGTGTGCAGGGAATATGACGGTGGATGATTTTGTAATGTGTCTATCCGCAAACCTGCAACTAATACTCTTGGGATAAATTTTTTCCTTTTTACTGTAAGTTCTATTGAAAACTCTCCCCAAAAAAAAAAAAAAAACTTGAACTATGCAAATGAGTTGTTATAGTTAAGCATTGACATTTAGGTACACAAAGTTACTCAAGAGTTAGTTGCTGGATGGTCAATTATTGCTAATTGGTAAATAAGTTATAGGATTGAGTTTAATGATATCGATCAGAGGTCACATAACAAGTAAGAGAATTATGGTGAAGTCCAACCAAGAGTAAGTGAAGTAGATTTTACACATATATTAAGTATCCTTTAGTCTTGTGATTGCTCTTCTAATTAGTAGCATTGTGCATTTCCTACCCTTTAGTTGTTTGATTTAAATTAGTGATATAATAAATTGGAATTTGAACTAGATATGGCTGATCTTTACTTGAAACCTCAAACACTAACTACCTTAAATAGGTTGTTACAATTTAACATGCAAATGTTATTTTCTGTCTAATCACACCTGCACTGTAAACATCAACTATTTTTATTCTAATATTCTTGGCTGAATATTATGAATTCTGTCTATCCTATATTTTAAATAATATTCACCAGTGATTGTTTATTCAGACGGAACCAATTCTGTATGGATTATACCAGTGATACTCAACCTGCAACCCACCGAGCTTTTTTAAGTGGCCTGGTCCATTGCTCTGAAAAATTCACTTATTTAAGAACAATATATTAAAAATTTGGGAGCAAATTCTTTGTCAAGAAGTGACACATATCATTTTTGCTGTCGTAAGGGTACGAATTGAATTTCTTTTTCTATTTGGATTGGTTACATCTTAGTGATAACAGACAACAGTGGAGCAGCGATAATTTTATGGGTAGAACAAATTTTTAACTATCTTTCATATCATTTCAAAATCATTGGGACGTTGACTATTTTGTAGTGGAAAACAAACATGGATCAGTAATTGTTTGATTTATCACAAAAGCGCTGTATTTAAAAAATACCAATGAACAGGAATCACTCAATGGCACTTTTCCTCTGATATCTCTTTCAGGAGGTGATAAATAGGCTTTCTTGAATAATCTTTGCAACAGTAACAAAATCTTTTTGTCAGTGGTAATATCACAGTGGTAACAAAGGCATCTCATGAAGTTTGTTATATTATTGATAATCATATGAAGCCGTTTACTGATGCAGAAATTGTGAAGAAGTGTTTCTTAAATGCTTCTATTTAGTGTTAGTGACAAAAATATGAATAATAAAAGAAAAACAGGAGTTATAATATTTTGATTTTCCAATGTTGCCTTGATTATGAAGCATTGCTTCCCCATTTATCCCTCTTATTAAGGCCTGCATGAAGTAACTTATAGGCGCGTATGCAGCTTGCGTAAATAGCTGACATATGTATGTGGCCCAGCAGGAAAAAAAGGTTGAGTACCTTACTATGAAAGAATATTATGATCTCTGCCCCCCTTCTTATCTTATCGTAGAAATGTTTATGTTTTAAGAAAACAAAACTCTAAAACAAAAATTGTCATAAATCAGATTCTTTAAATACTAGGTTTCAGGGGCACTTTAATCATGCTTTGCGTAAAATTTAATGACAACTTTTATTTTGTCTTGAAAATTCAATGTCATAAAAATTGGTACTTATGTAAGGAACATTTATGCTATTTGAGTTAGTGAACATAGTATGCATTTCGAGATTTTGGGAGTGTCAGTTTTTAACTGAGATGTATCATGCATGCACAATAACATAAATAGGGCCATTGTAAGATGAGATTCAGCTCTTAAAATTTTTTTGATAGGCTGTGTATATTCACCAAAAGGCTTTTATCTTTGTGTTGTTGATAAGGATCTAAAAGCTGTAGAAAATCATAGATGCTATATGAATGTAATCTCAAAAGACAATAATACTATTAAAGCCATAGATTTTCTTCAAATTTGTTTTGTAAACCTACATATTGGAGTAATAGATTGAAAATTAAATCAGTTGCTTCAGGATTTTAGGTAGAAGTAAAAACTTATGGTATAATGTATGTGTGAGATTTACTCAGTTAAATTAATGAACTTTGTTCATTTAAAATTTAGCTGAAGTTCTTTCTTTTGACAAAATATATATACATACATGTATGGAAATGCACTAATGAAAGTGAAATACTGAAAATATAAAGTGACTGATTTCAATTCAAGATGGGTATTCTTACTGTGAAAATTATGGAGGAAGCTGGATTAATTGTGCCATTTTCTAGAAATATTCAAAAATGGGGGGGGATTTGAAGAATTTAAACAGGCATGCAAGTAGAAATCAGTTCATTTTTAGGAATGATTTTCCCCCTCTGCAAGTGATGCAGCACTGATCAAGAAGGAGTTAAAATAATCCTTATTTAAAAATATAATTATTCAATCTATTTTTTTAGCTTATTCGTATTGCCTAAAAAAGTTCCTCATAGTGACATACACTTTAAATACAATCAATACAAAATTCAATACCTTTTTATGTTTTAGGTTAAAGCGGGTGCCAATGTAAATTTGAAATCAAATGATAAAGATAAGATATCTCCTCTCCTTTTAGCTGCTCAGTAAGTTGAAGTTTATTATTTTGTAAAATTAATTTCTAAAATTTTGTCTTGTTGCAAAATTTTATTTCTTTGGAATTTCTAAATCTCTTTTCTTATAGGAATCCTAAACTTAGTAAAATAGTCCAGCTCCTTGTTCAGAACAAAGCAGATGTAAATGCTGTAGATATAAAGAACAAGAATACTGCTCTGCACTATGTTGTTAATGCTAGAGAGCTAAGTAAGTTATACTTTTAACAAATATTCTCTCCAAACATTTTATAAATTTTGGGAATTATAACCATCTTCCTTTCCTTTAAATAGATGTTCTGGATACTGGCAAAGCCTTGCTAACTGCAGGTGCTGATGTTAATGCTGTAAATGATAAGAAGCGGACACCTCTTCATTTGTCTGTTAATGCTTCAAAAAGTGATAGTGATTCTTCATATGCAATTGAAGAATGTTTGTTAGGATTTGGTGCCCGTCTAGATGCTAAAGATTGTCATGCCAGAATACCATTGCATTATGCTTTTGTAAAAATTAATGAGTAAGTTTATAATTTTTTAAAAATATTCTGTCTTGTGTTTTTAAAGACAGTTCATCATATTGACTGTTCACAATTTATTTGTAGTACTGCACTATATGTGACTTAATGCGACACTTTTTTAATTATGTTATTTTTAATGCAATTTATTATATCTTCATTTTAAAAATTTAATTACTGGATGTAAGTGTTCCAACAATTGCAAAATGTTTTAATTTTGTTTATTTAGAAATGATATTTACATTATTGATCTCTAGCATTTTTTTTTTAAAAAGAGAACAGTCTTTTAAAATTCCTTTTTAGGAAACATTTTTAAAATTGTTGTTGATTTATAACATCTTTGATTTTGAATGTTTTGTGTGTTACTTAAGGTTTTCCTTATACAAAAGAAAAAAAAACGCATATTCATAAACGTTAAAAAAAAAATTTGCATTTGTATAGCTGTTAAAATAAGTTATTTTCTGCCTTGTAGACCTTATAAAAAATCCCAGCTTGATCCAATGGAGTTGATTGTTCTGTTGACTGGTTCAATGACTAAAGAAGTCATACAAGTAGCTGATCAATTTGGGCGTACTGTTTTGCATTATGCATCTTATAGAGGAGCAACAATAAGTGTCATGCATTTATCTAAAGTAAGAAAATCAAATGTACCATTAAAAAAAATTATGTGACTTAATCCCAGAATTTGGAAGAATTAGTGAATGTTATATTTTACTTTATATAATTGATTTAAAATTTTTAATAAAATATCTCTTACAAAAATTAGCTCATGATGAATACTCAAAAGGATTTCCTTAATTTATTTGCATAATTTATTATTTTGCAGAATTTTACTAATTTAGATGCTGAAGATGAAGATGGAAATACAGCCTTTGGCCTTGCTGTGAAAAATGGCCATTTTAGGTAATTAATATTTGATGTATATTTTTGAGTGGTTTCCTTATTTAAAAGTGACAAATGTTATTAGTTTACATATATATAAGTAAAAAAAAATATGTAATATTAATTTCAATTTTGACTACCAGCATGAAAATAGAATATATACATTTATAATTAAATTATTCAAAACATTTCAAAAGTATTATTCATTATTATTATCCCAGCAATTTAAAAGGGATTTTGAGTGAAAGATTTATTTTATTTGTAATTTTTAATGCACACACAGCACAAAGAAAGGGATTTGTTATCCTTCATGGTCATGTGTCAATTTTTTGTCTGTTAACTTGAAACACAGATTAATCTAAAGTTAGATAACAGGCGATACTTGTGATTTTACTTATGAGCTAAAAAGTTGTATGTGATTCTTTATAAAAAATCCCTTTTATGACTGGATCTACAGAAATATTTCTTTGACTTTTGTTACACAGATTATTCATTTACTAGTTCAAGAAACTATTGACTGGAACTTTAAATCTTGCTTAGTGTGGAAATTGCTGAAGGAAGCATCAATATAAGTATTTTTCTCTTTATTTGATTCTACTCAAAAACATTTTGAGTGAGAATCTTCTACTTCATGAAACAAGTCTAGTTCAGTATTAATTGAATCAAACAAAATCTTTAATTTTCTTACTTTGTACCTTTTTATAATCATTCCACCAGTTGAAAATTTTTTAATTCCCTTTCAGCAAGTTTCCATTCTTTATTCTTTCAAAGGACTGACATATTCAGAATCCAGTCACAGTTTAATTTTGTAATGTATTTTGTTCTTAATTCTGGTAATTATTATTCCGGATAACTAATTTTTGTAATATTTTTTACAGCTGTGCATTGATGTTACTTCAGAGAGGGGCTGATTGCCTTGCCGAGGTGGTTACTCCTATCAAGCCTATTAAAAAAAATAAAGAAAAGGATAATCCTTGGAAATGGGCTCATTTGAAAAAAGAACCGCCTGAAGTTGAGAGGCATACCATATTACAAGTATGTTAAAAAATTAAGTTTCACCGATATTTTATTAGGTTTTTACTGTTTTCTTATTTTTAGAATTATTGTCCATTTGGAAATTTATTTTTAAAGATGACTGAATTAGATTGTAAAACTGTAACATAGATTGTTTGCAATCTTTTAAAATATTTAACCTCTTCAAAATGGCTTGCCTTTGATGAAAGTGCTCCCTGGGGATGGGGCGGAATGGAATGAATTGTACTACAGAACAGGGAATTTGTGTCCACTAAGCCTAGCTTTAGTGAAAAAAAAATCATATATATATATATATATACTAAAGTTTAAGTCCTATTCTCATAATTTTAGGTACAATTTTAGATTTTAACAATTTTCTTTTAATACACATGAAAATATATAAAAATATAATACCTTAAAAAATAATTTCTGAAAGCACTATTCAAATTTTTAATTGACAAAACACTTTAACAAACTTTCAAATTAATTTTTTTAAATGCAACAAAGACTATTTACAAAAAGAAATAAAATTAAAATAAAGGCTGGGTGTGGAAATCTAAAAGCTTGTTAAAACGCAAAATCCTACAGTGCAGGGTTTGCAAGCTTAAAACATTTGTTGCATTCTTCTTTTTTTAAGGGCGGCCTGTGAACAAATTATGCACTTTCTTAGGCTTTTTTTTATCCTTTTTGTTCACATTAAGGGTAGGAAAATGCCTACCAGACAATTGAATAATAATCTGGAGTAAAGGTTTCCAAAATAAGAGAAGTACACAAAGTATATCCAAAAACATTGAAAACTGTAACATCTGAATCTAAAATACTATATACTGTAATGAAAAAGAAAGTAAAAAATATTCAGAGAGCTATTAGAGAAATTTGAATATATTTAATATCTCGGGAAAATTTTGTTTACATTCTGATTGCAACAGTTGACGAGCTAAGTACAAAACACTGGCAGAATATTAACAAAAGGAATTTCAGGTTGATTAAACTACGTTCAGTTAAAATGTAGTGGACACAGGATGCCATCTAGTGGTCATTAAAAATTGTTCCAGTTTAAAATGCACTGCCCATTCGCTAAGTCAATTCTTTTGAAATGCATGGGTGAACCACCTGACCATGAGAGACGTTCCTGCTGGAGGAATGCATTTATGATTCACCCATTGCAAAGAGAATAATATAGGTTGTGAAGGAAATGCGAGTTTTGCAGTTCTGGATAGTTTTTAAAAAAAAGTTTTTGAAAAATGTTTTTTCTTCTGAACATATTGACAGTTATGTTAATATTTGATGAAATCTTCTGATTACTAAATTATTGGTTAATTTTCAATTACATAATTAGCTCTAATTGTATTTTGTCTAATAATAAATTTGATTTCAAATATGATATTGATACTAATGAAATGTTAATACTTTAAATTAAATATTCTGAGCTTTGTGTGTTTGTTTCTCTTGCTATCATGTACTTTGTAAATGTTAAGTAATAGTATAATGAAAGTAACTCTTGTATTCTGATAATAAAGCTGAAATAAAACTTTTCTTATTAAAGGGCAACATATGGTTTGAAAATATTATACTTAACTTTATGTGTGTTTAAAGTAAAAAAAAACAACTTAAAATTAAATTTTAACTTATTGAACACTGATTTCTTATAAGAGATTACTAAAATATAATTTAATATTAGCAAATGTTTTCAATGTATCTTTTGTGTGTGTGTGTGCATGCATTATTAACAATTGTGAATTGGAACTTTTCTCTTTTTAGGAAACATTGGTAAAGGATTGGCAAGGGATATTATATCTAATGTTGGACCAGTTAGAAACCACGAAACAAGAATTAAAAGGCATAAGCGTAGCAGTTGAAGTAAGATTTAGGATGCTTTATTTCACTGAAATAAATATTTAAGTCTGGATGTTTAAAACATTTAGTGTTTTTTTTTTCAAATATTTGAATTTAAAATAAACTATTTTAATTCATAATAGTTTCTAAGTAGATGCTATGCTTTAATCAATCATTCTTTATATTTCAGGCTGCTTTGCGAACAGCTAAATACAACGTGGCTTTAAAACTTATTGGAACAATTAAAAACAACTGGCAGTTATACAATGACAAACAAAGCTTGCTTCATATTTTAGCTCGTGAAGCACCTATGCATTACCTACCAGAACTTCAACAAAAAGTAAGTAATAACACTTTAATAAAGTGCTTAACGCACACGAAATATTTTTACCAAAAAAATGCAAATCGTAAGTTGCTTTGAAGTTATTTTTTTTAAAGAAACGAAAGCTGATTAAAAGTATTTAAAGTACAAACTTAATGGTATCTGCTAATAAAAGAAATAGTTTGTGTGTATACTTGATATCTTACACAAAAGCAGAAAGATTGATGCTTGAAATTTGATAGGTCGGAATTTTGGATGATGGTGTTAGCATCTTGGAGATTTTTTCGAAATTTGATTTAGATTTTATTTAAATTCAATTTTGAAGTGTTTATTTATAACTGGTGATATGATACTAGTGTCTCTAAATGCAATGAATTATTCTTCATGCATTTTTTGATCATTGTATTGTTTTAATTATTATATTTATTAAGCATAAAAATGCGTAGATGTATGCAATTTAGTAAGCTGAAACTGTGGGTAATGATGCTGTGCAATTTGGATTGAGTATTTTTTAATTTGCTTTAGATTTTTTTAAAATTCAATTTCAAGCTGTGCAACCTGCACTTGACTATTATTGACTTGAGTATTATTGACTATCATAAGATGAAATTAGGCGTCAAATTTCTAAAATAAAAAAAAAGTATTTCATAAAGAATATTCCATGCAGGAATAAATATCTTATAGTGTTCTTTTCAAGTTAATGTAAATGCTTTTTCAGTACTATATGTGTAGCTTAATATTATATTTTGTTAAATTCTATGTTTTGAAAACAAAACCTTGATCCAAATTTGCCTGTCAGTGAATGGATTGATTACTTGTTATTCTGTATTTTAGTAAAAATTTGAGCTTCTCTCTCTCTCACTCTCTCTAAATTTCTGTATATATTTTTATTTGTTTTAGTATCTGAGTGGAATCATTGCAAATTAAACTTGACCAATTAAATATTAGTTTTAAAAGATGGATGGTAGATAGATTTACAAAAATTATCTATCATAAATAAAATAAGTGTCAACATGAAACTTTGGAATTTTTTTTTCTTCAAAATTGTTTCAATATTTTAACTTAATACATTAAATAATTTACAAAATATTTAGTTCATTAAATATTTTGTGTTAATTATTTATTATTTAAATTGAGTATATTCCTATTTGTTTTGAAAGTTAATTTTTCTGCTTTAACAAATGCTTTCCAGGTTGCCCATTTTTTAATAGAGAAAGGAGTTCCTGTCTTAACTAAAGATGAACATGGGTCTCTTCCGTTGACTTACGCAGCTATGAATATGAACCATACTTTATGCTCATATTTTTGCAGTGAGTTTCCATTTCATTGAATTTTGTTTATTGGTTATTTTTCCTTTTTTTTTTTTTTACAGATAAATTAACTAGAAAGTTTATCTTTGAACAAAATCAAGTGCTTTTATTCTGAAACATTTTATATCCCTTATAATTTCATACTTTTGCGTGTATTTATAAAATTTTATCGCTATTTCATATGGGTTTTCAGGTTTTTTGTTTAAAAGCATTTTATAGGTTGCTTGGAATTTAATTTGATTACATTATGTTGATTATTTTGGGAAGCAATTGTAAACATATTGTAATAGAATTTTTGTAGTTATGCAGTTGTATATAGAGTATATATATATTTATATTCAAGTACATAAATCTGGTTAAATATATTTTTTTATTTAAAGGAAAAGCCACTTTGAGCACTTGTATTATTTGATTAAATTAAAAAAGAATACTTAAATTTATTGTAATAATTCATTTCTAAATTTGTGATTGTAAGGGTTAGTACTTATTAAAAATTGCTTGCTGTTTAAATTTGATCTTAGTTTTGCTATGATTTTCGTGTTAAGTAAATTGTTGTTTTTTGCTAAGCATTCCTTTGTAAATACATCCATTGAATGAGCATCATTGTTACATTGTAGTATTGTAAATTCCAAAATATGAACTATTTTTCACAAGTGTTTGTCCTCTATTTCTTTATTTAGCAAAAAAAGCAATGCATTTTTTTTAAAAAAAATTTCTGCTACATTTTTTTTTTTCTATAGCCTACTCCTTTGTTTTGACAAGTTAAGTAATTTGGAGAAAAAGGGTTTTGAGGGGGCCATTGCTATGAATTTGTTGCTTGCATTGTTTTTGTCGAGTCATGAGCATAGTAAAGATCTGTTGTGTAATTGGGCTGGTATACATTAAATCTGTTGAAGCTGAAAATCTGGATATTGGCGTGATGCTGAAATTTGTAAAGGGAAGGAGCAGCATAGGTGTGTCCTTGTCTCTTGACTCTGGTTCAAAATTGCAAGATTCATTATCATATGTCCTCGTGTAACTTTGAAATATGATATTAAGTAGCATTCTTTCTGGAGAAAAGCTCCTCATAGAGGCAAATGTTTAATGAATCCAAACTAATTATTACCGAAAAAAATTTAGAATAGTTTTACTGTTAGCAGTGTACTGTGCAGAGGGTTATACTTTGAAAAGGTGTATATAATTGCCTGGTTGAGTGAGGCATATATATATATATATGCTTACAGCAGTTAAGGGGTAAAAAATAAAGTGCATGAATGGTAATGTTGTACTATTATTTATATTTTGCATCAGTATTTATCATATTACTTGATCAGTTAATATTGTGTTATTGAAGCTCTAAAATAAATGGTATGTAAGATTTTTTTAAGAAATTTCAATAATCTGTATTAACAGAACAATAAAGGAGGGGAGAGACAAAACTTCATCAAAAAATTGTACTTCAGCATTGTTTTTTGAATCTGATGTTTTTAGTTGAAATGAGTTTCATTTATGGCAGTCTCTTAAAAATCTATACATTGCCAATCTGCGAAAAATTTATTTTGATTTGAAGACTGGTATAAATTGGTTTGGCCTTTACCATCCCTTGACTCTAGTTCAGTTATTTTTGCATGAACTGGGCAAAATGGTACCTTGTCTGAAAATTCCATGAAAAAATTCATACTATGATTTACTACTGAAATTTGATAGAAACTGAGAGACATAAAATGTATTAGTCTATCATACACTGACAGAATATGCCTGTCATGATATGAGAATTTTTGTTTTCAGGAATGCATCTTTTGTTTTTCTTTTAAAATTCAATTATTTCTTTAGCATTGTTTGAAGTTATTTCTTTAAACTAATAAATACATGTATAATTTTTAGATCAATTAAATTAGATAATTGAAAATCTCAGGATTATTATTCGCATGGTTATATCAGTTGTATTTTTGTTTAAGCATTGTATTTTATTGCCAAATATTAGTAGAAATTATTTGAATTCCTTCTAAATAAAAATGCATTTTCAAATTTATTTATGCTTGTTAATTTATTAAATGAAACTTCTTGTGTAGTTCTCACAATTTTTTCAAGGCTCAAAATGTATTTAAATCATTGTTGTGCAATTACATGAGTGATTATTCATTGCTTAAGTTAATAATTATAAAATTTATTGTAAAAAAATAATGAATTTTCCAGTGTACATATTATTGCATTTAGAAATTTCCTATGAGCTAAATTTTAGTTCTACCTCATGTGCATTACTGATTATATTTTTAAAAAATTTTCAGGTAAAGTATCTATTTCTAATGCTTGTAAATCTGGCTCTGATGATTCACTCAGATCTCCATTAACTGCAATATTTTGGTATCTTACTACAGAAGACCTGCCAGAAGATATGAAGTACTTTGTATTTTAAATGATATTTTTATCTTATATAATAGAATTTATATATGATGTTGAATTACTTGGATATTATTTGTGTTTCAAGCTGCTTTCCTCAGTATTTAAGATGAGATGCAGTCTCGGAATACCTTTATACCTAGAAGAATCAATAATTTAGTTAATTATTAAACCAATTATCTTTATAGTATTATTTTCTTGACTTCATGAGTCAAAAAATTTTTAGATGAGTCAAAAAAAATTTTTTTTTTTTCATTTCTTCACCTATTAAAAGTTATTTGTATTTGGTTACCTGTTTTATATGCAGGTAACACCAGGAAATTATGTTCCAAAAATTTGCCATGTTATGTGAATCTGTGTTACACAGAAATAATAACTAGCTCTAAAATAAGAGGGTTGGGCACCCAAACTTTTTTAAAAATGTACTATTATATTTTCTTAAGAAAATTTGAATAAAGATATCTAAGTAATATATACATATATTTATATGAATTAAGCAATGATTTCTTCATCATAACTAAGCTCTATTAACCAAGGACATAATCTTTTTGGCAATATATATATATATGACATCCTCTGGGCATTTTTCTGAATTATCTTCAGATTTCTGCACTTGCTTTTTCAAAAATTCTGATATTTTAGACTGCTTGCTTTTAGTTGAAAGATCTTTTGTAAGTTCCCTTATATGGTGCTAAGCACTTGTGAATCTGTCTTTTAAACTTTGTGCTCCGTTCATTTGAAGGATCTTCAAGCAAGAAATATGACTCAAACTGTTCAACTAAACTTCAGTCTTTCTTTATGCTTTGTATAGTAAACTTCTTAATTTTTGTCTGCACTTATGCTATCATCCTCTGAGTCATCTTGGATTCCAGATATTATTTCTACTAAACCTGATTCATGAATTTCTTTCACCAGCAACTGAATATCTTGTGCAGTAAATCATCAAAACCTTACTCTCCTAGAAACTAAGCAACTTCAACTACATTCATTTTGTTTTCTGTTCTCCCAATCATATACATATTTTCATCGGACTTCAGCCTCCCCCCCAGCAACCATCTTTTCTCTGATAAATGAATCTTAGATTAATACAGTCCAAGTTCAAAATTGTAAAGTTTCTGTGCTTTCTCGTGAAAGTCCATGAATTCATCAATTTTGTTCATAACCTATTGTAATATCTCATTTATTATTAGTTTTAAGCATAGATAAAATTGCCAGATCTAACAGTTGAAGTAAATCAATTGTATTTTGAAGTAGGTTATTTAAATCTTTCCTGGATGCATTATGCAATATAAGTAGATCTTAGTAGATTTAAAATCTAGATTTCTCTGTTTAAGTTGTTTTCTCACTTGATACTAAACAGTTTAAAAAACATTTCTTAAATAATTCAGTCACCCAAACTTTTGTATTTTTTGTCAACTATACTGACAACTAACTCTTATTTAGGTTTTTCATTACACAAGGATTGAGAGACTTATAAATCAGCGTAGGTTTTATCATGTGGTCACCTGAAGTGACCACACATAACCAGTATTATATTCTTTTTTGATGCCTTGAGACCTAGTGCATTTTTTTTTTTTTTCATCTTTAAAAATATGCCTTGGACATTTCTTCTACCTGCTGTGTTGAATATCCACCCTCTTCGATAATTCTTTTGAATTCCATTGAATCAATTTTTGCAGTTTCTTTATCGGCAGATGTACTTCCACCTTCTTTTTTTCAAGTTTTATAGTGATAGATAAGATTACGTTTTAAAGTGTACATTTGTAGAAATAGTTCCTGAATTCTGCAGGAAAATCTGATAGTGTGCATGCTCTGATAAAAAATATCCAATGAAGTATCTTTATCACATTTATTGAACTATCATACAAGGGTTTCGGGTAGTATAAGAGGGGGTGCTCAATTTTTTTTACTCTGTCTTAGAAAATCCATACTGTAAAAGCACCGTGTTATATAAAGATGTGTCAGGGGTGTCAAACTTACGGCCCACATCATACATCTCTGCAGCCCAGCCAATATATCGGCACACAATAATGTATTATAAAATTACAAACTGGTGCGAATAAAAATAAGATTGCTAAATTTTTTCAATTATGCTTTCTTTTTTTTTATTTAAAATTAAAAACATGCAACCCTTAAGTTAATATAAAATAGATCTTGCAATCTGCAATATCGTATGAGTTTGACATGCCTAACATTAGTGAATCCGTGCTAAAGTAGTGCCATGTTATATAGTGGTTACCTGTAGTTATAAAAGGATTTTTTCTTCTTTACTATGTTGAAAAGAAATTTTGTAAAATGTTTCCAAATTTTAAGGAATTCATTTTGGAAAAACTGACTATATGAATTTTTAATTATTAATATTGAAAGATATTTCCATTTATAAATTTAGAAACCTTATTGTAACTTTTCTAATGTAGAGACTAATTTTTTTCTTTTGATATATTTTTATGTTTTTAACTTTATTATTTCAAAGCTCTTTTAAAAGAAAAAAAATAAGCTTTACTTATTTGCAAAGAAAAATCTTAATGTAGCCTAATACTTGTTTTTAGAAATGCGTATTTAAAAATGTTGGTTTGCATGTGTTTTTGCTGTAGCATAATTTTATACTTCCAGGAACTGGTTAGGTTTTCTTGTTAAAAGTGGAGTGAATCTAAACGTACAGACACGTTATCCTATTGCTGAGAGTCCATATCCAGGTGTTAGATGTACCATTCTGAACCTATTTCATGTACCAAATGGATATACTGCATACCCACCTCTTATCATGGCTATATACAAAGCAAATTATTCTGTAGTGAAGTTGCTACTTAATAAAGGGTCTGATGTCAATTTTCCTGATAGTAATATGAAAACACCTTTAATGCATGCTGCTTGCTTGGTATGTGTATTATTTTATTTCTGTAATAATCGATATACATCAAATTTTAAAAAAAGTTGCATTGTTCAAAAATGATAAGGCTATTACTGTTCAAAATTGAATGTAAATTTGTTTTAAATATTTGCAGTAGTGTGAATTATTTTTAAATCAGATTTAATATGAACTGAGTTTCATTGATAGTATTATGAATATCAGTAATTAGTATATACTGCTTGTAGAGAGAGAGAGAGCTTAATGACTTTCAAAATTCTAGAATTTTGAAGTTTCCGTGATTGATAGTAATCATGGTCTTGTGATTTCAGAATTATATATGTTAGAAAAGTAATTCATTCATCATAAGATTTCCAGAACTATTAGATCTATGATTTTGAGATTTGATATTCATGTTCCTTTTGTTTAGTGATATCGGTTTTGGGAACGGGTTTGGCTGAAATCAACCAGGGGAATGGGATTACAGGGTCGTAAAAGATATCTATGTGTAGGAGAAAGACAACTTACTCGAAATTTGATTAGCGTGTTTTCCTTTTGTTTAGTAGAGAACCACCAAGAACGGGTTTTGTGAGAACAGTCTTCCACATTGATGTAAAAGATAATATTTATTCATTGACAGATGAGCTGGGGGATTCAGCTATATTTGTTTCACTTTGCTTTTTTGTTTGGTAAATTGTTCTTTCGATGGAGTCTTAATTTCCAATTTATTTAAAATTATTATTTGTTTTTATTTCTAATGGCGGATTATGAACAGTTATTAACATAGTTCATCAATCTACCTAGTACATCACTGAAAGCTGGCATCTCTTTTTAATACGCCACCATATTGGCGGATACCAATCATCGCAGCTAATTTTGACACCCAGTTTCCTCCCTAGAAAGAGGCACCAGAGCTCTGA
Organism: Trichonephila clavipes; assembly: GCA_019973935.1. Lineage (NCBI taxonomy): Eukaryota > Metazoa > Arthropoda > Arachnida > Araneae > Nephilidae > Trichonephila > Trichonephila clavipes. The sequence goes on along the minus strand of BMAU01018040.1, from coordinate 22,009 downwards.
CGATGTACTGGGATTTAATTTTGCCTAGAGCACCCTTAGGGATATTTTACATGCTGTATAATCGTACGACATGGCCACTGTCAATTTTCTGCATCATGAGAATCCATCGACTTGTGCCGGGGTTGAACCCGTAACCTTGGGTACAGAAGGCCAGCGACAAACCAACTACGCCACCCAGTCAACATTTATTAAAACAATAAATTTAACAAAATTTATTAAATTTTGACTTTTTTAAAAAAATTATCTTTTCTCTCTTTTTTTATTTAAAATTCACTTGTGCAAAGAACAAGTATACATGTTTTTATCTATGTATACTTATTATTTATAACATGCTAGTTTATTTTATAGACATAATATTTTTTAAAAAATAAATTTATTAATATTTATTAGCACACTGATAATAGTTTAAAACTATGAATCGTCTATTCGAAACAAAATAGCAATATTCATAAGTTTTTAGGAAAAATTTTAAAAATCTTGTAAGTATAGAAAGTATGTGTAAATTAAAATGGATTTCCAGTCAAATGACTGCTGTTGTAATTATAGTATTAATTTCACTTTTGTAGTTTAAACACAAGATGAAAGCTTTTGATCAGAAACAACAGTAACTTTGTTTTATGAAGAAAGCATTAAACTAGTAAACAATTTCTAGGAATCAAAGAACTGCAACTCCTGAATTCCACAACTTATATCAAAACAAAACATGTCATAGCTTAAAAGATTAATACTTGGTTGATGATGCTGGTGTATGACACAACAGCATTAAACTAGTAAACAGTTTCTAGCAATCAAAGAACTGCAACTCCTGAATTCCACAACTTATATCAAAACAAAACATGTCATAGCTTAAAAGATTAATACTTGGTTGATGATGCTGGTGTATGACACAATAGAAAATATTTTATTCAATATGTATTAATAAAAATTTTAAGAAATTAGGTACAAATATATAAATGATGGATCAAATTATATTTTTTATTGTATTTTTACAAATTTTTTGACTTAATTGAAATAAGAAAAAGAGCTTCTTCATGGAACTTAATATTACAGACCTCCAATTACTTGTCTTCAACAAAATTATTCCTTTTTTTTTTAAAGTCAAAAGATCAGTTTTGATTTTTTTCTTCAAATAGAAAAAATCAACCAAGACTTAAGGTTTATTATTATTATCATTGTATCTTTGATAGTTTTTATTCAAGAAATTTTTACAGCTGATACTTTCATTTGTATAAAATAAATAATACGAGCAAAATTGATAATTCTCTTGCATGTATATAATAATCATTGATATTCATTAATTACAGTAAATATTAAACCAGTCATTGCTTAATCTAGGCAGCTCTTTTAAAAGTAATAATGATTCCAAAATGATCATATTTTAGGAACTTTTTTCAACCTTAGAATGTCATTTAAATAACATTTTTATTTGAATTATTTCTTGTGCAATTATTTTCCATTTTGCTTTGTTTTATTTCAAAACACATGTTCTTTTCACTCTACAGAGTATTTATCTCTGTACCTTGACTCATTTTGTAAGTTATTTTGTTTGAGCCACATGACCCCTACCCGAATTAGTCTGTATTCATGAAATGCTTCTGTATTAATATAATCTGACACTCAATATTTCATATGAAAGTTATTGTACATAAATAATGTATAACAAGGTTTGATAAATGTTTTAAATTATTATATTAAAATTTTTAAAAGTAGGGGTTTTTTTTCAGTTACTTCTATTTACTGTATCACTTAATAAATTTTCATTATTGTGTGCAAGATGCAACTACAGTCGAACCTGTTTTTGTGTGGTCCTTTTTTATGCGATTTTATTTTTGTGCAACCGCGTAAAAAAAAAATTCTGCAGTATTTCGACGAATTGGCTTGTTATATGTAAGAATTCATGAAATTTTCAAACATTTATTTTTGTGCAGTTTTTATCAACCACTCAAAAACATGTTCATCTCTAAAAACAATTTAGTTATAAAAAAATTTCAAATCATTTTTATTCATGTTACTTTTTGAATTGGAAAATTTTATGTAAATCAAAGGAAATGTCTATTTTTTTATATGATGTACAGATGATTTATCATTGAAAATTGGATTATTTAGTTGTTTTACAATTATTTATATGGTGTATGGAATTATTTTCAAATTTCTCAAGTTAAATTTTGATTCAATAGAAGAAATGCTTTTTTGTTTTGGATTAAACTGTTATTTTTTATTGTTTACTTTAGAATGACATAAAAATGGTAAAATTACTTTTAAACTTCAACTATGATCCATCCAAAGACAAAATTCCATATAGTGGTAAGTGAAATGTATTACATATATATATATATCTTTTTTTATGATTTACTACAGGGGTGTCCAACACGCAGCCTGCCAACTCTTTTTAAAAAATTTAAATATCAGGTTATTAAAGTTTTTTCATTTTGAAATTTATTTGAGGGGAAATTTATACATATATATAAATCTACAATGTATTTGCCTGTTACCTGTTCTTGTTTTAAAACAAATCCTTTTTGATAATAGAAATGTTCTTTAGATTAAAATAGATTTATATTTTATTAAACAGTTACATTTGATTTTACCATAATAAATTACTTTTTTAATAAATTGCATTATGCACATCCTTTACTGTAGATGGTACATGATTCTTTGTGTGTGCAACTTTCATTTCTCCTTTTCTGTTTGGAATATCCAAAAAGCAAGAGACAGTCAGAGATGTTTTATAAAGCTTTAAAAAAATATTCAGGATGGTTAAGGTAAAGGGCAATGTATACTTAATCGTTTGTAAATGCCAGCACAATCAAATTTCAACAATGAGTAATGAAAGTTCAATTCAAAAGGAACACCGTAATTTTCAAGAAAATGGCAACTGTAATATTTTAAACATTATTTGATCATTGTATTATATAAACATTATTATATTATCTATGTCTGTATACATGGAAAATAATGAAAACAATAATAATTCATTCTGTTTTAAATTTTCATTCCAATAGCTGTTTTTTAGTTTCCAAATCTGCTATAAAGGTACATATTTTTATGTGCGACCCGCAAGACTATAATGTTTTTCCGAAGTGGTTGGCCACCCTTAGTTTACTACATTTAAATATCTTAGTTAACTCATTTTTCATTAAAATGTTCTTAAATACATGTTTTACAACTGTTTTAGATGTGGAACCAGGGACCTTTCAGAAGACCAGCACAGCTAATTTGGCAGCACGGAATGGCAAAGGCTGGACTGTTGTACATTACATTGTAGATCCTATGCCAGATTACTGTTATGCCAATACTTCATTATTGAACTTCTTAGCTGAATTAGGAGCACCGTTAGATACTGTTAATAATGCTGGAGAATCACCATTGCAGATGGCTACTCGATTACAAAGAGAAGTGCTTGTGACAGCTTTACAAAAGTTACTTAACACACCTGAGGACCAAAAGGTTCGTAAGAAATAAATTTTAAATTATGAATAATATTAAACGACTTTCAGTTATGAAACTAGCTTCAATTTCAAGATCTGGAGGATTTCTCATTATCAATCAAAAATCTGAAAATAACCATAATTTTTAAATTCATCAATTCTTATAAGTATAACCCAACTAAATTTTTGTGTATTTATTTTAAATTTCTATTTATGCCTCCCTGTAGGTAAGTCATAATTTAAAAAGAATGTTTAAAACTTTAATTGCAATAGGAAAAGGGGTGTTTCATGTATTCATTCAATGTACTTTGGATTTTAAGTAATATATTAATTAAATCATTATTTTATAAATAAGTTTAAATGGAAATAAATTTTAATATTCATATCATATATGATTCATTCATGAAATCATATTTAGTACTTTTTGATCAATATTTTGAAATTATGTTTTGAAGCTTTACTCACACAGAACAATCGATCAGCTAGCTTGGGCTTATTGATTTTGCAGCCTAAAAGCTATGAGGGTTAAGTCCAAATTCATTTAAAATGATGGTGTTATCAAGCTTTTAATCTATGGTCCTTTAATATAATAAATCGAAAAAGCTGTTTATCGAACAGTATGTAAATCTTGGCAGTGAGAAACTTGTTCAGATGCTAACAGTAATTTAAATTCTGGATGTGATAGTGATGTAATTTAATTTCTTACCTTTTTCCGTGTTAATATTGCATTATTTTACGTAACATTTTTCTTTTTTTATAGATAAAAATAGAGCTTAGCGTACCAGTACCTCCATCTGATGATATTCAGTGGGACCAACCTATTTCATCTTATGTAGAAGATAGTAAACTGTACTTGGAGAAGTTAGAAAATGAACAGATGGATACAGATAATCAACTTTCTGTAAAACCGGATCCTTTATCAAACTTTGAAGTAAATGGGTTAGTATTGGGCTTACTCTTATTTTGGGTGAATTGTCTTTCATCTTTTCATTCTTTTTTTATTGTTTCTTACTTTAAACAGGCTCACATTCATTCATTGAGTTGTTTATGCTAATTTGTTGAACAATGGAAATGAACTACATTTTTTAGTTCCCTTTGACCAAATCAGGCAAAGAGAGCTTTAACTTTCTTTTCGACTTGTAATGACATTATCACCAACCAAAGTTGTAGCTGACAATAATAATTTAGAATATTACATTTTGGCTTCTGGGAGTTAATGTTTTTAATTTCATGACCTTTCATTGCAACTTTTTACTTGCAATTTTTTTCCCCCTACTTTAAGTTATGTATGGTAGTTCTGTTAACCTCTGAGATTTTATTTAGGAGTTAAAATAAAGGTAGACATCATGAGAAAACAAAGTTTTTGTATCTCATTTATGATAGTTATTCCATCACACTAATGACTAATTTTATAACTTTGCAGAGAAATAGTCATGGACACTGAAAAAGATATTCCATATGATATTGTTATGACTGTAGTAGATCTGAATTATGGAGCATATGGCATCTACAACTTCTACAAAATGCAGGTATGGATTTATAAGGAAAAATGTGTGATTTACTTAATTACAATATTATATTGATACAAATAAATTTTTATAGTTTTTTAATTAATGGAAACTTTGTTCATATATGGACAGTATTATAAACCATTAAAATCATTAGATTGTATTCTTTATTCTTTTCGTAATTTTTTTAATGCTTTCCCTCTGTTCACGTACTGATTTCCTAAACAATTAATGCGCTTTTTTTACTCTAAAATTTACCTCAAAGTCAGCTTGTATCTCTTGAGCTAAGAGTATCGCTTCTTCTTTTAAGGTGCAAGCTAATTTGGCAGGAAAAAATAGTTAAATAATTTTTAAAGTGAGACTATTATGAAGTGTTTTAAAAAGTGTGGAATTGGCAATAAACTACATGAAAGTGACGATAAGATTATGTATGAGGAAAGTGAAAATATAATTACTGTGATTACCAAATATGAAAAATAAGTACATATCTGATCTTAACTATAGTAATGAAAGATTTCTGGTTTATAATTCTATTTTCATTATATCTTTAAAATTGGTACTTCTGTCCTTTCCTTTGTAATGCAAATATTTTTTGTAAATTCTGACCTGATGAGTCTTGGTGTCTTATAGGCTAAAAGTATAGTATGTGTATGTGAATAGAGTTGGAAGAAAATGTTCAGCTATTCTTTAAAATACCATACTTATTCAAATCTAAGCTGTACTTTCATTCCAGTGTTAATACTACTGAAAATCAAGTGCATCTTGAGACCAAAGGCAGAAAAATTCGTTGTCTGTGAGAAATTAAACATGATACTAATGGTTAGAACATTTTTCGATTCATGTTTGTATTTAAAAAAATTTAATAATGGTAAAATAAATTAGTATTGCCCCTTATTAGTTCTCATCTTAAATTTTTTACACAATTTTTATTTTTCCTTCCAAACGTGTTGGGAACTTGGGGTGCAGCTTAGTTTCGAGTAAATACGGTAATATCAAATTTAAAAGATATTGATATATCTTAAATACTTATTACCGGGAGTTAGTGACTGAATAAAATAAATGCCAAACTTGATCATCTACAAAAATGAACAAAGTAATTTATTATATTTTTTTCAGGTCATTAAACATATAGAAAAAGATCTGTTCATTTTATTCACTTGCTGGGGGCGTGTTGGAGATACTGGTCAACATCAAAAAACACCTTTTAATACTCAGGCTGAAGCTGTTAAAGAATTTTGCAGAATATTTCGTGCCAAAAGCGGAAATAATTGGGATGATGTTAAAAAGTAAATACTTCTTTTTAGTTTTATATTGTTGATTTGATTGACATCTGAGTATATAGTACAGAGTATTTGAGTTAAGGATTTTTTGCTTATTTACCTTTTAAAATTTGGAAATAATTACAGTTTATAAAAGTAATTAAATATTAAGTTATGTAATTAATATTTTTTGAAGTGAATGCTTAAATCTTCCTAATATTAATTGTTGAATATTTTTTTTAATTAAATTTGTTATATAAGTCAAAATTATTTCAATTTTTGCCTTCTGTCTAAGAATGTTAGTTGATTAAATATTTATTTATAATCTTTGTCAATAAAAATGTATAAAATAGTTAGTCTGTTTGTAGATATGCTAATATGAAAAATTTTATTTTAGCTTTCAACCACAACCTAAAAAGTACCGATTAGTTCAGTTGGAAAGGAAGAAATTTTCTCGACAGCTAAAACTAAAATTAAGCTTGAAATCGGATGTTCCATCAAAATTAAGTGAACCTAAGCAAAAATTAATTGAAAGTTTAGTAAGTACTTCAAATGCAAATTAGCTCATTCTTTTTTTAATAAATAGTTTTTTTTTTTTTTTTTTTTTTTGCATGCTGTAGAATTTAGAAACTTAAGAATATTATGGGGGAAATAAACAATGCTCTTTTTTTATCAAATTATTTTATGTATTGTAATCTGGACTTATATTTTTAAAACCTGAGAGGGGAGAAAAAAACAATTACTTATTATGGGTTGATGAGATAATTAATTCTTAGAATTGTTACAGATCAAAGGATCTTGTCAAAACTTTTTCATTGAATATTAGTGTTCATTTTCTAATATTTCTATATTTTTTTTAAAAAAAATATAATTTAAGGGATTCATTGATGGATTAATAAAAATTAGATATAGTGTTGTATAACTAAATACCTTCCTAATACCCTTTATAGGCTTTTTTTCCCCATAGTATTTTATAGTAAAAATACTTCCTCCATTTCCCAGGTAGCTAATTAAAACATGGAAAATGTACAAGATTTATATTCAAATAGTTAAATATTAGTAAGGGTTAAAGAATTAAAACAAATTTTTACTTGTGAATTTCAGTTTTTTAAAACAGTACTATTTATTGTTTCATGATATTTTTGATAAAAATATGCATCACACACACATGCCCAATAGCTATATACAAACTTAGTAAAATTTTTAATTTTTAAAAATTGTTTATTAATATTGCACTAGAAACAACTTGTTGGCAGTTGACAATGGACTTCGTAATTTGGTGCTTTGTTTATATGAAGAAGACAACACCTGAGCTAGTATACTCCTTTATTCATGGGTTTTCAAGTCTAGACAGATATTCTCAGAAGGAGACTACAAGTTGCAATTGCTTTTCTTGTGATCTGATATTTACAAAAAACATAAGACAGCTTTCAAGTCTACATCATACTCTTTTCAATAAATTGATATCTAACTATATATAAAAATACAATTTACATTCCATTAAACAATTGCAAAAAGGAAAACTCAATTCAGACTTAACAGAACAAAAATGCCATTTGTTCTTTGTCCATTTGAGTAACATAGACAAGGAGTTTAACATAAATAACAATTGAAAAAACTGATTAAAGTACTAGAATTTTAGTTACATCGATCTCTATTAATGGCAATTTTTTATTTCATTTGTTATTCTCAGTATTAAGGTTAAATACAGAACATTAATTTTAAGGAAATGATATTTTCCTATATATATATATATCAAGTCTAAAAAAATGTTTTATTTAAAAAATAACTGTGTATTTCAAATTTTAGATGGACATTCATACTATTGAAGATACCCTTAAAGATCTGGGAGTAGATTCTACGTTTGATATATTACCTTTTGGCAGTCTTACAATGGATACTCTCATTGGAGCCGAAAAAATTCTGAAAGAAATCAGGTAAAATTATTTAAAATTTGTAATTTTTATTAGCTTTACATGATTTTTTTCAACTTTATTCAACTTTGAATTAATTTTGGATTGAGAAAAAAAATTACAAGCTAATGATTTTTTACTTCTCTAGGGACGTCATAGCAGAAAAAGATAATTTGCGACAGAATGTGAAATCTCAAGAAAAATTTGCCGAGTTGATGCATAAGGTAACTGTAATAAAGTATGCGAAGAATTTTTTCTTTACCTACTGTTTTTATCATACAACTAATGGAATAATGTTATATACACATATTCACGGTAAGAAGTCCAGGCCTTTTATGCAATCTGTATTTAATATATATATTATTTAACTGAGATAGAAGAAAAGCAGTATGTTCAAGTAGTTTATATTAGTTATTATACAAGTATTTATGTAATTTTGTATTTTAGATTGTTAAATTAAGCGAGGAGTTCTACCAACTTCTTCCCGTTTATGGATTTGCATATGAAAAATTGTGTCCTTTGTTCAGTCCACCCGATGTTCACTCTAAACTCAAGCTCATTCACAACTTACAACATATTGGATTGTCTTCTCAATTAATTCTAGGAGCTAGTCTGAAGTTTTCAGGTAAGCATTGAAATTAAATTGTTGTAGATGCATTTGTTTTAAGTTTAGTGTGTGTGATGGTTTTGTCATAAGACATTATTTGTTATTTATTTAACTTTTGTTCTGTTGTATTATGTATTTGTCACATTATAGTCACATAAAAGACTTAAAATGTAGTGCAGTGTCATGTTTACATGTAACATACTTTTTCTTTCATTTCAGAAATCAACCCTAAAGATTATGTATATAGATCTTTGAACTGTAATTTAAATCTTTTGGATCCCGAATCACAGGAAGCTCAAATGATTTTACAATACATTCACAATACTTGTAAGTAGAAATTGAGATTATATTCAATTTACTGTGACTTTTTGAAATCTTTATAACAATCAAAATTGTTATATAGATTTCTAATTTTTGCACTCTGCTTGATTTTTTTAATAAAATCATTCCTGAAATTACATATTTGAAATCTACATATGTTTGGGTGTTCAAAGATGTAGCATTTTTTTAAAAACAAAATTTTTTTAAGTATTGATTTTAGATGTGTAGAATAATAAAAACTTTTAAATATGATATACAGTTGGACCTCTATTTTGCGAATATCTCTATTTTACTAACTTTTTCCTGGAACCAAGAACATGATATGTATGGAAAATTAATCTTTTTAATAAATATCCCCCAAAACAAACCTTTTTTGGGGGATGTAGCCGCTTTGTTAAATGGAGGCACAACTGTGGATACCAAATTATGCTAAATTACAGAATTAAATACAAATTAAAACAAGAAAAATTTTAAAGATAAAGATTGAATGCAATGAATAATAAATATATTTTTAAAAATATGAGTAGAATATAATACAATTATTATATATATAGAATTATAGTGGTAACAAATATACTTTTTAAAACTCCTGAATTTGTTTATTTGTACAATGTCATATTTCAGATTATCATCATTATTTGTTAACATATTTCTAAGTTTGGCATTTTCCTAAAAAAAAGGAAGGAAATATTTAATCGTTTGTAAATTATTGAGATAATCTGTGCTCTAGTCTCCAAATTGATTGAAACTCTTGGTAATTGGTTGCCAGTTGTTGCTTATTTATATGACAGTTTAATAATTTATTCAGCTAACTTAGACTTCCAAAGTAATATGATTAAATGTTCATAATACCAAGAGATACCAGTACAGAAGAACCAGCTAGGTTTTCACATAAGTATTATTAACATGTAGAAACAAAATATTTTCATTCTTTTGTTGTAGCAAATTGGAATTAATTACAAAACATTGATGACTACTTAAAAAAACAGCAGCATATATCATTAATTAACATTATTGCTGTATTCAATTGAGCCTTCACTTGTATTTTTAAAATCTTAAAATTGATAATTTCTGTATTGTTTAACATAAGTTTTTATTGTTCAAAACTTCAAGGGTGGCAATATATTTTGCATATTCTAATTATTTTATATATCTTTTTAGGTCTTAGCAACAATGTAGAAGTCCAGTCTATTTATGCAGTCCATTTACCAGAGCAGTTTGAACATTTCAAATCCTTAAAACTCTCCAACCACATGCTTCTGTGGCATGGAACACGTCTTTCAAATATGCTTGCCATTCTTGCTCGCGGCTTGCAAGTTGCTCCTCTAGGAGTGCAAATGAATGGTGACTTGTTTGGAAAGGTTTGTATTTTTATTTATTTTAACATTACATTTAGTTTTAAGGAGTTAAGTTTAAAATATTTGCTATTTTAGAGATTCAATGTTTTTGACAATTTCATATTTGATCCTAAATGTGTATTCAGGCATGGCAAATATTTGTCCTTCTCGGTGGCTTTTATTCTTCCCAGAAGAATTTTATGATCTTTATGTTACATGTGTGTCAGTTAAAAGAACGTTATCTAAACGAGAAGAACTGTTGAAATTTAAAGGGGTTTTTTTTGTACTGTTGTCTTGAAAACTCAACCTAATGTAGTCCTAAGGGTGGCCAAGTTTGTGAAAAAGAGGTTATTGAGAGTGGGATTGAAAAAGAATAAGCGTGAATGTTTCCTCAGAAAGTATTGTTTGTTCAAGAATACAACATAAAATAAACTTCCCAAAATACCCTTTAACAAAGGAAAAGTATTTACTTGATCAAACACAGAAAAATACTTGATGTAGGCATGAAGCTGTCTATAATGAAAATTAAGTGCATACACTTTGCAGAAACTGGCAATTTTTTTTAATTGGTAGTGTCCTCCGTACTGCACTCTGTGTTTTGCTGCTTATGTTGAAACAGCAAAATGTACTAAGATAGAAATGACAAATCTATTCCCGACATTCCTTGTTCTTTAAAATATTGAAGGGTAGCTTCAACAGCCTTAATCATTAAATCTTAAAATTGAATATACATAGGTTATTACCAGTTTGGATAGAGAACAATTAAAACACTTAAAATTTCTCTACTTCTATATTGTATTCTTTTTAATACAATTTATATTGATTTTTTTAATTGATTAAAATGTGTTACAGTAAGTGATTTCGGAACAAACTTATTCTAAAATTTTGTAACATAATACTAAGGGCTTTCATAAAGTTATTTGCTACATTATTTTTCTTTGCAGGGCATTTATTTTGCTGATATGTTCAAAAAGAGTCAGAAATATTGTGTACAGCATTATTCTTCTAAAGTGAAATCTATACTCCTTTGTGAGGTATGTAATTGATAAATTTACTTTGCAGGCTGGGGAATTTCAAAATTATATTGTTGGTAAAAGATGCAATATTATCATATCTGTATTTTTTGGCATTAAACATCTTTTTAGATTTATAGTAACAATTGTGTGTTCTAAAAAATTCTTTTAATTGTAAAGAAAAAGAAATGGTAAGATTTTGTATAAAAATTAACGCTGAAATTTTTTAAAATAAGTTTTGGTTAATGTTAATAATAATAGTATTCAAATAATTGATATTGTTATTGATTTGATTTTTCGTTACATATTTATTTGAAGTGAAATATACTAAAGTTTGATTTTAATAAGTTTACATTAAGTCTGGAGATGCATTTTACATTTTTTTTAAATAAAATATTTATTTTAGGTTGCATTAGGCGACATCAAGGAAGTCGATTACAATTTGGTTGTTGATCCTGCTGAAAAATATGACAGTGTTAAAGCTGTGGGACACAGGCAACCAGATCCCTCACAGACTGTTTACTGGAAAGGTAAATATTTATGCTTATACTGATATAGTTAATTTTCTCAAAATTGGAACTGAATATATGATGGGACTATATTTTTTGGTCCTGTCATACCAAGACCATGAAATCTGCATGATTTCACTGAAATGTGATTTTCATAAATCTACATTATTATGGCAATAAAATACAGTTGAATGTTTACTCACTCTGATTATTGTTACAACAATTTATGTATTTATTTTTCAAGAAAAAGTTGTTACCATATTATGTCTTCATTTGCCCAATAAAAATTTCAGCTTACATTCATTACATACATAATCTTATACATATCATTTATCTCTCAAGCATATTTATATATATATATACCGTAAAATCCAGAGTATAACGTGAACTTCTAACACAAAAAAAATAAGATTGAAATTTACGGGTGTGCGTTACATGCCAGGTATAAAAATGATAACTTCAAAAATAAAAAAAAAAGATGCGCATAAAAAAAATTTGACGTCTGTAAAAATCGGAATTCTGCTTATTTAAAAGAAATGTCATACCTTACGGACTTAAAGAGTTTTTTTTTTTTTTTACATATACTATTTTTTCAAAATCCTTGGTTAATATCTTAAAAAATATATAAATGACTTCGTTTTAAAATATAGTAGCATTGCTAACGTTCATTGCAGGTTCCTTCATAAAAAAAATAGGTGCACGTTATACAGCGAATGTACCTCAAAATTAAAAAAATGCAGTTTGAAAGTTTAAGTGCATGTTATATACACTGGATTTTACCATATATTTATATATATGATATGGCTGACTACTCAAAGAGGAAAGATGTATATAATTATTTCATAATTACATTATGAGCATCTTTTGTCAAAGAAAAGATAACTAATGCTGAAGTTTTATTTTCTCAAATATGAGCAATTTTTTAAACACAATGTCATAAAGGTAAGATTTCTTTTGAAATTTTTTGTGATGTTCCTAGAAGATAATAGTGATTTTTCGTATTTTTTTTTGCCACTTTTACTGTGGCAAACTACACTATTTTAGAATGCAACCACTTCATTTTTTCTACATGTGCAAAATCATTTATGATTTCAAGTTTTTAACAGGTTTAATATGCTTTTGCTTCACATTTTACCTCTTGGTTTTGGTCTGGATAACTTCGGAAGTCAAGATATTGAACTCCATCGACCATGTTTCAGCTCGGATTCCATCAAAAATTATCAGGTGGAATAACAGTTGATGTATGTTCAAACTAATATCATGAATGCTCAACATTTGACCAAAATTCTCAAAAATCTATTGATAGTTGTTTTTATGGGAGTCAAAATCAACATTCTTTCATTAAAATCTACGACTTATTTTAAAAATGTTTGGTAAAAAAAATTTTTTCTGTTATATATATATTATTTATCATTGGCATACAATTAAATGTGTTTACTCATTCTTTTTACTTTTAGGCATGACTGTGCCCATTGGTACCCCTGTCAATGTTCTGGAGCAAGGCACCTCCACTTCACACCATTATCTGAACTTCAACGAATATGTGGTTTACAATGCATCCCAAGTGTGCATTCGCTACTTGATACAGTTCACTGACTAAAAAAATATTTTTTAAGCTTTATTTTCGCCTCACATTCGCAAACAAAATAAGTGCATGGACACTACCTGACTGTGCTTATGATTCCCCTAAAAACTATTTAGCCAGCAGGTTGAAGAAAAAAATTACAAACTATGCAAAACTTTCTCTTTCACTCTTCTATGGGCTTTTCTGTCAGTCCAAGTGAAGTTATGTTACTGAAGAAGAAAAAGAAAAGACTCATTTTTTTTATACACCTGAATTATTTCAGAGCAACAAAAAAATAAGTGATTTTCAGTTGATTCTTTTTTTCCAGTGATCAAACCGGTTGTTTTTTGTTTTCTGAAGACATTTATGTAACTGGAAGAAAATAATACATTGCACGAATTAAAATTAGTTGATTCTTTTTCTCTTTTGAAATTCCAGCACTTAAAATCATAAGAGAAGGATATAAAAATGTTAAGAAAATTTAAAACATAGCTAGAATATTATGACATCCAATTTTTAATTAATGTATATGTATATTTAATACATATACATATATGGATGTATTTGAAAGCATGCTGATATTTTGCTTTTATTTGCATTGTTTCAATATGGCATATATATTAATGTAGTGTTGGGATTTGAAAAGAAAAGGATATTATATGAAAATCACTTTATAGCCTCCTGTGAAACAACTGTCGTTCTGAGGTCATTTTTACAATACCTGATTTTAGAATTCCTTGTAACCTGTTTTGGTAACAAGAGCAGTGTAGATAAAACTTCATACAGTTGAAACCGACTGTATGCCTTTTAATTGCTGGAAGTGTTTTAAATGAAGTTATGAAATGTTTAATTTTAAGATATCTACATGTATCCCTAATTTTAAAAGTCAGTACTTGCTGTTTTGGTCATATATATGACAACTTATACATACCTGCATCTCACTTTGTGCAAACCTTGTTAACCAGGTCAGTTAATTTACAGTATTTAAGACCACCGCCTGGACCGATGGAAATTTTTGCACCAAATTTTTATCATTCATGGACCTAATATTTTTAGCATTCATCTACTGATTGAATATTGCATACTTAAATTGAAATGTTACGGATCATTAAAATTGAATTATTTGTTTTTATATTGATTCACAAATTATTGTATTGATGAATTGGGGGGAAAATGAACATCTGTTCCCTTTTTTTTAAAAAAAAATGATTTTTTTTTGTTGTATAAATCTATCATGAGTAGTGTTGAGTTGTGTGGCTGAAACACTCATCTGCAATAAATGCAGCCGCCATCTGTAACAACTTGTTACCTGAAATAAAAATATTGCAATTCATGTATTGAGTCAATTGTCTTGTCCCAAAATATAGTAAGGGATGTTTAACATCACATTTTTAGAATGTTAAGTTTGTGATTAATTGTATAAAAGGACAGGAGATGTGCACTGAAATTTTTCTTGAACTTTATTTATGTATTTGCATGTATTGATGTATTTGCTGTTTGATAATACATTTTGCACTAATGAAATTTGCTACATATATCATTTGAAAAAGGGATTAAATATCTGTAATAGTTGTTACATACATTATACTATATATATAGTCTTTAAATGCAAAATCAATTTAGAGTTGTCAATTTTTTTTAAAGTCTATTCAGATTTGTTTTGTTTATTTTAATAAAGTTCTTGTATAATATGAAATGGAAAAATATTATTTAAATACTTTTTTAATTTAATATTGAATAACTTCTGGAATATATTTTAAATTTTACTTGTGAATATATGATCATGATTGCCATTTCTCATGACACAAATATAGTCTCAAAAATATTTATTAAATAATATCAAATAAGAGATAATAGGTATTGAAAAAAAATTTCTTTTAAGGATACTTATTATTTGTATAAATTGTAAAAAGATTCTTATTATCACTGCTATTTTGACTGCTATCACTGCTAAACTGCTATTTTGACATTGTTTGCAGACTAATAGAATGAAATGAAAATCTCATATTATCCTTGCCACCTGATCACTAAATTCAAAATAATGTTTGTTTCATGTGACATGTTTTAATTTCAGTATACTATTTATGAATTGAAATTAAGTTGTCTCATTATTAAAAATAGTCTATTCATATCCTATTAAATAAAGATTTAATAGGTAGTTTTTCTCTACATGCATGCATATATAACAATACAAGTTCTCCCTAAAAATTATTCTTTTAGATCTTTGATCCATTCTTACTTAAGGATCTTGATCTCTGTTAACAGCTGTTATATTCAATACTTGAATTACCGTATATAAGGTGTTTTTTTTATTAACTAAAATAGCTAATAACAGCTCTATCATTCAGGTTTTCGGTGTTATGTCATCAAATATCACTTATTGAAGCAAGTGTAGAAATGACTTTTTTCAGTTCTGTTGCATAAAAATCTATCTCTATAATCCGGTATTGAATTATGGAGGTAAAGTTATTACCAATACTAAAGAAGACTAAGAAAGTGTATATAAACAATAGTACCACTGAGACTTGTTTCTCTTTTACCTCCAAGACCACAGTAGTCTACTTATTATGGTCACAAACTTGTGGCCGACATGTTAGGGGTTTGAGTTCTGATGCCACTTACGATCTGAAGTATAGAGGGGGCTCAAAGTTTTCTCCTTGGTGGGGTGTAGTAGTTAATAGAGGGAGCGCCAGCTCAGGTGTTGTCCTCAGCACTTGACCGAGATTGAAAATTATCAGATCTTTTGCCAATAACCCTTGTGTTGCATAATGGTGCAAAAACTCTCATTCACTCGCCTTTTACTCCTCAATATTTGACTGGATATATAAAACTTGAATGTTGCAATGAAAGTTACGACGTAAAGTGTTTTTACATCATTGGTGTGGTTGATATTTAATAGACTTTTGCCCTTTATATATATTTCAATTTTAAGTAGAAAAATCCGTGTACTGTACGAAATTTAATTTGTATTTGTGTCAAAAAAAATACTTATTTATTAAATTTTTTTTTTTTACAAGCATTGCCAAGGTTTAAATATTTAAAGTTGTGACAATTATTCTGTGAAAGATAATTTAGTTTTGTACTTTAGAAATCAAGTTGTTAATTTAATTTGTGAAATATATTTAAAGAATAGATAATGAATTATATAATTAATAATTCTTATTTATTACATTCAATTTTTTTTAGAAAATTCATTACTTTCAATTATTAAACTTTAACTGTAATAAAACAAATGCTTGATAATAATTGACACTTTTTAGCAATTCTTAAATTTTGATTAGAAATACTGCTTGTTCTACAATTAACGAAATGGAAATTTTCATTCACTGCTTGCATTTTTTATTGATGTTTCAAAAAATATGGATTTTTTTTTATCAATGGAGAATTTTGATTTAATTTTTACAAATTAAAAGATAATTTCTGAAAGTTAATATTTCAGATTTTGTGTCTTATTACTAGAATTGATGGAAAGAGACAAAATTGCATTAAAAGATTTTTAATCTCACTTTATCAAATGTTTCCCTTATGTACAGGTACACCTCATAATGAATTAATTTTGTATTATGTAATTAAATATGAGTGTTTTGAAGAAATTGTGAAAAATTACTACCAAAAAAGGTGCAAATGTTAGGAATGAACTTGTTATAACATGTATTTGATTTATGTGCATGTAATGTGTAATTATATGTTGCATTGTTTTAATATATTAACCTTGAAAAATAGAACGAACAACGAAGAATAAACGTTTTTATTAAAAAGCCGAGCATCTTCATGAAGAATAAATATATATTTCATATAAAACACGTATTTTAGTTTTCATAACCTTGTATTTCCAAATGTTTGATGTGTTGTAACAGGTTTTGTGAATGAAACCGTAATAACATGAGCACTAACGAGTTTGAAAAATTGTTATACTTAATACTGACAAGACTCATATCATCAATATTTTTAAACTTGTCATATTGTAGATCTTATTCTTAATAAGATATAAAGACATTTTTATGTTCTGCAGCTCTTTTTCAAAAAAAAAGTTTTAAATCTCTTCCTCTCCCCCTTGTTGCAGTTTCAGTAATCCATTGTCAACAGATTACTAATCATTTGGTCTCGTATCCTAATACGGCTTTCTTCACAATTATCAGACTAATATTGTTAAATTTACTCTTATGACTTTCTAAATATATTATTTATTCTTCATATAATATTATTCTTACACTGTTAATCATGCTATAGGGTATATTTTTGAATGATGATAAAATATTAGACATGATTTTTTTAAAAAATTACACTTTTGCATGACTTTATATCATATTCATATAAGGCATGAGATCAAATATTGATGAATCTTAATTGAATTTGTGATCGAAAAATTGCTGTGGTTAATAAATTTTTTTAAGTACAATTTTTGATATTTGCATTCATTTGATATTTTTGAACAAAAGGTGATCAATTAATTATTTTATTAAAAAGGAATATGGAGAAAAAAATTTAAGTTAAATATTTGAAATCGTTTTTAAATTAAATGTAACAAGTATAGTTCTAACCTAATTCTGCACTCTTGCTTTCTGCCTAATTGATTGTTAGGTGTTGTACACAATTTAGAAGTTTGTGTGTCCTATAAAGTCATAACATGCTCTTTTTTAAAAAAATAATTAAGTTAAGGCAATTAAAGCATGAAATGAAAAAGACAGGAACATCTAATTATTGTAGGTGTTGCAATTAGACTGTTACAATGATAGTTTATAGCTAGAAGGATAAGTTTGGGATATCTTTTTTAATCTACTAACTTGAAATTATTTGAATAAAATTACTGCTTGTTAATCTTTAATTGAAATCATCCATAAAATCAAATGTAATTACATGGTCTTTTTTTGCATCTCACTTTAAACGGCTGTAAAAAAATTTCTATCATTTTTTACTTCTATTCTTTTCTAATTTCCATTTATTCTTATCTAAAGATGGTGGTTCTTCATTTTGTAAATAAAATAGAACATTTTGTTCAAGTGGTTTGGTGTATTAAATGTTTAGCTGTGTGTGCAGAAGGATGTATATCATAATTTCTTTAATAAGAATTTTTTTTTAAATTCTTATTTACTAGTTAATGATAAACAATTATAATTTTTGTAGCATCTTTTAGAATTTTAAGGGTTATACAATGCTAGAAGAAATTTTTAAAAATGAAAAGGAGACTTATATAAGAAAGCAAAATCTTGGAGTATATGGCTCTCGATACTTGGAAGAGACTAGATGCATACGTAAGAGAAATTGCAATGGAATAAGACATTAATGGTACGGCCAGAAGACACCACTCAAGGTGGATTCCAGTATAATTATAAAATACTTTTTTATTATATCTGAATTCCGCACATTAGAGCATGTTATTGATTTGTATGGTTTTATAAGGTACCAGTTTTCTCTCTCTCTCCGTGTAAATCGTACGATAGTGTATATAAAATCTATACAGGACTCATCACGAGATCTCCGAAACTATTACACCCACAGACTTGAAATTTGGAAAACTTGTTTCTTTTGTTGAATAGAGATCCGTTAAAAATAGGGTTTGAGGAAGTGGGTTATGGAAGCGTAAATTATAAATTTTTAATTTTCAAATCAAGAGATGAAGACCAGTAACTCGCACAGAAATTTTTCAAAAGGGGGGAGAGGTCAAAAGTCTCTCCACCATTCTCGTATCATACCCCAATATGGCACCAAACATATTTTGATTATATCGATTATCGAGAACAAAAATAAATTATTGAATAAATAATTAGCATTAATTAATAAAATAAATGAAAATACAAGTTATTTTACGTACTATGTATACGCATAGGATTATAATCTATCAAGGAAAAAAAATCAAGGGTGAGGGAGAGAAAAGTTTTTTAAAAAATTCGAAATTTTTAATCATAAAGGATTTAGAAAAGCTCATAAACCTTTTTTTTTTAAAAAAAAAAATTATGCAGTTTGTTGAAAATTTTTTTTTAGAAAAGAGAGTGTTATCATTTCTCCGAATATCCATTTAACATGGAGGAGGGGGGAATGGACGATTTTATTTTATTACATTTGAGAAGAACCTAATAATCAGTTTTACCTGATGAAAATTCATTACAGTTTGATTATAGCCTTAATGTGGTTACGTAAGGGATTTTTTAGTCGGATTTGGAGTGAAAAATCAGTTGTAAATGTAAACAAATCAGTTTTTTTGTTTTTGTTTCGGTGGCTAAGTTTTCGAAATATGGTGCAAATAATCAATTCGAAATAGAGTAAACTTTTTGATTAAACCTAGGATGTATCAAACAAGAATACACATTAACACGTAAGAATATTGAACAAAATCTTTGAAATGTAAAATATAAATCAAATTGGTAAAAGCAACAGCTTTTTCTGTTTTACGTGTCTAAAACATACATCGAATTCTAACAGTCAACAGCCGAATTCTCCCATCGAGATTTATGACAAAAAGGAT
Organism: Trichonephila clavipes; assembly: GCA_019973935.1. NCBI lineage: Eukaryota > Metazoa > Arthropoda > Arachnida > Araneae > Nephilidae > Trichonephila > Trichonephila clavipes. The sequence continues at coordinate 2,087 of BMAU01018040.1, read as the reverse complement.
GCCAACTTTTGCAACAAAACTTATAATACCAAACGATTAAATAAAATGGACAGTATAAGAAAAATTAGCTATATAAATTGTTAAATCAAAGCAGCCGATAATGGTATGAAAAGAAAGAATAGTTTCCTACGTTAATAGATGTATTAAAAGTATTCTTAAACCACATATTTTTATTTATATTCAAATCTAAAGCAACGACGTAGTTTTTTTTTTCTTTATATGTAGCGACCTCCTCGAGTCTAGGTGGTGGGTAAAGAGCCATAATAGGCTGTCAAATAGTGTAACTTTCCAATTACTTTTTCCACAGTAATAAATGTTCAGAGGCAAATAAAAAATCGCGATCGCGCGAAATACACTAATCGTTTATTTTATCACAATTTTTTTAAAAAATCATCTTGGATCGCATTTTTAAACAGCTTATGGTTGCAAATTTTTTATGCATATTCACATTGATAGATTACAATAGATTACTTTTATTGTAACGTAAAAAAAGCTATCATGAGATTACATAATCTAAGTTCGCTGAATTCATTCGAATGACACCGCGAAATTTGTTTAAAAAAAGATAATTTTTAAGATTTGATCACCAATGTGTTGGATCGTTATGCAGATAAATAAAACTAGTTTACATAAATTAAAAAATGATTTTATTTCTGCGCATTATTAGGTATTTTGCGAATGTACACCCCCCTTCTTTTCATTTATACGTATGTGGACAAAGGATTAAAAATGCATTTTTTTACACGTTTTATTTTTACGTCCGCGTAATCCCTTGAAATAATTAGGAGAATTATTTGTGAATATGTAATGCAATTTTGTTTATGTACCGTAAAATCATGCGTATAACGCGCACCTGTACTTTCAAGCTGTATTTTTGAACTTTTAGGTATAACGCGCACCCACCCCTTTTTTACGAAGAAACCTGAAATATATAGTTATGCAATTCTCTTATGCTCTGAAATCATTTATTCGAGGTATTATCCCAGACTTTTGAAAGAATAGCATATTTCTAGAACTACAACTCTTTAAATTCATAAGAGATATGTCATTTCTTTTAAATAAACGTTATTTCGAACTATGTAGTAGTCTAATTTGTTTTTTATTCTCATCTCTTTTCATATTTTTAAAACTATCGTTTTTATACCCGGCGTATAACACGCACCTGTAAATTTTGATCGTATTTTTGGTGTGAAAAGTGCGCGTTATACGCTGGATTTTACAGTATGTTTGTGCCAAAATGATGTATTCCATTTCCTTATTACATCTCACTAACTAGCCGCTACGATAAATATGGTAAATATACATATATACATACAAACAAATCTTTTTTATATGCACTCATGGACAAAAAAAAATAGCGCACCAAGAAATAATTGCGGGATCGTAACGAAACTCGGCATGAAAACACATGTCGGATGATATGCAAATGATTAGAAATGCAGCATGATTGCGCATTACGTATAGCCGCTAGAAGGTTTTTAACGTCGTTCTCCGTAGAGTATAAAAACTACTGTTTGAGTGTGCTGCCTTGGCCTGCCCGATCCCCAGATTTGTCTCCAATCAAGCCTATCTGGGATCATTTGGGATGGCGAGTTGGGCATCCCAACGAGTTTGAAGGAACTAGAGGCAAGGTTACAGCAAATATGGAACGAAATGTCTCGCGACGTCATACAGAACTATAATGCCTCAAAGCCCGATCGTGCATTCGCGCTAGAGAGGGTTCAACAGGAGTAGGTAGAAAAAGCCGATTCTGCTGTAAAGGCGGTCGACTGCTTGTTTCGTTCCTACTGACGAGTTGAGTTGTTTCGTTCCTGCTGCCGAGTTGGGTTGTTTTCTCCTGTTGAGTTGAGTTGTTTCGTTCCTACTGACGAGTTGAGTTGTTTTTCTCCTGCATTGGCTTTGATTTTCGAGCTGAGGGGGCGAGTTGAATTGTTTTTTTTCTACAGCTAAGTTGAGTTGTTTTTAAAAAATGTGCACAAAAAATGGAAGTATGGGAATGTTAAACGTGCTCATGCCGCCACCTATTGATTAAAATATACACTAATTATAGATTTTAAAATGATGGAAGTAAATAACGCTCAAATAAA